>JAWWEV010000115.1:1163326-1204011 GCA_035583235.1 Hafferia zeledoni
GGTGGGAAAAGACCTCCAAGATCATCAAGTCCAGCTCCAGTCCATTTACTAATGGGCACACACTGTGTGTCCTGGGCTCTCTCAGTGTAACCTGCTTAAAATATGTATTTTTTTAATAGATACTTTTAATATATTTTTAAAATAAAATTTTTAAGTTCAGTGAAAGAACAGTTTGGCCTCTAAGAGTATTCACATCCTTTCTGCCCCTGCCATGGCTGTGTTTGCCCTTTGTACTCATCAATAAGAACTCAGCCTTCAGCTGATGCTCCTTAGACCTGCAGTTCTCCAACTTAGATTCCAAAGCACACTGTCATCTCTCCACATGAACAGCTCTGCTCCCTTATTACCACAATTAGCTGCAAACACTACCAAGGAGACGAGCAAAGTACCCTTTATCACCATCTTGAAGACTATCAAAGCTCGATGAATCAAAGCCCTTTTTAAAATGTCAGCGAGTTTTCCTGGGGAGATGACAGGAAAGTACATGGAAGGAAAACACCCAAGCAAGGAGCAAGACCAAATTTAGCTTCTTTTCTGTAAATCAGATTATTTTGATTTTGATAATTCCACTTTGAGGAAAGGGACTGAAAGTCTGCTCCTGTTTGGAGCTGCTTTTGGTAGCCTGGCTCATGGGTGGACAGACTGGGGTTTGGCATAAGCTCTTTGCCCGTGTGGGGACTTATGAACACAATGAGTTTTTTGGCAGATATTCAGAAGAATTATACCTATTTCTTATTGATTGTAGTAATTTTTGAACATTTGGGCTACTGAAGTTCCACCATGTTCAGGAACATGCCCTTGGGATGCCCAATGAACAGCAGGACACACAGAACTCATCAAAGTTCACTTTTAGGGCAATAATTTCTCACATTAACTGAGGTCAAAAAACATAAAAAATATTTGTTTTCTAACAAAGGAGCATCTTTTTGACTCTTTCAGTCAAAAGGAATAAGGGTGAGGCTGTTTCTCCTCTTGCACTGAGGTCTGGAAGGAGCTCCAGCTCAAGGACTGCACTGAAGACTCGCCCTGGAAGCAGAACAGGGAAACCAGAATTTCAGATGTGACACCTCTGTGCTTAAAGGGATGACAGATCCCCAGAGGGAGATGGAACTCAGGAGGCAGGCCAGGACACAGGAGGTGACAAGGATGGTGTTGGCAGCCAAAGATCTTTAGAACCTATTAAAAATCAAATGAGTCACGTCAAGTTGAGGCTAGAGTTGGTCAGAGGACTATCTGCTCCTTTGGTAGAAATCCCTTCCCTATTTAGTTCTGCCGTCTTGAGAAAATTCTTAAAGAAAATACCCCTTAAATCAATCTGAAACAAAACCAGAAACCTGAAAAAAAATTAACCATAAACAGAAAATAAATATATTAAAAAAAGCTTATGGAATTCCTGCAACTTTTATGAACTAATGCAGAATAACGATTTTTTGTTCAAAACCAGGATTCTGTAGACAGACAGATAAAAATACATTCCAATCAGACTTCCAAAACTTCCTTCTGCTGCATTTTGGTGAAAATTATAAGAAAATGTAAAGGTATAGAGGCAGCTCAGCCACACCCCTGCCAACCTCTGTGAGGAACCTCTTTCCACTGTGGTTGGTGTTAGTAAATGTAGCTCCTAACCCCAAAATCCCAATTAGTGTGTGCGCTGCACAGGAACATCTTTTCTCACAATCATCAGCCCTTTAAACCTTTTTTCCCCCCTGAAAACTTGCAACACACCCTTTGTCAGTGAACACTTTCTGGTTTCCAATACACACAGAGAAGAGGCTGCCATGCAGTTCAGGGACTCTCAAACACTGATTCCCACACACCCAGGAGCAGCAGGGCAGCCAAGGCTTCATCCCTTTTGTTACTTCTGTTTTGTCACCACCCCCAACAGCAGCTGTGTCTGACCCCAGACTGGCGTTAAGTGGGAAAAGAATCTGTCTGGTGCTGAAGATTTCCCCTGGGGGGTCACACTTACAGACAGTGTGATGGCCAAACTGGGTGATTAGAAGAAGAATCAGCCAGAACTTCTGGGCTGCTGGAAAGGTTGTGCAATTAAAGTTTTGGTGAAGACATTCATTTACAAGGCAAACAAATCCAAAGGAGTCACTATAGATGCACTACATGCACAGACTACCTACAGGGTGCACACATGACCTGCCCCTCTGCTACGGACACAGACTGAGACAACTGGGGCGGCTCAGCCTGGAGAAGAGACCTTAGAGCCCCTTCCAGTGCCTGAAAGAGCTGCAAGAGAGCTGGAGTGTGGCTTTTGGAAAGGGCATAAGGGATAGGACAAGAAGGAATGGCTCCAAACCGGCAGAGGCAGGTTTGGATGAGGGATCAGGCAGAAATTCTGCCCTGTGAGGGTGGGCAGGCCCTGGCACAGGTTGCCCAGAGGAGGTGTGGGGCTCCATCCCTGGGAGTGTCCAACGCCAGGTTGGACGGTGCTTGGAGCAACCTGGGATAGTGGGAGGTGTCCCTGCCCATGGCACGGGGTGGGACTGGATGGTCGTTAAGGCCCCTTCCCACCCAAACCGTTCCGTGACCCCACACAACACTCATTCCTGTGCCACCAAACTGTCCCACAGCCCTGCCCTGCAGCCACCCCTGAAATGAGCTGCTCACACACCTCATGCAGCAAAACATGTCAAACACCTGAGTTCTACTGAAGCTGCAGGCAGGAAAGGGCTCCCAAAGCCTCCAAAGAACACATCTCTAAAAAAACCATTCCTCTCTCTCCTTCCCTTGTTGAGACCAAAGTCAAAACTATCAAGTCTGTCTGTCAGCAATCGCTTTCACTGATGAAGGAGAATGTCCATACATGGGAATCACACCTACAAAACTCAACAGGATTCTGTCTGTCTGTCTTAATGACAGTCATGTGAAATGAATAAACTCCAATTATTACATCAAAGATACTCAAAACAGTGTTCTCCAAACTCTCTTTTCTTTCATTACACAGAGAAATCTGATATTTAAATGCATTAATTTGTATCAAGTTGTTCTTACCAAGTTCACTGCCATGAAAACAGAAACACATTTAGCCTAATAAAGACACTGCATTATGGTCTTAATTCACCCATTTCCCAAAGGTGTCTCAGATCAATCTATAACCAAAATACTTGCAAGTGCTTCTCCTTTGAAATCCCTGCTCCTTTCCAGGGTTTCAGAAGGGATTCCAAATTTGTCATGATATCACCATAGCTACCTATGCACAGAAATAGAGACAGTGTCTTGTTTAAACACCCAAGCCACCAAGACATCCCTTCTGTGCAAACTAAGTCAGTGTGTACCAAACACAAGGATGTTTCTTTAAAAAATACTCTCAATCATCTAAACTGGTCTCAACTCGACCATCTGCTCAGTTAATAGAGTGGAATATTTCTGAAGCATAACACAGTGTGAGGTAAAAGGAGGCAGGAATGCTGTAGAGAAAGTCAGTCCCTGGGGAAGGAGATCCAGAGCATCCCCTAAACCCTAGGAGAGACCTTGGCTGGGATGTGCAGCAACACCGACTGCCTCAGGTGCAACTAAAATCCAAGGGCTGTTCTTCCCACAGCCATCACCAGGGATGAAAGGACACCATAAATCACACACACAACAGTCAATCCTGATCAACCTTCTCTGTGAAACAAATACTCCAGACTAAGAGTTGCTTTTCCCAAAACAGCAGAATCCAATTCCATGCTTGAAGCAAGAACATCGATCCATCAGGTTTGCCAGGACCAGGTTATGCAGAGCAGCAGAAGCTGCTCCTTTTTTATGATGTCCAACTTCTGAGGAAGAGGGAATATGTGCCTGCTTAAAACTCATCATTCCTCTTTTTCTGACCTTTCCCATAGTTCAAGTGATCAAATCCAGCTTCCCTGGGTCTCTCATGCTCTCAGAACACTAAGCAAATATTCAGCTTGAATGTTTGTTTAGTTCTCCTTCTTAATGTTCATATTTCTCAAGATTGCTTTTCTAGGTTCATGGTATTTAAGTTTTCAACTGTTTGCAAGACTGTGTGTTCTAAAAACAAGTGCCAGTTATAAACCATCTAAGTAAAATCAGATGAAATGTGGTATTTTTCAGTCCCTCTGGATGCAGTTGTGATTAACACAAAAGAACGTTAGCTCTCACAGTGTAAATCTTAGTTTATATGACAAAGAGGCAAAACACCAAGAAGCTCCAACCATGCACGACCTTCTCCGAGATGTTTTCTAACCCACCAGCATTTTTTACCCATTTTTATCAGCTGCAGATGGGCCATTACTCCAGAAATGCCCTTTAAGCACAGACATTTCCCCTTTTCCTTCCTCAAAATACTACGAGATTTTCTCCAGCTGGTTTTCAAGGAAGGGATGAAGAGATGGCAGCGAAAAGAAACTTCTCTCATTTTCATGCCACTTTTATTAACTCATTTTCTTTGGTCTGTATGAGACTATTGAAAAACCTATAAAAGGTGTGGGAATGAAATGATTTCTGCAGCAGGTTCTAAGGGACCCAGGGGCAGGGAGAGCTGGAACAGCAGCTTAATTTTCACTTATCTGTAAATCTCGTGTGCGTTGTTCCCCCAGTTGTGGATTGCTGCGCAGAGCTGTGTTAACAGGGGCGCTTCAGAGGCTGAGCTACAATCGGCTCTTCATTTCTACGGCATTTGGACAAATCTGAGATGCTCTAAGTGAGCAGACCGAGAGGCACAGCCGGAGTGCCCCCCACGCTGCCCTGGGGTGCTCCGGGAGGGCTGCAGGACACTCACTTGCATGTTAATGCCTCTTTTTTTTTTTCTTTTAGTTGGTGGAAATAGATCCAACTTCTGAAGGCACCAAGTGCCCACCCCGTGCAGACACAGCAGATGAAACAGAGCTGTAACTGAAAACATCTGACTAACGAGCTGTTTATCATTGCAATGGTTCACACTCATCAGGACAGAAAGAAACCAAGGAAAAAAGAAGATTGCCACGCTAGCAATATTTTCTTCTACCTTACCTGTCTGGGAGATGTGTTTTGCTATAATTTTTTTCAATTACAAAGTCACGTGGGATGCTTGATGCTAAAGGTTTCAATTTACGTGATTTTAATTACAGTAAACACTCACCGTTCCCATTACCTTTAAGTATTTAATTCTAGGAAGCTCATTTGCAGCATAGGAAAGACAAATAAACCATTTCAATGATGATGCAACAAGAGCCCTAATTGTTTCCTTCTTGGACTGCAGCAGATACTCAGCTCCGAAAAATCAGACTACAGGCTCTTAATGGCACATCTAATTAACCACTGACGGCCAACAACGAGTTCTCCTTGTCACAAAACCTTCACTGCACCTTGATACGTATCAGTTACAATAATTCAGAGGTAGAAATACTTCAGACACTTGGCAGCTGCAAATTGGTGCCAAATCAGCCGGACTGGCTGAATTTATCCCCTGCAGGTCTCAGGGAGCTGTTCCTGGCTCAGGGTGCCAGCCCAGCTGGAAGTCAGGGCATCACAAAGCCAAAGGAGGTCTCATCACTGAATGGGGCCTTGACTCTGCAAATGGGACTAAAACCACCTAAAAACCATGGCAAAATCATCCAGCAGATGCCACTGCTTTGGATGGTAAAGTTAAGAGAGAGGTGGAAAAGTATAATCAAATTAAATTATTTCAGATTGCTTTTTAAAAGTTGGTTGGCTCCAATTTAGTCCAGAGAGGATGATTTTTTTCCCCAAGTGCATTTTAACTTTTAAAATAAATATCTAACAGAAAAAAAGGACTAGAAATAGATTCCTGTTTTAGAAGACAACATGATTACTAAAAAAGAAGGAAGTAAATTCTACAAGGAGTATGAGTAAGAATTACAAATATGTTTTTCTGGCTGAGAAGAGAGAGAAAACAATGAATAAATGCAGAAGCTGGATTTGGGTGGGTTTATGACAGATCAATTTTACCACCTGTGAAAGAGCAGGAAACGTGTTCCATCATTGCTAGGAAAAGAACATGCCAATAGCAATGTCTCTGGCAGGCAGCTGCAGGGGGAATTCTTCAAGGGATGCCATGGACATTATTTTAAGCTGTTTCTTTTGCTCTCTATGGTTTTGAGAGCTAATTGATGAGGGGAATATAAAAAGGGTGGCTGGGTAGGTTTGAGCTCAGACTTAAGAACACAACCCATGAGCTCAGAGAGCAGTGCTGGTGACAACCCCGAGTACTGCACTTGTGAGCAACCAAACAAGGGGAGAACAAGATCAGGAGGAGGAAAACCAGTGTGAGAAGAAAGGGATGGAAACAGTTCCAAAAGGAAAAAGTCTGCATGGCATGAGGTCCACACAAAGCACAATGCAGATGCAGACATTTGGTGCAGCTTTGGGCATCTGAACCATCACATGAGTTACTGAACCAAAAATCATTCACAAACCCAAGTCTCTGCCTACACACCTGCAGAGATGGAGGGTTTAAAGAACCACACCCAGTTTGGTCCCTCAGGCTTCTCCATTTCTATCAGTTTTTCTCATGAGTCATAGGAAAACCAAGAGGAGCTGTTGCTGTTTAAAAAGCAGGCATTGCTCAGTGAACAGCCCTGAGATAAAACACAACTGTATCCTGAATATCCATCCCCGGCTCCTTTCCACAGCATCAACATCTGGGACAGTGCAAGGAGCCAAAGGGGATTTGCCACCTCAGAACCTCCCCTGACCTTGTCTAAGTACCAGTGTCAGATGGCACAATGAAATCAAGAGAGAACAGGAATTCTGCACTAACTCCCCAGCTTCACACTCCTCAGTTCAGAGGTTAACCTGGATTTATAGCTGAGAAGGGGTAAAAACTGGCAGAGGAAGTTCAACAGTTATTAATTGTTTTTAAAGGTGCCTTGTACAAACCATGGAGCTTGCAAAGAATTCAATTTCTTACATTTAGAAGGTGGATCAGCCCTTCTCTGCTGAATATCACTTGCTGAGTGCCAGAGAGACTCCTCGTTATCCATGAATTTAATGAACTACATCCAACGATTTAAGGCTGTTTCATTTAGATAAGAGGCTTTCCAACTTGAAGGATAAAACAGCCTTCAAGGCAGTGGAAAATAAAACCCAGTTTGATGTGTATAAACTACCCAAGCAGTTAGTTAATTCTAAAAATCCAATTTTGGCCGGGGGAAGTGGAGCAAACAGAGGCTGCAGAGTGTGCAGGAGGCTGCAGGTCCTGCCCAAACTCCAGGCCACACTTTGTGCTCCCCCTTTGCTGCCATTCCCGAGGATCCCCAGTGGAGCACTTGGCTGAGCAAAACCAGGAACTCTCAGGGTTTGACCAAAACATTTCTGAAAGGTTATGAAGGCCAAAGTTTTTTGGAAAGGGAATTAAAAATAATTTGTGCACATGAGATTATGGCACTTGATCCAGTTGGATCCTTACCAGTACACCCTTGGAAAAACACACACTTGCAATGCACACCAATTGGAAAGGAATATTCTGCAAGGATGAGAATATCCAAAATGTCACTCCCCCAAAACAGCATCATTTGACACTGGGTTTTAAATACACAGTTTGCATAAAAATACAGCTTAAGATAAGTAACTTTCAAGTCAGACTTTAATAGCTCCCCTAAAATATTTCTGTCCTTGGAGCTGGAGTGTTTTATAGAACAGCAGCCTGGTGTTTATGCAGCAATTTGTAATTGTTTTTCTAGTCAGTCTTATCAGTCAAACCAACCCATGTGGAGCAGCTGCCCAGAGAAAACAGCCGTGAGGGGCGAGTGGTGCTTTGGACAGGACAAACCTGAGAGGGGCAGGATCAGACCCCACTCACTCACACCAGGAATACCAGTCCAGAGATGATTTAAGACATTTAAATATACCAAACTATGAGCTCTGTGTTCCTGAGCCGCCCTTTGTGCCTCCAGAGATTAAAAATCCTGGATTTTAGTGTCGTTTTCTCGCTCTGTAAATCAAGGTTTTTCTCTCTTTTGCATCTCTAAAAATCTACTGAATTTCATTTTTCTTACATTCCCATCCACAGCTCTTGCCTCCCTGAAAGTGTTAACACAGCAGAAGTCTTTCTTTTCTTGGAATGATTTTCAGAAAGAGGAATAAATCTCTGCTTCATACTTACACATCTAAATAGGCTCTGAAGTGCTGAAACACAGAATTAATAGGAACAGAGTGGAGACTCTCCCTCTCCTGCATGGCTGAGGAGCTGAGATGCTGCTTGGAACAGCCACAGGAACCATCCCCACCCTGCCTTACAGCAGGAGCAGACCTTGCAGCAGAAAATGGCACAATGCCCTTTGTATGTATTTATTCCTTCTGGAATTTAAGAGCATCCATCCCCCTGGCCCCACCAGAGGCTCCTCATCCTGCTGGAGTTTGGGGGAGATGCTGCAGATCAGCCACCCCCTCCCAAACAGCTGGAGGGGAGCTGTCATGTCATTTATAGATATATATTTATTTCTTTATTCCCTTTGGTCTAGTCTTGTTGTGTGCATAAATAGATCCTCAGAGCTAAGGTGGTTTGCTGCCTTCCTTTGCTTTGCACAATGTATGCAATATTTATGCAACATTCAGTGTTACCCTTTGTTTTACAGCAGGTAAGGAAAGGCTTGGGGTTTGGTAAGTTTTTTATATATAACTACAGAAAGTCTATGGAAGCTTCCTGCAATTTCCTCTTACAGTTCACTTTTCCAGGGAGATTTATTATAGAAAAGTGAATCTCCACAGTGCTTTGAAGAATCCTGTAAGTCTGTGAGATGGGACCTCTGGAGCAGCTTTGCCACTGAGGTTACCTGGAATGAGAGACTCCAACACTCACAGTCAGATAAACTCACTCCACAAACCAAACTGAAGCCCCTGCAGATAAAACCCTTGTCTGCAATGGATTGGGATTATAAATAGAGAGATCAATAGTGCCTGGAGTCAGCCTGAATGCTTAAATTAATGATTCCCCAAAATAGCACAATCCAAGGCCACGCGGCACCTGCCTGAGACTGCAGAGTGTGAGCAACACAGGGTCAGAGTCAGCTACAAACCTTTCTCTTCCCCTTTCCCGTATTTCCCACACCATTTAGACACTTAAATATGTCAGGGTTGGTTTTATTTGCTCAGCAGGCTTTTTTGAGAAAAAAGGATTTAAATTCGTGTCTTTGGCGATCCAGAACCCTTTGAGAACATTGTATGCTATTTACAGATATATAAAATAAGAAATACACATTTTTATATTTGTGTAACATAATTTATATTGGCACCCAAGCCAAGGGGAATCTCTGCTCTGCAATGCCCACAGTTCCTCAGAGCTTTAGCTACCTGAGCAGCAGCTGCCACCCACCCCCTGAGAGCCCTTCCCAGCCCCTCTGGACTGCTCTGCCCTCTGCTCCTTCCACATCACCACTCCTGCCACAGCCTTTGACATCCCACTCAATCAGCTGACTCTGTATGGAACTACTTACATGAGCCTCATCTGCCCAAATGTGTGCATTTCCTACTCAGTGCTGTATTTCAGCTCTTCTCCTTTCACACTCCTTTTAAGAGCCACCACAGACTTCATTTCCCTGCATCGCTGTGGCTCTCCCTGTGTCGTGTCTGCTGTGAATTCCAGCAGCTGACACCCTTGAGTTTCTTTGGCTGAAAGGAAAATTAAATATACACCATTTAATCAGCCTGCATATGCTCCAGTCTTCCTTTATGCTGACTGTTTGGGTATAATAGCTTGGCTTTTATTTGCTGTTAATGGGCTTGTAATTGTTTTTGATAAAATAAGGCAGTGTTTGTTCAGCTCTGCAAAACAGAGACACCAAAACACAAGCCAAAGGAGTTCTGTGCACAGCTTTGAGAGGAACCAAGAAGGGTTCAGCAGCTCAGTGCTCCCAGTCTCTATCAGAACAAATTTATGTATTTACTGAAGTTCTAAAAGGAGAATATGAATTTTAAAGAATACCAAGTTGTCAGAATGCCATTTACTATTATTTATCCACATTACTGCACCTCAGCCTTTGTTTAATATCCCTATATTTGTTCAATACTGCAGTTCCATGTCCACAACACTGTCAACCCCAGCAGGCAAAAGCCACGAGTCACCTCACTCTCAATAAAAACAGCCCCTTAAAATCCAGAAGATCCATGATAATTGTAATTGCTGCTACTGAAAGAGCCTGGATAATTACCCTGGGCTCGATATTTAGCTGCTGGACAGCCAAAATTACAGAAGTTACTTTCAGGAAAGTGAGTGGAGAAGAACTGAGGTGCCCAAACATTTAATGACCTGAGATGAGGAGTTTGGAGACACAAATTATCTCCTGACTCAGTAGCATCAATTTGCACATCCCTGTACAATTCTGTCCCTACTTATGGAAAACACTGAACACAAAATGAACACCAAACGTGAAAGAGTCAGGGAAAAATACTCTGAGGAGAACACAGCAATCTTTTCCTAATTTTGTTAAAAATTATTTTTTGGCAGCAATTTTACTGCAATGGTTTGTTGTTCAGATTCTGCACAGACACATTTGGGGATCTATCCCAAAAATCTGTCTGTTTTGCTGTTGCTTTTGACATCTTAGAGAAATGCTACTTTTTCTATATGTGTGACAGCAAATATGTATTAAATCACAGCAATTCAGTCTCTCAAAGGTCACTCCAGTGTGAGAAACAGCATTAAAATTAAGCAGTGGAATTCCTCATTAGCCAACCCAAAACAGAGGGACAAGAATAGAAAACTTTTCCTTCAGCAAACCACGTGTCCCTAAAAATCCCTGGCCCAGCACCCAACCATAAAGGTGCCATTCTCAGGGTTTCTTCCCCAGCTCAGCAATTACACCTCCATTGTGCTCCAGCCTCGTATTTTTAGCAATGAATGTATCCACACAAAAAGCTGATTAACTTCTCCCCAGCATCTGGCAGGGCCCAGGCCATTCTTTAGCAGGTAAGCAAAGGCTGCCCTGGGTTTGTTGCCAGCAGAAACGCCCCAGGGAGCGCCACAGGAACATCTCCCCCGGCCACCACATTGTTCTCGTGTCACGGCGCTGACGTATCTGGAGATCAAACTGCAGGAATACATCCAAGCTGCTGAATGGGGAAAAGGTTGTTTGCCTTCCCCTTGGCAGGATGCCCTCACAGTGCAGAGCTAATTTTTAAATGCTAAAAAGCCTGCCCTGCTATTGCTGCAGAGGCGAAAGAGAAATGATGGGGGGGGATCATTAAACCAAACTAAAATCTCACTTTTGTTAGAAAACAGAAATGTGTTCTGCCCTGAAAGCCCGTGGAAATCAGACTGTGTTATTTTGCTCTGTTGTTGGCTGGGGTTTTATCTCTTCTGAAATTCCCACCCAAAGCCTGGAGAGCAGCTCAAACTCCACCACTGTGGTCACTGCCTCGCTGGGTTTGGTGGTGGGTCTGTGGATTCCCTGTTACTCTTAAAATCTGCATTGTTGCTCCTTCCAAAGGGTTCTCCTGGCTCTGCATTCAGAGCCAGCTGTCTACTCAGCAGCCTCTGACCAACAACCCTGAAAATTCTCCACTAAAGCCATCACCTTTTTAAACCATGGAGTCACAAATGTCCTAAACTAAGATTTCCCCTCAACTTCCAACTTCCAAACTCCTCACCCTCAGAAAAGCTGCCACAAAACCCCCCAACCAACCAAACAAACAATAAAACTACACCACATTATTCTACTTTTTCAACCAAGTATCTGATCTGAGCAAAAATGAATGTAAATGTGCAATATCTGGTTGGAAGGGTTTAATTCAGAATGTTTCTGGTGGCTTTGTTTATTTAAAAAGCCATGCCATGCTCTTCCTGCAGGATGGCTCCTAATCCATGACTGCATTAATCACATTTGAAATGACGAGGCCATTGCTGATCAAAGAATCTCATCTTTTCTGAATCACAACAACCTGACACTGATCTAGACAAGAGGCTTCGGTGTTAAAAGCAAAATCAGATTCACAATTAGCCTACAGTTATTTTCCTTTCCTGCTAATAATTCCAGTGCTTTCCTATTAAATCATGCTCAGCACATCAGGCAGATTCTCAGTCTGTGAACTATTCTGGTCTCATCCATGTCCAATCCTTTCAGGAATCCCAGAGACAACCTGCAACTCCCCACACTCCAGCTCTGGCCCTGGATGCTCATGCTGGGATACAAAAGAACTTTTCTGCTCCCCCAAATATCCTCCTAATAATCCACTTTTAAGAAATTACCTTGATTTCTTCATGGCAGTGCAGATCAGTGTGACAATCCTGACACCACCTCTAATTCTCACTGGGGTTTATCTCATTTCTACTTCTCCCAAGTTCACAGACCCATTTCTATTTTGCCTTTATAACTTAATTCACATGTTGGTAACCACACGCTTGTCTCACTCTCACAGCACCCTCTGCAGAACACAAGCAAACACACTGGCATTTCAACTGGCTGCAGAAATTGCCTCCTGAGGGTTTTACAGCCCAGGCTTGCTCCCTGGATTTAGCAGCAGGAAGATGTTCCCACGATATGTGAGGCTCAGGGCTCCAAACTTTCTGCTCCGTCGGATTTCCAAGCTGTTCCTTCATTCTGCTGCGTTTACTAATTGGGAGCTCAGCACAGGATATAAACTCCAGCTAATTAAAGCTATCACAGGAAAGGTGTGGGAGATAATTTCTCAGGGTCTTGATCCTCAGCTATGACAAGCAGCCACACTGGGGCTGCTCCCTGGCAATTACAGGAGCTGATTGCACTAAATTAATTCATTTAAATTCTAAACGTGGTCTAACGAGGTAGATTGTAAACAGCACAAATACACAGGGAATGACCCCCACTAAAAAAGCTTTCCAGCAGGTAAAAAGGCCCCTCCATAATCATAATGTTTCAGTATAAAAACTAAGAAACAAGAGGTAAAAGGCCGAATGTAAAAGACATCATACCCCATTTTGCTCTTACATTTCTACAGCAAATTCCTTCCAAAGTGCCACATTTGCAGCTCCAGAGAGAAAATGGCACTTGGATCAGATACAGACACTTGTCTGTACCAGGTAACACAGACAGCAGGCAGGTATTTTCATTGCAACTTCCACCCAATGCTGCTGCACCACTACAGGTGCATGAAGAGACAACTCTCCTATCCAGCTGTGCCTGCAAATTAGAGGCTTAAATGGACTTTAAGAAACCTCCCAGGTGCAGTTTTGTCAGTAACCAGTGCCAGGCATGAGCCAGGTCTCTCCAGGTGTCACAAAGGAAAGGTTACATCTCCCTTTTTTGTCGAGGCCTGCCCCTCCTGGGCACACTGGAGAAGGAAAGGGCCAGCTGGAGCAGAGGCTGCTCAGAAGGAATGAGGTGGGAGCAAAAAGATGGAGTAAAGAAGTTGCCTGACACAACAGTGGTTTGGTTGTGAAAACCCAAAGAGCAAAGGAATAGCAGCTGGGACACAGAATGGACAAGCATCATGAAAATACACGGCGGGGCTTGGACACACCAAACCTTCCCAAAAGCAAAAGTTTGGCACTTTGTCCAAACTCATCATCTAAATCCACTCTTGGTCAGCAGGAAAACACAGGCAGTCCCAGAGGAAGCTGCTGGAGCTGTGCCAAGAGACACAACCTGGCTGGCTGTCCAGGCCTTAAGAGAGTGAAATGACAATTAATGCAGAGGAACAACAATCAGACATGACCTGTGCACGACCTGACTAATCCCTGGCCTTGGAGAGCTTTACAATCACTTTTTCCCAACACAGTTTGGCTGTCAGTTCATTGTGGAGATGCTACAGCCTGATGGACACCCACACTGGGACACTGGAAGTATCTGCAACTATCAAAAAAGTGTTCTCTGTGCCTTTAGTGACTCCACATCTAAAGCTGAGAGGCACAGAAAGGTAACAGCCTGGGCAATCTCACACTCACTCACAAGCTCCTCAGAGCCTTCAATGCTTCCAGACCAGAGCTGAAACTTTCCTGGCATGGCACTGCCCAGTGGGTCAAGTCCAGGGGCCTCCTGTGCCCCACAGTGTGGGTGAAGGATGTACCCACCATCTGATTTGAAGGTCAAGGGTTGAAACCCTTGTGATTTTCCAAGGGATTGTTTTCTTTTATTGGGACAATATCCAAGGGAGGTTCTTCCCCCAAATCAACAGTATCCATTTTCTCATAAAACCATCCAGCCTCAGAAACAAAGCTCACAGGAGGCAATAAAGCTGTCCAGTGGTCACAAATCAAGCCCTTTAAAGCAATACAAACAGCAATAAAAACATTAGAAGGCTATTTCTGAAAACCAGTGTGACAGTTGTGCCTCAGCACACAGAGCAAGGAGGGATTTGTTTTAGCACTTTTTCCAGGAGCTGATTCCAGAGACAGCCAGGATGGGGCAGCCAGTTCAAGCAGAGGGGTAGTGGGGGCTGCACTGTGCCCTGTGAACTGAGGGGCAGGGCAGGAACCAGCCCCTCCAGCCTAACCCAGCACTGAGACTCCCCAGAGGGTGCAGCACCCTGGGCTCTCCCCCTGAGCTCACACTCCTGCAGCACAGGGATGCTCTCCACAATCTGCCCCACCCCAGGGTGCTCCCAGAGCACTCAGCACCAGGAGCTGAGGCTGATCCTGTGCAAACCAAACCCCAGGACACAGAGAGCCTCGGCCCTGGGCTGCACACACCAGGGCTCCACATCCCAGGATGCTCCTCAGCAGCTTTTAGTCCTGGTGCTGAAGGGAAACCCTCCAGAGCAAGGCAGAGGTTGTGCCTATAAATGAAGGGTTTAATTTGCAAAGGCTTTCCCTGCAGTGAGCCTGGTCCTGCTGTCACAGCTCTGTCCAGGTCACTGATGCTGCCAAAGACTCGCTCAGTAAGGACATTTTGCACACAGACTCATTTCCCACACCCAGAACAAGGTGTCTTTGGTTAATGTTTCATCCTGCTTCCCTTCCCTTCCCACCAGGGAATAAATCCCAATTCAGACACAGTTGCCCCCACGGTTACAAAACAAACTGTCAGCTCCCCAAGAAGTGGCTGCTGAGTGCAAGGACTAAAAGTTTAAAAAATACAGGAAACAAATACAGTATCACTGCTTTCTGCAAGCAGGAGAACCCCCTCCCAAACAGTGCATTGGTACTGAAATTTCACAGCAGTTTGGCAATACTGTGGGATGTCAGAATGCACAGACAGCAGGGACGTTGAGGCTCAGTGGTGGAAGTGACCTCAGTGGGTGCAGGACCACTGAAGGATTCCTGACAGAAAACAGCGGCTGGTTAGAGCAGCAGAGCTTTGGAAAATCCTCACTAGGAGATGCAACCTCTAAATATTAAAAAAGGAACAGGCTTTGAAAATGGAAAGATCTTTAATCCTCTGAATTCCTTCCAAAATGTGTATTCTATTTTATCTGGGGGGAAAATAAAAAGATCTCAACTCCAACTTATGACTGAGAACAGAAACTTCTCTAGACTGGAAGAGGAGTCCAGCAGACCTTCAGGAGATACTGTCTGATTAACTGAGGCAGTAACACCCACTGATACCAATATTTGATGTCAACAGAAGCAACTTTAAGCAAACCAAACAGGCTGTAGCAGCTCCTACAATCTGGGGGCTACAACCTTGTGCCACCAAACTTAGCAGCTCCTGGGGACAGTCTGCAGACTGGTAATGCCAACCCAAAGCACTGCAAAACAAACACACTGGCTTAGCAACTACCAAGAACTTCAAGCAGTAGCATGAAGAAAATGAGTGGAATTTATGTATTTTCAGGGAAGAATCTTTTGAGAAATTCAGAGATGTACAAACAGGACCAAAAAAAAAGCAGCTCTAATGAGTTTGTCCTTGAGCCTTTATAAACAAACACATCTAGTTAGACCCAGGAAAGAGTAGGAAGAATCCTGTAAATATCTGTAGGGAAATTCAAACTCAACCAGAACCAACTACCTAAATGGTGTGTGTCAGAAAGGTGGATTACCTGAGCCAACCTCACTTTCAGATCTCCCTGTCGTTACTTTTTTAATTACAGAGAAAGGTTAATAAAACTTAACAGAAATATATTTATTACACTTCAAAGACAAGACTTTTCCAGATTCCAGTTTCACCCTGCAGAGAGTGCCTAAGACAGAATTTATAACCTGTAACTTAAGAATCTTTTTTTCAGTAATAAATACAGAGAGATATTGCACAGAAATTCTCCCCCAGGGACTACAAATTTATGCTACAATGATTAAAGTCAACAACAGCAACAAAGCTTGCACAGTTTTCCAAAATCCTGTTGATCCTTTTAGGCAAAGCACTCGAAGTAACACAAGCAAGCCAAGTTACCCTCCTGTGGGGCAACAGTGTGGGGGCTAAAAATAACACCAACAAGCCCAGGTTGCTGGGTTGGAGTCCTTGGGTGTCCCTTGCACATCCCCATTCATGTCTTCACTCTTAGTTAAGCTCTAATTTGATGTGCTTTGGCTCTTCCTGATGATGAATGTTCAGGCAGCAGGTGAATTCCAGACTGGACTGGGTACCAGTGCACGTTTCAGGTTCCAGTCTAAAACTTGGTGGTGTTTTTGGACAACTTTCTTTTTCCATTGAGGCAACCAGCAGCAAGAGAGCTCAGGTGCTGCAGTCATCCCAAACACTCTCCTATTACCCCAAGACCAGCAGAAGTGGCTGGTTTTGGATTAGAAATGTCAGTAAAGTGGCAATGAGGCTCAACCACCATGACTTGACTCCAATTCTCCCTTCAGCCTCAGGCCCATCTAATTGCCCCCTGAGATGATGCCAAACGACAAAGATACATCAACTGGTACCCAGGGCTGGGGCTTGGATTTTATAAGGGAAATACTTGGAGTGTTGTTCCCTTCCCAGGCCTAAATTAATCCAGACTTTCAAGTCTAGCTTGAGGAAACCAAAAAGTAGGATTGGGATCAGTGTCTTGGAGTTCCTCAGGTATTAATGCCATCCCCAAAGCACAGTCATGTATCTGTCCCTGCTGCACACGAGACTCCCCCACCCATCCAGCTGCACCCGATGAGCACAACAGTGACATCACATCACCACAAGAATTCAAAGGAAGTTCAACAAGCTCCAATTTAATAAGCTGAAGATCCTGAGCACCTACTTCCCAGGCCTGACAAAGCCTTAATATATCAACTGATTCCAAAGGCCTAGAAGAGCACACAACAGTAACATGATCTTTGTTCAGTGATGTCTAAATCATGATCCTCAAAAACCCACACCAGTCTTAATCCACTCTGGTAATCCACCCAGGATAAGGGAAGCCCTTTCTTACTGAAAGCCCAAGGGAGAGCAGGAGAAATCCAATCATTGATCTGACAAGTAATTTGTGGCTTCACTCGACAAAGATTAATTAATATTGGAAGAGAAATGGGAGCAGGGCCGACAAGCAGCAGAGATCCCCAAGGGACCTGCTAAACCAGAGGGATGTGTTTCACAACTAACAGGCACATCAACAAACCACCGAATTTCAGAGCCTCTAAAATCAGGACTGCACTTCCTTCTAAAACTTCAGTCTTGAAACAGAACTACACAGAGAACTACTGAAAAGCACCACAATGTGGCTTTCTGTACAAACTGCTGCCCCTCCAAGCTGGCAGGCAGGCTGTGGATGGTGCTGCACACCTACCAGGGGGCACTCTGAGGAAAATGCTTTTCCTCCACCCCATAAAACATACCTGCAGGGCTTGCAGACACACCCAGGGCTTCTCAGAGAAATTAAAATTACAGTGTAGCTATAAAGAGTTGGTGCTGGACAAGTACAAGGCAACAGCACCCTCCCCACTTCTCCTGGGACAGGGAACAGACAGCAAAAGGAGGCTGGAATCCAGCCTGCCATTTGGAGCAAAATTCCGAGTGAAAGTGATACTTAACTACAGAGATGAATTTTCAAACAACTAGATTAGAATAATTTACCTGTAAATCAGTGCAGCCTTCTGAATGTCAGCTCCAAATTAGGCCAATATAAATATTTGATGGAAGTTCACAAGCAGGTATAAACAACAATACAGTAATGACACTATTTTGTGACACTGAAAATGAGCTTTTCCTCCTAATGAACTTTCTGCATACTTAAATTATTTAAATTGTTTGTTCTACTTCCATTTGTTCTGGTATATGGGATTATAGTCAGGAGGTGTAATTCTGATCCACAGCAACTCAGAGTGATGTGTAAAGTGTCACTCAATATTTAGCCACATGAAAAGCATAAATACAAAGCCATCCTGAAGTTTGTGGCCGAGCAGAATCGCAGTCCTGGCTGGAAATCACTCCCAGTGACTGCTCTGAGTTAAACAGCAACACACCTGAAGATGTCAGTGGGAGGAAGGTTTAGGCACGCAGCAGGTGCAGGGCTGAGCCCCCACACCACCTCTGGAACACCACGGGATGCACAGAGCAATCAGCACCTCCTAAACAGGCACAGGACACAGGCAAGCCCTTCTCTGCCAGGAGCAGCACTGAAACTGAGCCTGAATTATGGCAGGTGCTGAAGTGAGGTGAGCAATGAGGTCCTGGAGCACCCACTGCCAGCTGCGATCCATGCAGAGAAAAGGGATCAAGACCTCCAAGTCTGGCTTAACAAAATACACAGGATTAGACACTCAGGCAACAGGAGGAGGCAGCTACTGCCTCCAGAAGAACAGAGTGGGAATGGCTCCAAGGCAGGGAGTCACCCCATTCCATCAGTCAGGCAGCCACGGTAATATCTGACAGAATTTGTACTCTGATGTGGAGAATCATGACTGAAGCCACAAGCAGCACAAAAGAAACATGGTTTTTCTTTTCCCGAGGTGGATCTGTGTAAATGAGTTTGCCCTCATCCCTCTCCCTCACAGCCATGTCCCCTCTGCTCTGGAAATGCCACCGGACACAGGCTTTGCCTTTGTTCTCAGGAGTTCAGTCCCACACAGACACCACCTCCTGCACTGTGTGCTTGACTTCAACAACACTATCAGTGCTATTAATTGGCTGCCTCGATAATTAATTAATCTTGTTGGTAAAACATCTTCATTCTGTGTACGTGCATTTCCATGAGTGGGATACCAATTAAGAGACAGAATAAGAGCAACCTGGAGAAAACCAACCAAACCAAACCCCAGACAAGCCCCAAGCAGAAAAAGGAATCCTTGCCTTGTACACCCACCTTTTCATCAGAGACTTTTATGCACCATTTTTGCTACTATTCTTTGAAATTCAGGTGGGGTCATAAATTCAGCTGACAGATCACATACAGGCTTCATATGTGGAAGATTCTAACTTATAAAAGAAATAACAAACATTTTCTGAAGTGACTTTAGATGACTTTACAAAAGTGTGTACCTGCCCACAGGTGCCCAACAGGACTCCTGCAGGCACCTCTTCCCTTCACCACCAAAACACCTTTATGGATCCTCTTCCAACTCAAAACTGGGCAGAAGCTGAAGGAGTTTCCAAGGCTGCATCTCCCCCATATGTGCAGAACAGTCTTTTTTATGTATCTGTGTTTAATTTTGGTGCTGGGACTTCTGACATTTTGGAGAAGTGGAGGCTCTGCTCATCCTCTTCAGATGCAGCCCCAGACTGGTGGACACCCACGTTGTGGGGGTGGCTGGAATCTCAACTCTGCTGCTTCAACTTTCTCCCTTATTTCAGCATTACATAACACATCTATTTCAGTCAGTGCCATCAAACACTGAAATTAAGAAAAGCCACGCCTCATAACTGAATCTAAAGTAACTTCTTGGTGCTGATGTTCCCAGCAGGGACATTTAACCACATCCAGCCACTGCCACAGGCACCTGTGTAAATGGGGTGTAGCAAATCTGCCCCCACAATCGTTTTTTACAATAAAAATTGCAGACACACATTAATATTTTGATGTGCAAACTCCAGAGGGTGTATGGCATGCCATTATTACAACTTGCCCAATATCCCCATAGTATTTCTTAGGCTTAAGGTTTTACATCTACTCTTTTATTCCAAGAGGACAATTTGTCAGGTTTCTGATAATAAAATACAATAAAAAAAGCTTAATGCTAAAATTTAAATGCCTAATAAAAGAGCAACTGGAAATTATATTAAAAAAGCAGCCCTTTCATATTTCACTGACAGTTTGGCTTTGAGCAGGGACAGTTTGCCAATTACTCTTTTGGGTAACTTATTGTAACAGTGCTGATTTTGAAAGAAAGGGCTTAATTTTACAGCACAGATGAAAGCAGGGAAAAGTAGACAATCCCCACCAGCAAACAAAAAATAAAGTGTCCTGTCCTCTGGCTCTGAACAGAGGCAAATGTTATTTGTTTTAATGAAGAATGGCTCACAGAAGTGCTCTTGGGATCTAGGGGTTTTTTGGACATGCTTTTGTCAGATAATGTTTTCAAGTATTCCCAAATGTTTTATATTATACAGCTGACCCAATCCATTGTCTAATGAAAACATCCAGATTCATCTGGAGAGCAGAAAGTACTTGCAAAGTTAATGGTGTTGGATAAATGGCACCTCCTTCCCCAGCTCTCTGTAACCTGACATGGGGATCACACATCTGGAATATTCATTCCTGCTGCCTCCCAGCCCGGAGAGCTCCCACCTGCCAGCTGATATTAAGCAACAGCCTGACAGCAGAGGGGAAAAAATAAAATGAATCTGCTCAATTGAAGAGGAACTGGAACTATTCCTCGAGAGGGAGAGATTAGCACAAGAATGACTGCTGGTCAGTAAGGGCTGTCCAAAACACTCTGTGGTGGAGCTCCCTCCTGGCTGCCTCTCCCTCCTCTAGGAAAAGCACTCTGCCTGCAGAGTGGCTCTATTTTTATCCTCTCTAAGGAAAGGATTCTGTCTAATTCTGTGCAGTAAATGGTTGCAGCAAAAAGCAAAGCAGTGCCATGCAGTGTTTGGGGAGCCAGGCTGGACTCCTCCCAACCCCAAGCACAGAGACTGGTACTGAATGGAACAGTCACCCACTGCACTGCAGGGGAAACACAGAACAACACCCAAACTTACACCCAAACTCAACTGCAGGAGACTGAGGTTGTTCAGCAAGTCAAGAGCTACAGTCTGGGGAGACAAGATGTGCTTTCAGATCCTGTGCTGCTGCTGCTGCTGCCAGAACAAGCATCTCTATCTGCTTGTAAACCCCTCACCCAGAACCAACCTGCAAAGAGCTTCAGGAGCCTGGGAAACTCAGCCCACCCTCTGCCAGCAAAATGGTGCTGAGAATTGTGTATTGCAAACCCAAGAGCATTTTATCAAGGAATCCAGATCAGGAACAAGAGGCTTACAGATGTCCCCAGCCCTCAGCTCAGTGCCAGCTTTCCTGTGAGGTTTAGCACAAAGCTTGGCCTCACGGAGAATAATGCTGCATTCAGCAGGGTGGAGTGTCTCCTCTCCTGAGAGGGAAGGGACTGGGGCTAAGCAAGACCTCCAGGAAGGAAAGGGATTGGGGCTAACCAGCCTCTTCAGATGTTGTCCCTGAGAAGCAGCTCATTCACACACACAGCTACAGGTGCAGCCCTGCCTGCAAACACACCAGGCCAACCAGGAGCTGAGGCTGCAGGGCAGAGACGTGGAACATCATTCCCTTGTGTCTGCACTTACTCCTCATTTCATGCTTCCTGAAGGCCTCCTGGCCCTCTCAGTTGTGAGTTACAGCTACAGCATCCCCCAGCTGGCCAAGAATCACCTGTAAAATCACCTGAGGTCTCCTGGTCTCCAGGGTGGAACTTCCAGCACAGCCCCACAGGAGCTGACTGTTGATTTCATCTTAACATTGGGCTCCTGGTTTTGCCCAGAATAGTCTCCACTCAAACTGGATGTGGAAGGGACACCACGTGCCCTCACTGTTAGAAGGCAAACAAATCCTGCACCTTCCCAAGGAACAGCCAGCAGTTCCTACCCTGCAGCTGGTGCTCTGAGCAGCAGGTGTTGGTTGATGCTGTTTCCTGCTGGCAAACACCTGCTCTGGCCTGAGGAGGTGCCATAAAACTTAGCTGGAATCCCATCCAATGATCCACTTCTCCAGCACCATTCAAAACAGAGGGAAAAGGCAATGGGTGGAGAACGGAGCAAAGGAGGAGAGAAAAGGATCTGCCCAGACTCCCTGCGTGTGTAAGAAACAAGGCTGAGGCTCAGAAGCCCTCGGGGGAAACTCGAGGCCAGCAATGCCCCCTCCGGAGCTGGCTCAGGAATCTCCTCCGTGTGGGAAGGTGCAAAGGTCTCTGCCAGTACCAAGGCACAGGGCACTGCAGACCAGATGCTTTCCCAGCACAACGGGAAGGTTGGCAGCGAGTCCTTACCATGAACACAGGGATTTTCTCACTGCCCTCTTTGTTTGGCAAATTTTGTGTTCAAATTTTGTCTAATTGTCACAAAGCATATGTACACATTTAAAAACACATCAGTCACCCATTCAGCACGCGTGGAAATACATATTCAGGAGGAGATGGGAGAGTCAGCCTTCTTAAAAAGCCTGGGAATAATTTCTTTGGGAAAAGAAATTCAACTTTTCTGAACATTTGCTATTAATTAAGGACCCAATTAAGTATAAAACCAACAAATATCCAAACAGATAATTTATATAATGTAAAGGGTACACAGAATAGTTTTACCTTCCTTCAAAGATTAGACATGCAAAACCACTGGAAGAAAGGATAGAAAGGATGCAGTGCAAGCAGGACCAGGAAACCAAGGAAGCCTCAGAACAAGATTAAACTCCAAAAACCTTTATGAATACTCTTTTTCTGGACAAAATAAACCAATAATGTCTCCCATTTTCTTCAGAGAAATAACTTAAATGCAAAGTCCTGCATGTGCCTAAAAATATGTATGAAGGAATATTGACTAAAAATATTTATGACTGGAAGTCTCCCTGTAAACTGAAAATAAAATAATCAGCTCAGCCAGTGTTCCACATGGGCTCCTGCTGGAGACAGAATACAAGCCACTGTCCAGATAAAAGACAGGGCCATTCCACAATCTCCATGGATGCAATTCCTGGTGAGGTTATGAATAACAGCAGTTCTCATTATCTCTCATGGCTGTTTGAAGCCATTCCACATCTCGCTGCGTGCAGGGTGAGCGTCGCTCCATCTGGAAGTGCATTCCTTAAAGGAAGCAATTTCGCTCATGGAGAAAGTCTAATCCTACAAAGTCCCCAGGAAAAGATTCTGCCAACTTCAAAGCAGCCTGCACTTCTTACAAAATATGGTAATAATCCTCCATCCCTGCAGCACATGAGAAGTATCCATTTCACCAAGGTCAGGCAGTGAGATGCCCTCCAAGGACTGCTCACTCATTTGAAAGCCTGAATTCTGAATATTGCCCCATGAGTCTGTGTTTAGTGAAAACACGAAAACCAGGCTGTTAGGAATGAAAACCACACTCAAACCCATTAATTTAAAGACTTTTTTGTTGTTGTTAGACTAATTTAAGGAGTTTTGTTGGGTTTCAACATTAAAACACACTTCTCACCCAGCAGCTAAAGGTAATTTGAAGCTCATGCATACAGAGAGATTCATTATCAACAACGCCAAAGAGAAAAAAGAAACACAAAAACAAGCAAGTGTGTTTCTTAATTGCTGTTACCTCATCTGGGGTCAAAGCTACCAATGTCTCCATCACAACCAGGCAGACAATGCTTGACATCCTGGGGCAGCTCGTTCAGAGCAGGCCTGTAAAACACACAGTCCTGGGCAATACTCGGGGGTTTGATAGTTCTGAATTACAGGATTTATCCAACAGTCCTACAGGGTAAGGAGAGTTCCCAGCAAGGCTTTTGGAGCTTTTCTAGCAGGAAAAATAGAAGGAGAAGTGGATGCAATCAACAGACTCCTTAATTGTCTTTCCCATGGCTCAGTGCAGAAAAAAGCCCACACCTTTATGCTGCAGACACTAATTTCAGAGCCTGGTATTTTTAGGAAAAAGAAAAAAGAGAGAAAAAACCCATATGACTGACATGTATTAATTAAACCCTGCTGTGATGTTTATTAGTTTGGGAATAATTATTTAATCAAGAAATAGCTGCCAAGCTTTTGATTCAATGCTGATGAATAGATACGTTCAGAAAGATACTTGAAGCACCTGAAGTAGGAAAAAATCCAGAATAATTCATAGGAATTTGAAAGCAGTGGCTCAGCATATGAACACTGACCTCACATTTATTCATGTTTTAAGTCAGAGACCTTTGGCTTCTTTTCTGAATAAACATCATTTTGACCTGCAAATGTTCACTGGCACAACTGAGCCAAACATGAGAACAACCCACAGCAGGACCTGAAGGAAACAGCAGAAACAACTTGGCACCTCCCTGACAACTTGTGCTACATGTCCTGCCACTGCTCCCACATCAACACATGGAGAGGAAAAAGCCTCATGGAATGAAAAAACAAGGAAATCCAGAGAGATAAGAAGGAAAAGGAGGAAGAATGGCCCAAATTACAAAGCTTGTATGATTTGTCTGGAGTCAAGCAAATGTCATGGTGGGTTAAACAGGAGTTACAACTCTACATATGCACATGTGTGTGTACATGTATGTACAATATACATACAGTAAACCACACACATGGACTAGAATTGCCTTGTCAGACGTTTGCTGGACATTTTGCTTTGTCTGACACCTTCCTAAGAGACCTGAATCAGGGCATTGGATAGACCTGAATGATCTTTTCTTGTCTGGACAATTTTCCTCTGTCTTTCTGAAAGCCAAATCCTGAGCTGCAGTTGGGGCTGTCAGCTCAGCAACCCATGGATGCCTCTGCCAGCCTTCAGCAGGTGGATGCTGTGCCAGCAGTGCCTGTTAGAGCAGCACAGATTGCCCTGCAGGGGCAGGAACAAACTGCCCCAAGCACAAAGCCAGGGGCTCCACAAGCACCTCGCTGCTGGTGGGTTAACAGCAGACTTGGCTTTCTCCTGCTGAGCTGACAGCCTTCTAATTTTAAAAGGAGTGGGAGATTCTGTGAGCCTGAACTTCAGTGAGGGTTTTGTCTGTCAGGGTGAGGAGGCGTAATGGGAGCTCAGGTAGGAGGAAGGTATTGCACAGGAGAAAAGCTGTCCCAGATCTCCTGAGCACAACAATTTTCTCCTTCCCCAGCAAAACTGAACTCAAATTTTCCATATTTGGGGATCCTCTCAAGAACACACCACTGGTGCCAGCATTTCAAACCCAATGCATTTGCCAACTAAGGGTTGGGATTTTAGTCTTGGTTTCCTTTGTTGGGGTTCACCTTTTAACTCTTTTGGTGAACATCTCCAGGGAGGGCAGAGCTCTGAGAGAGCAGCCTGCACTTACTAACAGGTGCAGACAGTTTGAGCAGTGCTGTTCTTGAGGTTCCCTTTCCTGTTGAGCAGGTTCAGAGGATTCACACCAGCAGGGCAAGGGGTGGGACCCACACCAGGTCACAGAGGGCCCATCTCCCCCAGCCTCTTGCACGTGCTTGGGTATCCCACACAACAAGTTCTGCCTTGCCTACACTTTTGAGGAATTACTTATTGAATTAGTTTTCTCCTAAGACCACTTGTGTGTTTAACTTCTTTAAGTGAAGTACTGGATGAAATACCAAATTTACTGATTCCCAGAGTAAATCACGAACAACAGCAACCTGGAATGAATATCTGCACCAAAAGGAGCACTCCTTACACAGCTAATACATGGTGGTTGATTTAGGATCACAGTCCAATCAAAAAGTTTGTATTTTTCACATGCTTATTCTCTTCCACAGTACAGGACAGGTTTGCTGTTTGCTTTGAATGGCCAATACATGCTCAGTCTACAAACAGCCTGGTCTCCACTGAGATTTCATTTCAAGCTGAAAAACCATTTCCTCAAGACAGGCTTTTAAGGAGTGTCTAGACTGGCCTTCACCCAGGTGTCATCTGTTAGAAACACAGCAACAGCCTTACACTCTGCAACAATAACCCATGGAGGGTGTACAGCATGAGATTTTCAGGAGGCAATAAAAGGCCTGCAAAAGCTTAGAGGAATGCCTGAACATTCAGACCCATGATTAGCAATATCTGTTCTGTAGATTTAACAACGTTAAGAGGCCCCCCTCTTGGCAAGGACTGCACACACACAGGCTCAGATCTTCCTCACAATGGAATTTCACAGGCACACAAAGGTTTGTGCTTCACCTGCATCAAAAAGGCTCGGGGCTGAACTGGGTCAGTGTGTCACTGTGGCAGTGGTTTTCCTGCTGAAGACACATCATGCACAGAAAAGAGACCAAGAGGCCAACAAAAAAATGATACCTTGTTTTGTTCAGGCACAAGCTTGGAAGAAAAACGAGCGGAGTGAGCTGCTCAGCTGTTGCCTTTTGCATTGTTTCGTGTTGCTTGGTGCCTCAGCCCTGGGTTGGAGCACATCCCCATTGCTGAGGAGACACATCCTGCCCTCACTCCATGAACAGCTGTGGGTTCCAGGGAGCACCCACAGCAGCTGGGCCAGCTCTGCAGGCACACAGAGGGCTTGGGCCAGCTCACAGTAACCCCTCTGGCCAAAGAGGAAACACTGACACGTCTTTCAGGTGTAACCTTGCAATTGTAACCCATTACCTGGCTGGAGAGACATACATAGAAAAGCATTAAAAAGTCTGAAGGAATACAAGAAAACAGATCTTGGAGTGCTCTAATGGCTTAACATCTGAGGGGAAGGAAGAAGAAATCATGCTGTGAACACAGCAGTGTCGTGGCTTAAAAATACAATGCAAGGTTTATTAATTTTGATGAAGGTTCTCGTAGCAAGTGCTACATGTGTCTAACTGAAGAGAATAAAAAACATTTAATTGAGATCAGTCCTGCTGAATACGCAAGCTGAGCTCTCTACCACCCAACTGAACCACATTTCTGTGTGCAGAGTGTTTTTAAGGAAATGTCTGAGCCTTGCTGGACTGAAAACTGCGCAGGCAGCTGTGGAACAGACTCAGCAGAATCTGCTTTCTGCGCAGAGCTGAAACCTCCGCCCTCTGCCTGCTCTGCTGCTGATGGCATTTCTGTTTCCTATGGACTGAGTCAAATGAAGTCTCATCAAACCCACATTATTCTCCCAAGCCTGGACCACCTCTCACATTATACACACCACTGCAAACAAATCACCCTGGCACTGCTTTGAGTCCTACCCAAGACAATGTGCAGCTCCATGCTAAACAATCATCATAGGAGATCTGCACTTTGGTTTTATTGCTAAAGGGATTGTGGAAACAATCTGTGGGCAACAGAACTGAAGCAATCAGGACAGAGAGACAGAACCATGCACATGAATCAGGTATGAACATTATCTCTGAAAAGCCTTGAGATCTGTTTCCCTGCCTACAACTGGCTCAGGGAAAGCAATGGGCTCAGCAAATATTATTTTTCCATTACCACTGGAAGGGCACCTCCCTCCCCTACAAATTGAGTTGTACACTTTATCTTCCTCTATTTGCAGACTGATATGAAAACCTTGTGAGCATCTCATTCAACAGGAAGGTTTACATTCATGATTTGAGACTGAGGGTGAAGCCCCACACTGAACCACAGCACAGAATGTCAGTTCAATTTTCATGTTTAAAACGTGGTGCCTCTTAAGCAGAGAGTGGGCCTGAGCAGCTCTGGTGCCTCCTGCCTTCAGAACACAGGACTGGAATAGAAACAGGAGCCTGAAAATCATCTTGGCTTTACTTCACGTGTGAAAACAGCTCTGACAGTGACATACAACTGAGCATTATCTTATGGTAATAAATGATGCTTTCTCTTCTCCATGCCCAAGCTGTCTTAAATGTAAGTATTCATTCTTCCTAATACTTTAGCAATAGTTAGTACAGGTGTAAGTTTCAGAAAGAGATGAGTCTTGAAAAACATTAGAAATGCAATTCTACCACTGTACCAACACACTGCAGTAACCAAGGGTGATGAAGCTTCCCAGTCACTCAGTCTCAACCCCAACCTCTCCCCAGTCTGAATAAGGAAGAGGGATGCAAGTTGGGAAGTATCCTGCAGTGCTGAGAGGCACCTCTGCCAAACTAACACGTGCTCCCAGTTGCTGTTTCCCAGCTAACAGTACTGCACTGGCAGACCCCAAAACAGGCTAGAACATTCCCAAAGGGAAACCAAGAAAGCCTCTGTAATACACAGAGAGGTGGGAGAAAAGGAAGAAAACCCCAGCCTTGCTCCCTTCCAGCAAACGAAAGGCTTTTCCTCATGCCTGCTCCTTATATTTGAGGGCTGTGGTCAGGACCAGGTGAGGATGGAGCAGCACCATTTCCCAGCAGCACAATTCTCTCTAAACATCCACTTGTCATCATCTGAAACTCAAATGGCCTCTCCTAGAATCAGCTTAAATCCAGTGGAAGTGCCTATATCCACGCCTAATCAGCACAAGCTTTGCAGCAGGACCTGGGAGCCTCCCAGCTAAATCCACACTTGCCAAGTATTCCCAGACTTTAAAACATTTCCCAATGGT
Source organism: Hafferia zeledoni (assembly GCA_035583235.1). Taxonomy (NCBI): domain Eukaryota; kingdom Metazoa; phylum Chordata; class Aves; order Passeriformes; family Thamnophilidae; genus Hafferia; species Hafferia zeledoni. Next base: position 1,191,617 of record JAWWEV010000115.1, read on the forward strand.
AACATTGGGCAGAGCACTCGAGGCTTTACCTCTGTTCAAAGCTGAAAAAACCACTGTCCTTCCAAAGGGAAGGAAGGAGCTGTTATAATTAGTGTCCCAATAAAGAAAAGCTATTCAAGCTATAAAAGCCACAGCATTTCAAAAGGCGGCTCCCTCTTCCTCCTTAACTCCTCATCCCTGTTCATGGAGCACTTCACACTGATTTTGGCTCAGCTGATCAAGTAAACTCATAAACTGCTCCTCTGACAGTGGCTGGTCAAACCAACCAGCAGTGAGGTGAAATCCCTGCCCTGCCTGTGCCAACAAAACGCTGCTGTTGGCGCCAGTGAGGCCCAGGTTTCACTGTTGATTCCCTGCACGCACAACTTCTGATTTTAAATGAGTGACAAGTGACAGAGGGAGGGTCACATATAACATAAAAGTGACGTGAAGAGAAAGTTAAGAGAACATGAGAAAAAAAGGTTACAATTACTGCAATCTATATCCCATTCTGAAGAGCAGATTCCTCCTCCAGGGCAGGATGTGAGATGTCAGTGTGAGATCCCTCAGTAACCACACAGCACATCTTGCAACTTCATCAGAACGAAATAAAGGTGAACAAATCTCATAATGAAAGAGAGATGAAGACTAAGCACAAGCTTTCAATAACAAATGCAAGCAGCTGATCTTAAAAGATCATTTTGAGCAACTTTCAACCAGTCTGTCTCCATAAACGTCAGGGAAACCTCTGAAATGTGACCAGGAAAATCAAGCCCAGCTTTCCATGTGGTACCAAACCCAGGGTAGATGGAAGGAAAGGCAAATCCCACTGAAATGTGTGCTCACATTTAATTACACAGTTACTACAGTTTGGTCTCTCTGATCTGGACCAGGGCAAGGAAAGGGCAGTTTCTGTTCCAACATGCCTACAATCCCAAACTACAGGAATGAACAGGAACTGCAGCATTTATGGCTGGGGACACTCCAGTGAGTATTCCCTGAGTACCTCACACCGACCATCTCATCCCCCACTGCACAGCTTCTTATCCTTAAGTGAGAATCTCACTACAACAAACTCCACAGAATAAATATATGGGTTTATTTAAAATGATTTTAGTAGAATTTTAGCCAAATAATTGACTCAGACCATTCCTGCTGCAGTAATAGCTATTGACTTTTCATCCTGATTTTATTGGTGCTGTTGGGGGAAATGAAACCAACTTTTCATGGTAATTCCAAATAGGAAAGCTCACTCCCTAAATTTTCTTCTCCCTTGTTAAAACACTCCTTCCTGCACAGAAAAGCAATAAAAAGGCCTTGCTGTTAGTGTAATAGCACAGATGACTGGATTTCTGATGAAAAATGGTATCCTGGCAATCCCATCTGATCCATTCAGTGCTGGGGACACACTCCACGGGCAGCCCATGAAGCCCAGAGGGACACGAAAAATTTCATTTTATGTGCCACACATACAAGCTGATGGAACCACTTCAAAAGCTTCAGAGGAGCATGTCAGCATTTTGTCCTCAATTTTGCTTTTCCTTTTCTCTGTAAGAAAAATTGACAGGTTTGGATGGTGGGTCTGTAGTTCTCAATTGCAGCTATTTCAGAATAAGCAGTGTCTTTATGTGGAATTCAGGAAACATCCTTCCCCTCTGCTAGAAAAAACCAACTGAAACAGTGATATTGCTGCCCAAAGTGGAGTGTCCAGAAGGAGCTGGACTGTCCCTGCACAGCTCCCCATCCCTGGGAACCAACTGCTGGCACTTTGCTGCCCCAGGATCCCGTCCTCTGCTTGGGCAGAGACACATCCCAGATTAACAGCTCCCTGCAGTGACTCCCCTCTTTGCAAGGTCAGTTAATCAACTGAAAGGAACTTTTAATTTAACTTATTTTAAATAGATGGAAAGGGGCATGGTCTCTGCTCTTGGAAACTCAGACTTCCATCCTCTCTGCTACCACCATTTTCCCTTGAAATTCTGTGGAATTTGTTTGCAACAACTAAGAACAAATAGTGATAGAGGCTCTATTTATTTTTTTAAAGTTCTTCAAGTGATGCAAACCCCAAAATGACAGAGCTAAAAATAAATAACACTTAATTTGATTTTTTTCTTACAACCTTTTCTGACAGCAGCACCAACCCTGCTGTACCATTTCTGCACACACCATTTCTCCAGTTTCAAGGAGGAAATGCAAATCTGCTATATATGATGTTATTGCCATTAAATTCATGAAGGGAAAAAAGCATTTTTTCCTCACCCAAAAACATAGAAAAGAGTGAAGGGAAAATGAGAACTCATGGGAACAAAATGGCTTGCAAGCTGTGCAGGGGTTAGTTCAATATAAAAGCAGTGCTGGCCAGGCAGGAACCTGGCAACAAAATGCTGCTTCTGAGGGAGGGTGCAATAGCAGAGACTGCACTGGTGCTGCTCTGAGTGAAACAAGAATTCCTGGCTGAAACCTCATCTTGCTACAGTCCCTCAGAGCCCAGAGGGACCAGGACGCTCCTGTATCAAACACATGGTAAATTCTCCAGGTCCTGCTACACTTTGGCAGCAGCTGGACCTTCTCCACAGCCACTCAGAGGTTTTCTGTTCTTCATGGGTTCTGCCCAGGAAGGCAGAAGAATATTTAAAGGGAGTGGTGCTGTTAATTTGGTTGCAACACTGAGGGATGGCCCTCAGGACTCTCACAGTGCTGCAGGGAAAGGTCTCAGGGGGTTGAGCCAAGAACATTCTCCACATTAAACATGTCCCTGGGATAACTCCCTGCAGTGCCCACGACCTGGGGAATGCACCACAGGCTCAGTGGGGCCTTCCCTTGGTTTTCAACTTGATTTCCTGAAGGAAGTTGCATGACTGACCCTGCAATTAATCACTGTTTAATTAATGGACACTTCACAGTTCTGTACATTGAACAGGCATAAACTATTTGCAAGCTGACAATAAAATGCAGAGCTTCGTGTATGTGTAACTGGAATTAAGAGCTTAAATCTACATTGTGAGATGTGTAGCCACTAAAATGCACATCATGATGGAAATAAAATAAGGCAAAGAATGAAGGGAAAGGCTGCTCTGCTCTTGTTGGCACAAAACATCAACTCACACACAGTTGTTCGCCTAAAAAAATAGAAAAAAAAGAGGGAGAACTTGCAAAGTGTAAAAGTCTGTGCCATGAAATCCCAACTGCATGCAATGAGTAAAGTAAGAAATTCTTCTGATGTACAAGATGGAGTTAAGCTATGAGGGTAAATAAACTGCCACAGTTTAATAAAAATAAAATGAAAATAAATGTTTGAAAGTGTCTAAAACCACAGCAGTTCCAGTCAGACTGAAAATGGAGCACAAAAATGCAAAAGCATCCCAGGTCTTCATTAAAGCTGCAAAGAAGTCAGTAAGTTTATAGAGAACTACCATGAAAACTTGGCCATCAGGACCACCAAGGGAGCCCTCACTTTCCACAGGAATGAGTTCTAGTTATGCCAGCTGGACACTCATGAGAGCTTTTCTTAGCACACAAATTTATTTATTTCATTAAAGTAACTTTTTTATTTACTTTTTTCTGCATAAGAAGTAAAAATTATCCCAAAATACAACTGCTCCAACAGTTCCAGCTGCATTTAACCTTTTTTCTGATAGATGTCCAAGCCATAACAATTATCACTGCCCTTACACAGACAGGTACAGAGACGTTCCCATCCTCACATGGTGCCTGCTCACACCACGGCCATTCTGCCTGTGGAACATCATATTTCTCCTGGCTAATGTTATTACCCATTTTATTGACGTCAATAACCTTGTTTTTCAAGGACAGCAATATCTTTTGGCTATTTTTACTTATTAGCAGGGATTTGCAAATATTAATTGAGGTCTGTGATCCTTTATGGTAATAGTTACCAGAATATTCAGACAGAACATCACAACTTCTCCTGTAAACAGTAGCAGGCCAAGAACAAACATACATTTCAGTCAGGATTGCAGCTGCTCTCCCTGTGTTTTCTTACTCCAGAAGCTGGTAAAAGAAAAAGCTACAATAAAACACTTCTACTCTACCCTTTTCCACACAATCAGCCTTATTTGAGCTGCAAGAGAATAAGAAACACTCTGGAAATGTGCAGGAAAGCAAAAACTATTAAATGGTATCTCCTCAGCTTTCAAAATGCAGTGCATGGAGGTAACAAATTGGATGAGGAAGGGGAACATTCCCACTCTTTCCCCTCTGTCCCTGTGCACTCAGCTCTGCTTTCCTACCCTGCCAAAGATGGACAGAGGGGAGCAAAACCTCAGCCCCTGTAACAGACCTGCTGTATCAAGAGACTCCGTGTTATGAAGCTGCTCTCCCATTTCCAGGTATTCTATGTCCAAACTAACAATCATAACAATAAAAAATGTATGTACTTTGCCCTGGGCCGTTCTAAAATGTCTCAGACTTCTCTGAAACACCTTGTTTTGCTCTGACCTTTCTCTACCACTTGATTTATCCCTTCTCCTGCTACCTCTGGACCATGCCCACATGTTCTGCTGAGCCCTTCTCACATGATAACCCAGACAGATCACCTCCTACACCCAGCCCACACAATCACTTCTTTTCTTTTCTCCCTGTTTGGGTTCTTTCCCTTTTGCCATTCTTCAGGCAATGGAGCCCATTGGAGGCTGCAGAAACCTGTTGCAGCAAAAGAAGCCACTGCTGAGGCTGCATCAGACATAACACCTTTGGTGGCTGGAGAAGGGGATGAGGAAGAGTCATTCTTTGCATTTTGGTGTTTGCAAACTCTACATGATGGAAACTTCTGGGGGAAAAATAGCTATAATTGATAAACTGGGCTGTCAAGCTGACAAGAGCAAATAAAAATCACTGCATTAGCATAGCTGGAAGAGACAAGACAGACTTTTTATTAGCAGAACAAAGTATCATTTGATTGTATATTTGGCTCCATCATTAGGATTTTTTTGCTTCCCAAGATGTATTTAAATTGTTTACTCCACAGCTAAAATGTCTTGTAAGTTGATAGCTCTCAAGGTCAGCGTGCCCTTTGCATCAGAGCCAAGCAGCCAAAGATTCAATTAGAAATGCATTAAGCTCATTGGGTGAGCATTCACTTGAGCAAAGGACTGTATTGAGGAGGAAAACTCCAATTACCACAGAACAAAAGAGCTCTTTGTCTCTGGTACCGCGGGGTTTGGCTGTTCTTGGTCACTCTGATATTTCAGGTGTTACAATAGGATCATACCTTTACTTTCAACTCTTCTGTAAATCCAGCCAAAATCAGTGCAAAGGCAAAGGAAAAAGACTCAAACGTGTAGAAACTGGAGTTTCTAAGCATTGTCTTTGAGTAGGAAATGTGTCTCAAACACAGGTCTCAAAGCTGACCCCAGTCACAAAGCAGGTCCTGTCCCTACCTATAGGTTGTTTTATGATGCATTTTTGACCATAAGAGGGAAAGAATCCCAAAAGTTTTGAGAGGTCAGTTTTTGGTAAATTCTGTGAATAATGGGAGCTACAAAATTCCACAGTTTCTCTCCCACATAAAACCTCTATTTCTTTTTTTCATTCAGACACTTCCTGGCAGTTGTTGACAAAAACTGACCTTTTTAATGCCAGCACAAGCTTTGCTGACAAAATTCCCAACAGATAACACCCATCTAACACACAGCACTGACAAATGACAATGCCCTCTGAGTTAAGATCACTGCTCCAATAATCCTCTGTGCCCCTCACACCACCATCAAACACATTTATTTATGCATGAGCCTCAGATGAAGATTAACCCTTACCCTGAAGATGCACGATGCCTTTTTGCTTATAATTTCCAGGATAAACCAAACCCACAGATCACAACACCAAGTGCTGATCACAGCAATGCTCCTGGGTCAGGCTTTGCCTGAACTTAAGTGGATACTTAATAAGTTTAACCTCAGAAGGCACATGAAATTCCAACCCCACAAATCACAGGCAGCTGAAGGAGAGCCAAAATAAAATCCTGACCTGAAACCATTCTGGCCTGTCTCATCAAATGATTGGAAACACAACAGGGATGGCACCTGATAAAAGACATTTAGGGAAGCTGTGCCAGTGTCCCGGGGCTCTGTCTGGCAAACAGCTCCTCTGTACCTGCCTGTGGGAGCTCAGGGAGCTTTGGGCACATCTGCACAGCCCCTGCAGGCAGCCAGCACTGTCAGATCCGCAGCCAGGCCTGGCAGGGAAGTCTTCTGAAATCAGGGCAGGTTTACTGACCTCTCAATTTCTTGAAGGGAAGAGATGCTGCAATCTCTCAAACTAGGAAAAAGGCAATAAAGCAACAGAGCTCCTGTGACAAGTGCTGTTGGTAGGCTGAGAATCTTTCAATTTCTGCCAGAAATTTTGTCAAAGGCATCCTAGTTTTGTTTTCTTTGCTTCTTTCTGAGAACACAGACATGGGCAATGGTCTCACATGCTCTGCTGTGACACAGGCCAAGGCAGGGTGGGAGAAGGGAACTGCAGCACGGGGGGTGTGTGCCTGTCTGGAGGAGGAGGAGGCAGCAGGGACAAGAGTACCCTTATCTAAGCCAAAAGCAACAGTTTGCCCAAGCTCTGAGATCCTGGAACATCACCTTGGCACGAGACAGTGCCAGGCAGCACAGAGGAAACCACCAGAGCTGCCTCAGACCTGCACACACTGTGCCAGGGCACTCTGGGCTCCAAAATATGGGGAGTAAATACCAACCTCAGCTGCTTCTCTACATTATTTAATGTATGAAGAACACCAAAATACACTTTAAACCACAGATCAATCTTGGCCAAGTTGGTCATTTCTAAGAGAATACTGAAGACTTGGTATCAAACCCTGTTCTGTTTACCTACCAAGTAATTCCATGGACTCCCAGAGAACTAGTCAGGCAAGCTGAGTGCAATTTTGCCATAAAAATCTACATTGTACTGCTTTCTGATGTTGATGATCAGGAAATTAGTATTAATTTTCTTCCATACTGGTAGATTTACTTGGAATCTGAATTATAAAAGCAATTTTCAATAATGCACTGGGTGTATGAACAAGCCTTTCCCATAATAACACCACTTTATTTAAGAGGGATGATACTTCACAGAACACAATCACATCTGAAGAGTTCTTATTATAGCAACTCCTCTATAACTGGAGCATTAAATAAGTTCTACTGTGTTATTAAAAAGTCTTGAAAACTCTTTGAAGTTACTTAAAGTTACATTGTGGCTCTGTCAGTTCTTTTGGAAGAAGTAAGACTTGGGAACAGGGGAAAGGCCCCGAGTTTCAGGGCTGTGACAGCCCCACTGCAGGAGCTGTGCCCCTGTGGGCACCACCCAAACCCCTCGTGCCCAATGCCTTCCCTGTGGGCAAAGCATCTCCGAGGATGCAGCAAGGCCTGGTTTGCCTCCTGGCAGGGCTACTCCAACCTCTTCTGACCAGGAAATACACGGCCCAGCACTGCTTTTTGCTGCCTTGGGATGAACCCTCTGCCTGGGAAACAAATGAGCAAGGCCAGGGCAGAGGTCCCTCCCTAGAACTGGCTGATATTTTCTGATTGACTGTGGTTTTCATATGGGTTTTTTTTATATTGTTGAGGACAGACTGATGACATTTTTAATGTCAAATCTCCCCTGCTGAAATGTCACACTGAGCATCCCAGTGGAGGCAGCCAAAGACACCTGACCCAAATCTCTCCAGAGAAACTTGACTTCTGCCCTTCAGGTTTCAGTTCTTCAGAAAATCAACCCCACTAAGTGTCATTCACAAAAGTACCTATAAGGAACTAAATGGATTGAACAAAATCTCTGCATTTCGCTCACTTGCATCCCACCAGCTTCTCTAAGAATTCACTTCTCATGGAATTTAAAAAACCCCACCAACCCCAAACTTTTATAGGAACACAGTCATGGATGGCTCGAGGTGTAAACAAATTCCCCAAATGCCCAGCACTGTTACAAGGCTCATGAACAACAGAAGCAGGAGGGCGTTTTCCACGGCACAGCAATGGAGTGGCCACATTCCAGCACTCTGAGGGAGTCTTCCCAAGGGCACCTGTGCTCCCCCTGGGCACCCCACAGGCAGAACCTCTCCTCAGCTACCGAGCTCATTTCAAACCCTCACCAGGAAAAGCCTGGTTTGAACAGAGCTGTGCAACTCTGCCCAGAGGAGCTTTGCAGCTCCAGTCCCTCTATACATCACCTAAAGGACCACGGTTGGGAACCCTGTGGCCACATCAAGAAATATCAAGCTTTGCTCAGAAACGCTGAAAGCACAAAAAATTGATGTCTGTAGATCCTTGGAAATTCAGACAATATGTTTTGAAGCTCTCCGTGTTCCCACCTGGAGTGGGAAGCAGGATTACTTCCCTGCCTCATCAGATAATGCTGGTATGTTTAAGTTTCTAGTTTCAGTGTGTAAATGAGTCAATACCTTTATTTCAAACTTGCTATCACACCCCAGTAAGTTTTAAAATCAAATTCTTTGTGCCAGGCTTCCTGACAGTGATAATGCATCACCTGTCCCCCTCTATGAGCAGAGAGTGAAAATTCAAGGGACATTTCTGTCCCAGGCTGGCCCAGCCAAGGCACTGACTGCAGTGTTGTATTCTCTGGGTAAACCTCACCAATTGAACGCTCAGATTCCTCTTTGATAAACACACACCCAACGGCTTTGCAAACGTAACTCATGTCCGTTTCCCACCAAACACAACGATCAGGCAACACAAATGGAAAGCACATTGACATCCCTGACATCCTGCATCTGGCAGAGGAAGGTCAGCAGGACTGGCACACTTTGCAATTACCACTCAAAAGCTCTAAGATACGAAATGTAACTTTTCCCAAACTTGTGGTTTAGTCAGCTCCAAAACAAACTGCACGTGAGACGAGAAGGTACCTCCTGTTTTTGATGTAGATGAGCATTAAGTTTCATTTCCACATGTGGCAGAAACAGTTTAATACTTTATTGGTGGCTCAGAAGCAGAGAAGTCCAAAGCACAGTTCGGAAGGGAAAACATCCCTACACCACGAGGCAAACTGTGCTGTATAATGTTATTAAACAAGGCAAAGTTTTGCCAAAACGACTGAAACTGTGACTAATGGGAAGCATCCACACTGCCTGTTCTTCTGCTGTCAAATCACAAAATAAATTATCTACTTAGAGGAATGTCTGAAACACTCAAGACCCTCTGAAAGTGGGACATAGTTGGTGGGGGACACAGTGCCAAAGGATCAGAGGATTTCTCAAGGCTGCTCTTGCTCCCCCCAGCTGCAACAATCCCCCCCAGAGCAGTCACAACTATTCCCCAGTGCACATCCCAGCGCGGCCAGCAAAGCGCTGAGAGCTCCCAGGAAACAGAGCGGATGGTGACACCTCCTCGGGAGCAGGAAGGGAGCAGCACACGCTGGGAATGCAGCTGGAAATGGGCCATTGCCGCTGCTCGGCACACCGGAGCCTTTCTGCAGAGCTGCCTTCCCCAGCCCAGCACTGCCAACCCACCTGGGGCTCCCCAGCCTCGCTGCCTGCTCGGGGCTCTGTGGGTGGCACAGCCTCACAGGACTGGCACAGGGACAGAGCAGCCACCAGATGTGACTCTGAGCTCCAAAGCTGGGCTCCAGGACAGCTGCTCACCTGCTCCCTCTCCCTCATCAATTTTGTTTGGAAGTCTGAATCACAGAAACAAAACGGGAGGAAAAGAAGCTCCGGGTCCAGCTTTTTCCCATCATAAACACCCAGAGCCAAAGAAATCTGTACTTGGTTAACAGTTTCAAATTTTCAACCAGAGGCCCCGTTCCCAGGCCACTTATCTCAGAAGGCACCGATTTTGTCCCCGACCACGTAAATCCATCTGTATGGAAAACAGGGTTATACCAAAAGGTTATTTTTCTGCCTTAATAGCAGAAGAAACTCAGAATGAATCATTTCATGATATTATCTGAGAGCATGCTGGGAACCTCTCACACCACTGAAACCTGGGCTTCAGAAAGGTTTTTTCCCCCCAAGGTACCATTTCATAATAAATTACATTTAAACAGTTTGATTCATTTTAACAGTCCCAAACTCCACATTCAGATCAGACAATGGTGAAATAATCTCTCCTAATAAACTGAGGCTGCAAAGACAAAGTAATTCACCTCTCTATCTGAAAATTCAATATATATATTCTTACATTTTCCCTCCAGTCAAAATGGAAAAAGAATTGGGCTCCCCTAACTCTCCACAGAATAACAACTCTGATATTTGACTATCTTCTAAAGGGCAATTCTAATGCAGTTTTCTCACAGTTCACCTGCCACAGGTACAGCTCCAGCAAATTGCTGACAATAAATGGATGGCCAGTTTGTGAGGGTTATTTCCTTGAAACCAACATAGTTCCTGATGGATCTGCAGCGATCCCTTCCCAACAGGCAGTTTTCCAATGCTCAGCTATTCCCTTCCTTCAGAGAGATGATTCACCAAGCACCTCCTAATGATGGGCTTGATGGAGCACAAGACATTTACTGCGGGTGCCCAAAGGGATGGTGAGTGTCCTGAGGCACAGGGAGGCTCAAACCCACCCTCAGTAATGGGGGATTTGGTCTGGAGTGACAGGGAAAGTTCACAGAGAAATGTGGAATCTTTGTGAATACTTTGTTCTGGGGATGCAGGAATGAGGATCCTGATTTAAGGTTTGTTTCAGGGATTTCAGAGAACAAGAAGGACAAAAGACAGAGACAAGTTGTCCTACTCTAACACGAGTCCAGCAGTTTCCCAGCACACTGACTACATCAAAAGCAAATCCATTACATCCAGGTTTTCTCCCGGATTTGCATCATTACAGGACAGGTGAGAATCTAACAGTGAAGTTAAAGATGGACACTCATCTACAGGGTGGTTATACTGAAAAAAATAAAAAGAAAGCTACTTGACTTGCCAAATCATGTTAGAAACCAGTGTGTTCATCTGTTTGTACCTGGTTGTCTTCTTTCCTAAAATTAGTTTTCCTATGACATCCAGCCGAGGCTTTTCAAAAGCTGTTCTGTCATAGCTCCATATCTGAATCTGGACAAACACACAAAACTGTTGCTGGCTGAAATGTATTATCCAATAGTGGTAAAAAAAAGCACCTTCAAAAATAGCCAAATTAACCCCCCCCAAAAAAATACATATATATGATCCCGCTGTTCCAGGGGAGGGCTGGGATGCAGGGCTGGCAGCTGTGGCTGTGTGGGAGTGCAGACACACTCGGCATGACAAGTGTCATGGGCTGGAGCGGGAGGAAGACACGGAGAGGAGGAGGAGGAGGAGGAGGCAGCTCGTGGGTGAACGTGTGGGAAGCGATGAGGGACAGCGAGGAGGCTCCTCCGAGGTGGCTGTGGAGTCACTGTCCTGTCCCTGGAATGTGGAGGAGGGGGATACCTTCCCAGCTCCGGGTGTGCCCCCAAAACAGCCTGGGCACCTCTGAATGAAGGGCTGGGTGCAAGAGAAAAAGGGATGCAGCAAATAAAAGCCTGCGGGGATGGTGGGAGTTGGAAATGACAACTGCATGAAGTGCTTGGCCCTTCGACTGCACTGAGCCCCAAACCCTGGAACAAACTACAGCCCAACTGTGCCTGCCCTGCCAATAACACGGCTCTGAGAGCGGCTGTGTCGGATAAAACAAAAGCCTTTGTGAGTCACAACAACCCTCACATTTCCTGCAGAACTCTTGAGTGTGTCTTTCTGAGCAAAGTGCTTATTACCAGGGACTTGCCGTCCCGAGATCAGCCGTAACCTTGACATCTGCTTATTTTCTTTGAGAAAACTCCCTTGCTTAGTTATTATATATTGAAAGCTTGATGGTTGGCAGCAGTTAGAGAGGTGCAAACTACCAAGCAAGTGCCACAAAGGGGTAATATGGAAGCTGCAGGATGCAGGGCTGCTGAAAGAAAAAATAAATACTATTGGTAGAGAGACTTCTAAGAAGGAGAAATTCTTGATTTCCCAAAGAGAAGTATAAAGCAAGCCCTGCACAATTTCATTGCACAGTAGATTTATACTCAAATACATCCCTCTGCTTTCCATATTGCCTCAGCTGTCACCCAGGGAAGGCTGGAGAGGGAATGGATGCCAGGAAGAAGAGAGTGGAGCAGTCTGGCTGGGCAAGGCTGAACTGAACTTTCTCCTCCTCACCAACAGCCTCTGAAGGTTTTGTGTGGAAAAATGGTGGCTCCTTCACACCACCAGGTTTGTGGAGAACAGTAAAAAGTGATTTAGTCAGTGACTTGTGGCTGAATTCTCCAAAGAGGGGAGCACACTGGCTCTTTGTGTCCCAAAAATCCTGGCTATGTGCAGCCTGGAAACCTGCTGGCAAACCAAAAAACATGCCACGTGCTTCCCAGTGGATTTCATACACCAGGGTGAGGAAGCTTCAAGGTCACTGAACAATATTTAAGATGCTGATACTTAGTCATGCAGT
>JAWWEV010000115.1:1204670-1219227 GCA_035583235.1 Hafferia zeledoni
TGGATTTCATACACCAGGGTGAGGAAGCTTCAAGGTCACTGAACAATATTTAAGATGCTGATACTTAGTCATGCAGTCATAATGTCAACTGCAATTAAATGCATTAGAATTGAGGGCCTGAAACACCTTTCAGAATATACCTTTTCAACTGTGAGATGAATCCGTGGCATTCCACAAGGTTTTTTAAAAAAACACTATATTTTAGGGCTCATTCCAGACAAGTATGACACAGAATGATGTCCAGAGTCTTTCAGATTTAAAAAACTTCAGACATTTTGAAATACATGTGTAAATAAAGCAACACTGGGAACAGTCTTGGGAATCACACTGGAAATAGACACGAAATATTTGATGGAATAAAACCATAAAAGTGCTTTCTGATAGAACATCATGACTATTATTGCAAAGATGGCCAAGGCTGGAGCTGTGAGGTGGGAGAGACTCACTGCAGTGGGAAGAGCGAGGATTTGGGCAGGCAATGGGAAAAGTCACAGTGAGAGGTCCCTGACTGTGCCTGTGCCATCAATGTGGGGATTTTCTGCCAACAGACACTGAAAGGTGAACTCAACTGTCCTTCCTCACCCTGTTAAAAAGCCAGTTCTGTGCCCTTGGTTTCAGCTGCTGTTTCTGTCCTGAGCACCTGGAGAAATCCCTTTCCCCACACCCAGAGAAACCCCAGTCCCAGTTTGGCTTCAGAGCTCCAGCAGCTGAGTCCTTCCAGCAGTTCCTCTCCCAGCCCTGCTCCAAATGCTTCTGCCTCTCCTCCAACAGCCCTCCCAGAATCCCATCGGATCAAATGGCAAAAACAACTGCAAGCCCTTGCCCAGCTGCCAAACACCCCTCTAGGTCTGCCTGTCCCTCTTCCTTCTCTTACTCAGAATGATCTCAGCAAACCTTCTCAGTGCCACTGCAACTCAACAATTAGTAGTTTTACTCTGAGACCCTGAACTGACACTTTTGGGGAGGTTTTGGTGTTGTTTCTTTCCAAATAGATACTTGAAAATTAGCTTAAAAAAATTATAAAAGCAAAACAATTAAACAGAAATTACTTCAAAAAAAACAAAACTCTTTGGAAACATTTTAAAAATATACATGTGTGGCAAGTTCTGTGAACCCTCCATGCAAGTAAATAATCAATGAGCAATGAACACATTTTCTGGGGGCTGGGGTGGGATAATTAATCCTGCCTTTTTCTGAGGGACATGACCTGGGTTATGTACATTCTTTGACACGTGGAGAACTCAGCCTTCCAGAATTAGGTACTCTGAATCACCCCTCTCAGGATGCACCACATCTCCAAGAACAGGGTGTGAATACCTGTGGTGTCTGCTGAAATGCTGAGCTCCTAAAGCACCTTCCCTTGGCAATGGCAAAAAAAGAGTGCCCAAGCCTCAACTCCACTCTCCATCTAGGACAGTTGTTTTGAGCCTGCCTTAACTATTCCAACAGTGAGAATATCAACGTTTTGATTGCCTTTTTCAAGGCAGATATAAAGCAAACTGTGTATCTGTATGTTCTAAGATACCTCTGTCCTGTTTACCCAACTGCAATGGGAATTCAAGTGAAAACACAAGATTTGGTAACAGGTAAAAAGCCCGGAGCTTATTCCATTCCAGTGCCAGGAGCTGGGGAAGAGGCAGCAGAGAGCTCTGAACACCCACAAAGCACTAAGGAGAACTTGGCATTTGGTCTGCAAAGCACAGGGGAAGCCCCATCTCTGCTGCAAAGAGCAGGATTTGTGTGTCAGGATTTGCACCAGCCCACGGGTGCTGCTCCTGCATCACCAGCAGGAGGGAGAGTGGGCAACAACCCACTGATCCCCTTAATCCTGACCTGGAAGGGGGTGGCAGTGCCCAGGGCAAACCACTGGCAGTGGCAGGATGAGACACTTCATTAAGGGGCTGTGAGTCCCTCAAAGCAGTGGCTGCTCCCACTGAGTGTGCCCCAAACCCACCTGGAGCCAAATCCTGCCCCATCAGTGCTGGGACTGCTCATTATTTTTAAGGAGCTTGGAAGTAAAATTCACATTTCTTTACTAATCTTAAAAAATCCTTCATCATCTGGAAAAATGGGCTTATTTGCCTACACTTTTAGTTGTAAAATTACTGTTCTACTTAAATATACAGACTATGCCCACTGGATTTTTATCGTGGGGACTGTGGGAGGTTCAGAGTTCTCAGCCACACTGTGGTAACTTAACCTGAGCCCTGAAACTCTGGGCTGCCAGGAAATGCCTTATCAGGATATTACTGCCAGTGTTAAAACCAAAAGAAAACAAAATGACTTGTTGGTTTCTGAAAAAAAGGAAAAAAAAAAAGAAAAGCTATGGAGCTGTAACATGACATTTAATTAATATTGCTTGTACTGTGTGTTTATTACAAGCTCATTAACAAAGCACCAAGCAAAGTAATTATTTTGTTTGGGGGCTTTTTGTTCTCTAAAGAGCATAATTCAATGTGAAGATCATTCCTTGCATTTCTGGATTTCTTTGTCTTTTTAGTTTGTAAATATAATATCAAAAATTGGAATGAAAGCATTCTACAATAAAGCATTTTGAAAGGACAAGAATAGTCTACCAGATTGATTCTGTGACTAATCATAAGAATAAACTTGATTATTTTTCTTTACGTGCCCACTAATTATGTCATTTTCTTGATTCTTGAGCACCAAAGCACTGCTCTCCAAAAAATGCTTGCAAATCCAAGATATCAGTAGTTAATCAGCTGGAATAAACAATAAATTACTTCAGAGGACAGCTCTGCCTCATGCTTCAAACTCTGACCACACTGGAAGAACAAAAAAAATGAGAAATCAAGAGTTTTAACATGAAGGTCAGAGAAATTCTCCTTCTTGCCTCATACCACTTGACTGTCCTGGACTTCCAGTGCCAAGTCCATGTTGATAAAGCTCTCAAGAACAGTCAGCCCTGGAGTGAAAGCTGGGCCTGCTGTAACAGGAGCTGACCACACTCAAATGAGCAAATTCTAGTGCCCTCTCACCTGTAGAATGGGCCTGATAACAACCAAATCCCAGAAACAAGGGAGAAATGAGGAAAAAATTCAGTGCATGCAAAATTTCATGAACTTTAACAGACCTTTATCCAGTCTCAGAAACTGTTTCAAAACCTAGAGATGGACTACCAAAACAGCAGAATCCCAGCAGTCTTTATGGCATTTTAGGTAACTGTTTTTCCTTATGTTTTCTATGACTCACTGATAGGAAAAAACCCAACTCCTTTATTTAGCTCCAAAAAAGAAAGTTCTGTCTGAAACAAAGACGCACTAGGCTGTATTTCCCTTCTACAGAAATGGGAATGGCAGGAGAAAAGAGCTGTTCTCCACCAGTTTGTTTCCTTTCCTGGTGCTGTTTGTGTGACTCAGTCTCCAAAATGTCTGCAAATGGTGGCCCAAGAGCAGCACTTGCCAAGCCTGGAAAATTTCGGCATCCATACCCAAGGGAAGGTGGAAATCCCTGTCAGGCTGACAAGCTGCCCATTCGCAGGCTTTCAGCGGCTCAGGTTCAGAAATGCCTTTGCCCACCAAAGGGTGTTTAACTACCAGTGAGCTGCATGTTTTATTCAGCACCTGAGAACTCTCCATGGTTTTTTCTCCACGCTCTGGAAAACAATCAACAAGTTTGTGCCACAGGGCCAGGGCTGAGCAAAAAGCATAATATTGCAGGAAACAATATTGATGGTGCTGCACACAGAGGAGGAGCAGGAGATGATGCAGTTTAGACAGCAGGAAAATAGCACGGAGTAAGTGAAACCCAGGCAGAATTTAAAGTAGGCTGAGTGCAGAGGAGCCACAAGGAGGGTGTGAGGGCTGGAGCTGCTCTGCTATAGAGACAGGCTGAGGGAACGGGGGGGGGGGTCAGCCTGGACGTGAGAAAGCTCTGGGGAGACCTGGGAGCCCCTTCCAGTGCCCAAAGGGGCTACGAGGGAGCTGGAGAGGGACCTGGGACAAGGGCATGGAGAGACAGGACAAGGGGGAATGGCTTCAAACTGACACAGAGAAGGTTATTATTAGATTGGATATTGGAAAAAAATAAACTACACCAAGGGTGGAAAGGCCCTGGCACAGGTTGCCCAGAGAAGCTGTGGGGCCCCATCCCTGGACGTGTCCAAGGCCAGGCTGGATGGGGCTCTGAGCAGCCTGGGACAGTGGGAGGTGTCCCTGCCCATGGCACAGGGGTTGGAACAAGGTGATCTTTAAGGTCCCTCTGAACCCAAACCATTCTGTGATCCTATGATGATGTGAAAATTGGGTATAATTATGGCCATGACAGATATGAGGGATGCAAGGTCTGCAGGGGCAATACAATCTTTTATTAGAAAAGATAAAAATTTCTGATACAGCACATTTTCCATTGTGCCATCTATTCCCTTCAAAATGTGTCTGGATGATTACAGCTTTCCAACAGGGAGAAATTGCCTCATTATCCACAAAATACCCCCAGTGATGTTATAAACACCATTGTCAACTGTGGGAAATCAAGTGGGGGAGTGAAGGAAAGAGAAGATTCCAGATTTCAGCCAGAAGCACATCAGTTCAAACTTGCTTAGCAGAGCAGGGAAGCACTTTTTCCAAGCAATCACCAAACCAGCAGCCAAGGTAAGACCATGGCTAAGCCTGGGGGGTGTGTGTGGGCTGAACCCTGTGGAGTCACTCAGGAAGCTGCTCCATCTGGAAAACTGCTGTGATACAGCCAGGCCGTGGGATAACAGAACATGCAGAGCCACGTTCCCTCCTGCTCCAGGAGAAACCCCTTCCTTGGGCACTGGGAACCAGGAATACCCTCCTGCTGTTCTCCTGCTTTCCCCACAACCCTCAGTATTGGTAGGAAACAAGTTGTACCAATGGCTCTGCGCAACAGCCTCCTCTCCAGCAGAATAAAATATTAAGAAGACCTAAATCCAGCTCAACTTCTTTGGTTATTTGGCTCTAAAATACAGAACAGTCCACATATGTTCATTTTAATAATGTATCAATTCTACTTCCCAGTTCCCAGGAGTTACTCCTTCTTTCAAATGATCTCCCAAAGTCATAAGAAATGAGCTTAATTTCTTTCTGCACTAAAAGTGAAAAGATTTCCTCTCAACTCCCTATATATCTGTTGGAAGAATTTCTCTCCACACAAGATTTGAAGCTCTTAAACTATTCAGCCACCAGAACTGAATTCATTTAACGATCACATGCAAGGCTGAACCTTTGAACCATTTCAGTCAATTGGCTATTAATTGCTCTTTAGTAGTCCTGTAATAACAAGAAATACTTCCTTAAACTGTGGCAAAGCTGAACTGAGATGTGTAATCTGGAGTTCAGTTTCTCCACAGATATTTAAATATTGTTGCCATGTGTGTATTTATAACATTATCTTCTGAGCAATTCTTCAAGATCATTTCTGGACTGACAGGATTTCCAGAAAGCTCCACACACCTGAGTTTTGTGGCCACTGGAAGTGTTGACCAGCTCAGATTAAACTGAGAGCCACAAGGGCCAGACCTTCAGGCAGAATAACTCACCCCAGCTCTGCTGGTTTCATGGCAGCTCATCCCCCTGGCACACAAACCCACGAGATCCCACAGAGCCCTGTTGGTTCTGCTCTCTCAGCCACACTGGGGCACTGCCCACAAGCTCTGAACGCCCAAACACTTCAGCACGAAGGGATTCAAAAGGCAGAAGGAATTTTCACGTGACTTACACGACCACACTGAGAACCCTCCCCAGCTGCAGCCACGGAACCACCTCTGCCCACGGCTGGGTTTGAAAAGGGAGAGGAGGAACAACAAACTCTCCCGCTGAGATGGGTGAAAGGGTTTCAGTAACAAAAACTGCCTGTAAACCAAAAGCATTTTTAGTAAGGAAGCATAAATACATGGTGCAAGTGATGCTTTCTTGCATCTTCTGACAGCACTGGTTTCAAAAAATAAAATATTCATCTTCCCCAGCTCCTCAACAGCCTTTGCATTAATTTTAAGGATAAAAATAAATTGCTTTGAGTGGAAAAAGAAGCCCAAAGTACAGCCTTGTTGAGCTCTATTAGTGGTAATAAAAAGGTGAAAGAGTTTAGAATTCATAAATAATAAATTTTGAAGGTGGCAAAAAACCCACGATGCTTCTTGTTTACACAAATCCAAGAGATGACCTTATTTTCTGTAATTAAGATCTTTAAATTAGAAACCTGGCTGCAAGAAATTACTACCAAACCATCACATTTGATAGCAAGGCTTTACCAAAATCTGCATCCCATACAGGGGTATAAACAATGTGGGGAAAATAAAATATGTTGGTTTAGGGCAGTTTGTACCTGCACGGAATTCAAACATTTGGAGTTCTGGGTCAATGACTGTGGGGAGAGCTGCTCATTAGGGGAGATCATTAACAGATTTGTGTCCCACACAAACATTGATACACGAAGGAAACCTCTTTTCCCCAAGTCATTTGCCTGGAGGGGATTGACGAGTTCCTATTTTGGTACTTACCTTTCCAAAGTGCTCACAGAAGCACCAGCTGATGCCAACCAAGCCCCAGCTTGACAAAACCCCCCATCAACATGAATACTTTCAAAATTAAACTTCTCTGAGCTGAGGGAGTCCAGGAATTTATTTCCTCCACGTAGGAAATGAGGAGACCGTTTCAAACTTTGGGGAGAAGTTCATGTTTTGAGCCTCAGTAATTCAGGGTAAATGCTCTCCCCTTTATTTCAGTGCAGAACTGCCAAGCAAGGCTAATTTAATTCTCCAAGGGCTGCAGTTCTGATCAGGTATAATGGTTATGGCAACAGCTTGGAGGAGTCGTTTTGCAGACACACGAGGTTTTCCAAAGAACAATTTACAGATCACTTGAACTACAGCAAATGGATGAGCAGAGCAGGCAGATCTCAGCGAGACAGAAGGGAGAGGCAGCACCAAGAGCAACACAGTGCTGAGTGTGAGAGTCAGGTTCAGTCACTGAGTGCCTGCCCTGCACATCCCAGCTGAAAACTGCTGCTGCCTTTCCACTGTCAGCTCTGAGCTCATTGGCTTGGAAAGGTTCTGTGCTGAAGTACCATCTGAACAGCAGACACGGGAAAGTCCAAATAACAGCTGAGTCAGCGACTGCAAGGCAGGAGCATATGGGGAGTGAGATGGAAAAAATACCCATTACCAACAGAACCTCGGGGAGAATCTACAGCAAAGCAGTGTGACAATTCACCCAACTTGGAACAAGCAAATGAAAGCCTCCCAATTAGCTATCTGAAGTTTTCTTATAAAATACTGATGGTCTCCAAACAACCTTGGCAGGGTTCAGCACTTTCCTTAGAAAATTTACTGTATCTCCTTCCCAATTTTAATATTTTTACATTGCATGTGATTTTGTGTCTTAAAAGAGTGGCAAGTTCATTTCCTCAATTTTTAAAAGTATTTATCATTCCTTGTTGTCACAGATTTCTTTCCCCTCAATAAACTCCATTAAAGATATTAAACAAAGGAAAAGCTGCTTTGCCCCTCTGCTCTAACAGTGTATTCTGGGAAAATGTGAAATGCAGGTTTGTCACTATCAGCATTTTGCTGTTTAAAGAGAGCCAGAACTGCAAATTCAGTATGTAAATCATGTATCAAAAGCAGAGGAAAACCATACAATTACACAACTCCCTCCTCCTTGCTCCACTGTCTCATCCTCTTCTACAAATCTATTTTGTTCTGTATAATTGAAGAAGAGGAGTCCAAACACTGAGTTCAATCTTTATTTTGCCTTATTAAAGAAACTTGGCTCAAAAGAAAGCAAAGGCAGGAGCCAAAATGGCAATGAGGACCGTGTGTCTTGTGGCCTTAACCCAGCACAAGGGAACTCTGGATCCTTTAGTGCAAAATAAATACATAAACCACATTTATTACTGTTAGTCTGGGTTAAGAGCAGCACTTTCCCATTAAGATAAACTTTCCCCAGGGTGGAATTGATTTTGGAATTCTCACTCTGCTTCAAAGAACTGTCACCTTTATGTGGATGGATTTTAAGGGGTGGGGATTTTTTCAGTTAATAAATCTGACACATCTGCAGGAAAACTTGCTGGGGAAAGAGAGAATCCTGTTTGCCAGCTCAAAACCTTCCAGGCACCTCATCACTCCCAAATAACAGGCTGATGATGGTCCAGTTGGTCACTCTGGGCACGGTTGAGAACAAGCACAGCCCGAGCTCCCACACCTCACACGAGCCACAGAACTTCCCTCCAGCCCAGCTACAATTAGTAAAAATAAAAAGGCTCAGCCCTCCAGGTTTGTTCACTCATTTGTCTCGCACTGGAGAGCACAAAAGCTTCCAACAGAGGGAGGGAAACACAAAATCACAGTCAGCACAGCAGATCCCTGAGAAAGAGAACACAGATTTCCTCATCTGAGACAGGAAAAGTATCCCTCTCACAAAAAGAGTTACACAGACAAGATACTTCAAAAAGAAAATTAATTCTTTCACAATTTGGAGGACAATTACTTAAAGAGTTTTGAGATTCCAAGCTCCAGATGCTCCAGGACAGGAGCCCTGCTGGAGGGAATCCAGCTGTGGATGCTCCTGCATTGCCAGCACCCCCTCCCAGTGCCCCTTTCTCACATTTACAGCCTGATTAAGATTTTAGCACTTAACTAGACCAATGGAAGGAAAATTTCTGCTTTGCTGACTACAAACTTCAGGCTAGAATCCCTCAGACTCTATAAATGACAATAATTCCCCTCAAATCACAGGGGAATCTTTGACTTCATCCCACAGAGGACTTGGCTTTGCTTCCTCACAGTTCAACGAATTTTAATTTTTTAACATAAATTTTGAGAGTAACCTAAAACTTCCATCATGTAAACTGCTAACAGTTTTCCCTGGATTTACCTGCTGCAATATCCAGCTCTTCCAGACTTACAGATGTAGCCAGACATGAGGGACCTGACCAAAATCTCTCCAAACACAGGAGGAGCCTATTTTGTGACTTACAGGGATCTGCTCCAGGTACTGATGCTCTCCATGACTCGCATAAAGCTTCTCACAGAAAGTGAGGAAATGTTCTTTAAGGCTCAAAAAATGTTTCACACTTTTTCTAAGGAATTTCAGTGAGATTCAGTTAAATTATGAAGTGCTAAAATAATCCTCATTTTCCTGCTCTGGAGAATGTCAGCATCGTGGCTAAACAAGCAACTCAAAACTGACATTTTCCGGTTTTCAACCCTGTTTGGTGAGCTACACAACCTCTAAGTTTTTGTTTTTAACAAAGTAAAGAGATGATAAAGAATTAAGAATTAATGGCTTGGGAATTCAACTCTTCCATCACAATCTCAGTGGAATTCAGCACATGAAATCCTTGGGTTCTTCTGCACATCTCAGGCATCACTCCTTAGACAGGCCACCTCCATATCCAAGACATGAAAACTCACAGGGGTGTCCCACCAAAATATGAAACAAGAAGGAATTTTTCCTACATCTTGGAATAAGGGACTAAGTGAAACCCTTCCATCAAACAGAATGATTCCTATAATCCAAGGATACATGGATCCAATTTCTTTCTATGAATAAATTCAGTTATCTCAAACCCAGCTTTAACAACACATTGTCCTTTAGGTTTTTATGCAAGGATGGTACCTGGGAAAATTAGGGATCATTGTTAGGGATCTGGAGGGACTGCAGTGAAAGATGCTGTGGAAACATGGGGTAAAAGAGAGGGACAAAAAACTACAAATCTCCAGATTTTCCAATTTCAGTACAAATATAACATGCATACAAGAACAATGTAGCTTTTACTACACAGTTTAAATTTATTCATTATTAGCTCTCCTTGCCTCGCCTAAAAAGTCAGCAAGATTCTGTGAAGCAGCACAAACGTAATTACCAAGATCAATTCAATGCACTGTGCCATTAGCACCTTATTATAACGAGGCCACAATATGAAAGCAACTCATAGACAGGGCTGCATTTTGCAATCCACAGTGCAATTAGGTCTAGGTCTAATTCAATGAATCCAGTTCTAAGTGGAATGCAAATTCTGGGTGTCTTTGTGCTCGGATTTAAAGGTCACTGTGTAAGGCGAAATTAACTTCCCTGAGCAATTAACAGGAGAAAGGCTCGTCAAGCCCCGGCACAGGCTGTGCAGGGAAGTGGGGGAGCTGCCATCCTTGGGGGGGTTTAACGGACATGTGGCACTTGGGGACATGGGTTAGTGGTGGCCTGGCAGTGCTGGGTTAATGTCGGACTCCATTCACTTTTCCTAAAGGATTCCAACACTGTGCACATGTAAAGGCTTTTCTAGCAAGCAAAGCTGACACTGACAGTAACCACAGTTAAACCTCCCCCCAAACACACAAATCCTGAAACTCTGATACTCCTTCTTTTGAGTCAAAACATTCCTTGATGTTTCCTTTTCCCTCCACTCTTTTCTTTCTTGGTTTTCTTTGCGTGGTGACACAGACTTGTACTGACAGTGCACATCTCTAAAGCTGCATCAGTATTTTGTGCATCAGGGCTGAAGAAAAAGAATCCTTTTTCATGTATTCTGATATTCAGAGATACATGCCTTGAAAATAAATAGGCATATCACTGAACTGTTCCTAAGAGCCACAATATCAGTCCTGTGAAATTTTAAGTATAGTCTTTAAATCCTGTGACTATTCAGTGATGCCAGGATGAGGTAGAACATGTGTTGTGATTTCTCTGTCTTAGATGCAAACAAAATACTACCTCTGGTATTTTTTCTCCTCCAAGGACCATATGAACTAAAGGTCCTCTGGTTAAACAGAGTCTTTTTTGCTCCTCAGAGTTGCAACTCACTCTTCTCAAGCATCCGAAGCTGGAACTCAACCTGATCCAAACAATGACCTTCCATCCAAGTTACATCTCCTGGCTGAAAACCCTTTACTGGAGATACAAGGTATCCCTTAAATTCAATAAGGAAAAGGCAGCTGTAAATGGACACTTTAAACATGGAATTGAATTTTACAAAGCCTGAACACGGCACAGTTTAACAGGCAGGAATGCTGTTGTCAGGAAATATTATAATGATATTCTTAAGCAGCTTTGGTGACTCACTGCTAAGTCTCTGTATTGCCGTGTGGGAAGTGGGAATCTGAATTCTTCCCCCTGGGTTGCCACTTTGGGATTCTTGTGCCAAAATAAAGCCCCAGGTTGTGCAGGGGAGGACCTTATTGTGTGTCCCCAGGATGCCACCCTTGCTGGGGAGGCTGTGTGGGCCCAGCCTTGCCTGGAGGGGGCTGTGCTGAACCCCCCCGGCAGAATGGTGAGTATTTAGGGGCCTCTGGGAGGGGCTCAGGGGAAAAAAAGCAGAGTTTTGTTTCAAAGTCACCTTTTTCCTTTTTTTTTCTTTCTATTTTTTTAATGCAAGGGGTTTACCAATTGCCAGCTACACAGTGGGAAATAAAGAAATAGACCAGCCCAGCCTTTCTAAGCTGATGACATTTTATTCTCCAGGACAGACTGGAGAGAAGGTCCTGCAAACCCCTGGGCAAGGGCAGGATCCAACCACAGCCACCAAGCTCGTGCACAAGAGAGACTTGAACTGATGTCTCGAGAATCACAAGACATCCCAGGAGGAGGAGGCAGGGCCTGTAAAATAAATGCCTGCAAAGGCAGCTGAGAGAGCTGCAACTCTCACCCACTTGATCCTGGGACTGCTGATGGAAACGTTTCAGAAAGCACCAGAACTAACAGTGATTGAGATTTACTGTTCAGCCTCAAACTCAGCATCACAGAGGGTGTCCCCACAGACAGTGGGGCACCCCCTGTACAGCAGCTCACAGAGGAGGGTGCAAACAGCCCTGCTCTCCTGGAGACCACGCACAGGCTGAGGCACAGCCAGCCCTAAGGGGATAAAGCCAGATCTGCTCAGTAGCTTGTCGGACTGAGCCATTAAAGCATAATCCACAAACACCAGCCTACAAAGTAAGGCTAATTCAGGCTTACCAGAGCATGCACTACTACCCCTAAACCAGCTTTTTAAACTGTCTTTAATTTGCAGCTTAGGCTGCCATTTCTAAGCTGTTCTATACACACCAATAGAAGTCAGGAAATTTGCTGGAAGCGCTTCATATTTACCAGAAAGTGCTTCCAAGCTGCAAACAAACACACTGCTCAGCCTCCTCCCAGCCCTCTTCCTACATTTAGCAGTACCCAGGGGCAGATCTACACAAGAAGCTTCTTCTCCAAAGAGCAGTGAAGAGACAATCCTGTGGCTGAGCAAGTTGAGATGAACAAACAGGGATCCATATCCTGCTGGACTTGAGCCTATGTATGGATGCAACAGCAAAAATGTTGCATCCATTTTAAAGAGGGCCAGAAATTCCCTTTTTTTCTGTTTTGCAGCCAGAACAAACTCCAGAAATTACTTCTTTTGAGTGCTACTGCAGAGGCAGACCTGGGAGGGAAGGGGGGAGGGTGATCAAGCACTCCTGCATATATTTCCTTCAAGAGGTTGGGAAATAACAGGTTAGAAAAAAGACAAAAGCCAACTGAAGGAAGGATCAGTTTAGCATAGATGTTGCTGTGTGATATCTGTAATTTCATAGCAGCACAGCCAGGGACAAAGCTTTAATAAGCTCATTACACCACACTGAAAAAACTGTGTTAACGCCTCGGTCCCTGATTAGGCCGAGGTTACAAAGACTGCAAAGACTCCTGACCAGTAACTCCACATCTGGAATAAAACCAGCTCATTGTCAGGCTCGAAGTTGATGAGGGCCCTTTGTTCTACAGCCACCTCAAGAACAAAGGAAAATTAGGAGGCTTGAAAAACCAAAATAGAAAGTACACTCTATATGCTGCAATAGGGGAGGCACAGTAGGCAAAACCATTTGGTTCAATTAAGACAAGCCAACATGGGAGCAATTTCATTACTCAATTTGGTTCCCAAATCACACTTTCATTTGCTGGTATTCTCATGTTCCTTTGCTCCTGGGAACACTCTCTTAGGTCCACATTCAATAAAAGTTCCATTTTGCTTTGCCAAAACTAGGGTTTCATTTTTATTTAGTTGATTTGATGAGAGGTTTGGTAGGGCAGAAGCAAAGCAGGGTATTTAAATGACCTTTAATATTGTTACCCTGTTCCCCCAGCCCTATTTCTGCCTGGCCTGGGATCCCAGGGGCACTGCAGGGTGTGGGTGTCCAGCCTGGCCCTCGCTGGAGGCTGAAATCCCACATGGACTTCAGCCCATCCCCAGGGATTACCCTGTCCCTGGGCAGGGGCTTCACAAACCTGCACAAAATTCCTGCCAGGGACGTGGGAAGAGACCTCCAGTGTGGGGGGGAGAGGAGCTGGGGAAGGATTATATATGGCACACTACAAACCAATTATTCACAGAGGGGGAAACATGGAATGACAGCAAGCAGTTTTCTTTTTTCTTTTCTTTTTTTTTTTTTTAAATCAGAAGCTGCATTTTATCTGTACCAGCTGAGATTACAACAAAGCTTCAGTGATGACTTCAGCACTGACCTGTGAAAATCATTTCCCAGAAAGCAGGACTGTAGTTTCTGAATGGAGTATTAACTGTCACAGATTATAAATAGGCAGTGGAGAAGCTGTGCAAAATAATCATGTACAAGAATTCAGAGGGGCACTGGCCTTAAGTGATGGAAAATAACCATCAGCTAACCATGTGCCAAGACCAGCTCTTGGGGTATCTATGGCTCTTTGTAATTAGTTAATAGCAATGACAGACCTTTTTGAGGAGCAGCTGCTGTGACTGAACAGTTTTAAACACAGAGAAACATACACAAAGAATTCACTTGCAGAAACTCAGCACTGAACTCAAACACAGCAGCAAGTCTGGGAAATGCTGCTTAAACAGTGGAAGTGAATCACTTTTAACCAGCTGTTGATGAATTGATGTAACATCAAATTCATATTAATAATATTAGAAAATAATGACCACTAGACTGATGAGCCATGAGTAGGTGATTACTGAGGATTGCAAGAATATGTCTCAGTGATGAACAGCAGATTAACAGAGGGAAAAAAATTAGTGAGCACAAAGATGGATAATATTGCTTATGAAGATAAATGATGTATCCCTTTCCAATGGAAAATACCATGTGGCAAGAAATAAAGTATACTTAGATATGGACTACAAACATCTAAGACAAAACAAAACAGGAAAAACAGCTTGACAGAGGTACTTTCAAAGTATGAAACATGCCAGAACTGGAGAAATGGCTTAATCTCCAGTGGTAGAAATACACCAAGTGAAACACTTCAATATTAAAACAACTAATGGTTTTAGCACAGAACAAGGTCCCCAGTAGTATATTAATGCAAAACTATGTGCTTTGAAATGGGAAGTGATTAAAAATACACAAAATAAAATCAAAGCATAGGAAAGCTTTTTTGATGGCAAAATCAAATTAGGAGCAATTTTTATTCCACTTGGAGGGAAAACCGTATTAACATCCATTAAAATCCATAGTAAACTGATTACTCACGATTGCTACGGTTTAAATATGCACTTGGCCAACTCCTGAAAAGTGCAAGTCAAAAATTAATCCAAAATTCCCTTGGAGGGCCTGGGCATGAGGCCTTAGTGAGGGACGGGA
>JAWWEV010000115.1:1220618-1237894 GCA_035583235.1 Hafferia zeledoni
CTCCGGCAGCTCTCGGGGAAGCTTTCCCGGGCTGCTTTGCCCGGCAGCGGCTCCGGGGCTGCCCCACGAGGGCTCCGAGCTGCGACACCGACAGCGACACCGACACGGCGGCGCCTCCGCCCGGGAGGGGCGACCCGGCCCGGCCCTTGCACAGACACAGCCCGAGGTGGTTCCGACCCAACAATCACCCACCCGGTGTCTCACACCCCGTTACAGGCAGAAGTGTATTTTTCCATGCGTTTATAGGTGGACTTCCCAGGAAAAGCCGCCTCACACGCCTTTGATGTGCTCAGTTGCATCACACCGTTCAAAGGCAGGTCACGGATCGGCTCAACAGGACAGACAAATTTCCAACGTCACAATTAATACTTAATCAATTTGCGGTGCCTTGTTCTCCAGCAGGCACTTAAAATGCAGGGAACAGGTACAGTCTTAAACTGCTGAGAGAATAATTACCACCCTGCCTGGCCCTCCACACACCGCCACTCCCTGTGCTGCTCTGACAAACACACAGACACTTCACAGAGCCACTGACATTTTCTTTTCTTTGATTAAACACTCTGTGTGGGCAAGAAAAGAAAGTAGGTTGCAGTATAATTTGTGACACCATTTAATATCAATAATAAAATAGAAATGAAAGGATCTTGAAAGAAAGTTGCAATGTTTCTTCCAAGAAGTTCCCCTTTTGTGTTACCACGAAGTCGTATTTTTGATAGTCACGAGGCAAATGAAAGGTTTTCTTTTCTGAAGGGGAAAACTCAAATCACTGTCAGCTAGAAGATCAAGAAACAAAGATGGTGCATATAAAAATTAAGAGATTAAATAATTAAAGACTAAAATTTCAAGATTCCCCATTACAATACAAGAAGTCTGAGGCAGGATATACAGAGGAGATGGCAGGTAAATAACTCTAAGGCTGGAATTCTCCAGCTTGGAATTGAAATGGGTGTTAGGAAAGTTGGCAATAACATCACAGAACAGCAGAGAGAAGACAAGTAGGTGGCAATTATTCCCACAAAAAGACACAGAGAACACAACTTAAACAGGCCTATACAGTGCAGCAAGCAGTTTTTATCTTGAGTGCTGCTGTGAGCTGGGCTGAATCAGCTCAACACGTACCAAGGAGAGGTTTGCAGCTGCATTCTGCATGACTGTGCCTGCCAAATGGGGTGGATGCCAGTTCCTCATCCCAGATCCCTGCCTGACTCCTCCTCGCTGGGATAGAGAGGGGCCATCAGCAGGAAACTGTAGACTGAGCCCTCGAACCAGTCAGATTTAGGGAGCATTTCCCTACGTGGTGCAGCAGGTGATCCATGGACACACAGCGTGGAAATGGGCAGCTTCTCTCCATACAAGCACATTTATTTACAATGCTGAGACAAGATGAACGTGCCCATCACACAACCTCACCTGCAGGATAGTTCTGTCTGTGCTACACCTCACAACATGCAAATCCATCATTTTAGATGGGTAGTGGCTTCCAGTTTTAATTAGGTAGCACAGCTTTAAACTGATTTGGCACTAGAGCCCTCAGAGCAAGCGTGGTATTGATATTGGATGTTCCCATCTGAATTTGATTTGAAAAGTGTGGGTTCCACACATTGATGACACTGTTAGGTAGTTATTTACTCCTGTTCGTAATTGGTGCTGACCTGGGGACAGTGTTAATCTGACAAACAGTTAAGAAACAAGAATTTAATTAAATTTCATTAAATAATTTTTTTTATTCCAATATTTCCACCATGGCTAATCTTTAGAGAATCCATTTTCAATCATTTCTCAGCAACTTCAAGGCTCAGAATAAGATCATTTATACTACCCATCAGATAAAAAACCACTGAGGAAAATTGTCTGGGTCACATGAATTTGGCAATTCATTTGCATACACAACCAGGCATCCACTTACACGTATTTTCAACAGACTGCAAAACTACCCATTTCTCTGACTCTGTGAGGGTTTGGACATACTGAATGTATGGATTAACAAGCCTAATTAGCCAATTTATGAATGCATACCTGAAAGACAAAAACAGCACAAGAATACAGAAGAGAAGTACATTTATGAGTATACTAATGCCTAAATGTTGATTTGTTCAGCATCAATTAGAGGAAACCATATGTATTCCCTAGGAGACAAAAAATCCCCAACAAAACAAAACCAAAAGCATTTTCATTGAGATGGCTGGAATTTACCCTGTTCTCAGAATTGCATTGCCAGGGAACTGACATGAACAGGATGCTGCAACAAAAGCATTTAGCAGAGGAGATGCTGAATGCAGGAGATGCAGAGCACTTTGCAAACATCTTCTGCAGGGAGAATGACATCATGTCTTGCCTGCTCTGTCAGACATTCTCATACACAATGCACTGTGTGTTGTCATTTCCCACGTAGGAGCTGCTGCTCTTTGCTGGCTGGCTCCCCATGAGTGCTGCCCATCTGCCTCCCAGCTGGCAGGCTAATGGAGCCTGGCAGAATGCACAGCATGGCACTGGCAGAGACGACAACTGCTTCCACAGTAACCCAATTTCCAACCCACCAAGCTGATATTGGGGCTGTTGATGCACACCAGCATTGCATGTGGGGACAGGATCCACACCTTATGGACTTACCTCCCCTTTGCAATCAGACCAGAAGGTATCTATATCTGTCAGCAAAGCAAAGCCTTTAAATAGTTTTCCACTTGCAGGAAAACTGCAAATAAATTAAGTAACCTGGTGCAGAAAACCCAGCTGGATGCAAGAAAGATGTAAGAAAAAAGTAAAAAGAGAGGACAGACACATAACACAGTCTTTCCTAGAGTGTTTCTCCTCACCTCAGAGGTTGCTTATACCTTGTCCTGACCTCATACAGAGTGTGAACATTTAGAGTCATTCTGGTTCTGTAATTTCCCCTTCTCCTCCATGTCTGTGGTCAGGCTGGAGCTCATGAAGTCCTTTGGGCTCCATACCCAGAGGGCAGGAGTGAAAGCCAGAAAGGAAAGCTGCCCCTGCTGCAGATCTTTGCAACAGAGCTTTTCTGATTCTAATTTCTAGTAATTTCTGATGGGTCAGAGGCTCTGCAGCTCATTGTGGGAATGATTTGTATTAACTACAGCTTGAAACACTTGCATAACATGAAGAACTCAACCTTGGAAGCTTTTAAAACAGACCAACAGATTGCCACCTGCACGTTCACTCTGAAGAGGAACTGAGTTGATACAAGAAGGCTCCAAGGAAAGGTTTGCACTGTCAGCCCATCAGCTGCTGCACACTCTGGTATTGTGGGTATCTGTTAGGATGAACTGTGGTTATTAAGTAGCTCTGAATGAGTTGGAACAAGCAGTAACAGTCAGAAAGGAACACAAGGCTCAGTTGTCAGTGATGGCACTCAGAAGCAGTAACAACTTCCTCTCCTTTCTTATCTCAGCAGCACAATTCCCAGCTTTGCTCCTACAGAGCTAATGCTGAGAAAGCATCAGCCTCTTTAAATAATCCACAAGGGAGGTCCAGCACTGAGATACTGGCATTTGCTCTTGCTTTTTTTCTTTTTCTTTTGATGGAGGGATGCAACTCACTGCTGTGGGGGAACGAAAAAAGAATGGGAGGGGGGGGGAAAACCAAACCAAACAAAAACATCCACTCCCTCAAAGTGAGCAAAAACAACCTCAGAAAAATCTCAAAATTAAGCTGTAATAAATGCACTTTTGTCCAGTTCAGAAACTCTTCTATCTTCAT
Source organism: Hafferia zeledoni (assembly GCA_035583235.1). Taxonomy (NCBI): domain Eukaryota; kingdom Metazoa; phylum Chordata; class Aves; order Passeriformes; family Thamnophilidae; genus Hafferia; species Hafferia zeledoni. The sequence continues at coordinate 1,224,333 of JAWWEV010000115.1, forward strand.
GAGGCAATTGAGATACAATTTAGATGCCTTGGAAGGAAGCAGCAAAGCCTGTCAGCTCTACTGCACTATGCAAGCAGCCAGACTCACCTAATGCAATAACAGCATCCTGGACAGCACCAAATCTCCCCGTCTCTGTCTCTCTATTATCTCACTCTACAGCTTTCCTACTTAAAATAGGCCTCTCTCTATTTTTTTAAAGACATTTAATGTGACCATGAAATCCACATATTAAAAGAAGCATGTGATGGTTTCATATTTATTTAGATAACAAGTTAATACAGAGGTTGGGCATTCCTGGGAACTCCACTGCAGAGTCTGGGGAGTATAAAACTTGGGGCATTTTAAGATCCTAAATAAAGGTCAGCCTCAGGGGTCTGTATTAGTTTAAATATTAAAACTGATCTCTTCCCACTCCTCACAGCTTCCTCAAACAACATTTAAGAAAGTAAAGCAGAAGCACTAATAAAAATAGGTCATCATTTTACTCCACAAAATATGTGGGGTGGATTTGAACATGTAAGAGGAAGGAGGAACCACAGCACACACACATTGACTTGAGAGGAGAGGAACCACACAGATATTTAGGACTTAAAACCCTGGGAAAGTCTGAGACAACACTGGACACAAAAATCACTGCCCAACAGCTTCCAAGTTGTCTGATCAACCTCAGACTCAACAAAACTGAAATCCTCGGTAAGTCAGACTTGTTTGGCTCTTCCAAAGCAAACAACCTCCGTCCATGAGACCCAGTGGTGGCTGGCCCTTCCCCAGAGACATCAGTCCTTGTTTAGTCATGACATGCCACGTCCCAAGGCCCAGACTGGCCACCAGGACAAGCAGGGATCCCTCCCCTGCTCCAGCCCCACCATGAAGTGTGGCAGGATGATCTTCCAGCCATGGAAGATGAGGTCCTTAACACCAAACGTTTATAAAAATAGAGAAGTTAGTTTTATTTCTATCCATTAATTTCTATTATGAGATACTGCAATACAAAAATATCCCACCAGCAACATTTTAAAATGGAGAACACATTTGGAGTCAGAAAAATAGGTTGGTTTCAGAGAAGATTTTTGAAAACATCTGAGGAGAACTTCACTTATCCTGCCAAAATATGGAAGGGATACTTCTCAAACAGAAAGATTTGGCAGGTAGGACACATTTACATGTCTTTGAGCAAAATACAGAATGTTTTTCTTAAAATATTTTAAAAAGAAATAAAACGCATATTTCAAAGACACTTTCATTGACATGTGTTATAGTCCAGATTATACAGCACTGCTTCTATTAAACACAAAACCCAGTTTAAAAAGAAAAAAAACCACCCAGCCACGCTCATGGTGGTTGGAAATGAGAAAGAGATGATTAGGAGTGTTTTCTTCATTAAGTAACAAATTGCTTCTCAGAGATTCATATTTTAAGATAGAGCACAAGTGGCCAATTGTCAGCTGGTGCAAACTGTCCCTGTTGCAGGGAGCTCTATTTCGACCAGCTGCAGATTCGCCCCTGAGCATCTGCCAATGCAGCAGGCCAGGGAACCACTGACATATATATGGAAAGGCATCGATTCCAAATAATGACAAGACAATTACAACGTGTTGGACAATTACAGGGACAAGGGGATAGGCAAAGGATGAGGGAAGTCACAGTGAGGAAAGAAACAAGCAGGAAAGCAGACAGCAATGCTCATAACTCTCCAGGCACGGCAATACAGCCCCAAAACCTGTGTTACAGCCCTCCCTTCTAACCTTGTGCTGCACACCCTGTACACAAACTGTGCTTGAGCACCTGGGCTCAGCCAGCACTCCTGGCTCGTCCCTACAGCAGTGAGGGACAGCTGGGCAATGCTGGAACTGAGAGAGTTGCTATTCTGAACAGGGGGAGGAGGCACTCCCAGACAAAGATGCCCACATAGCCATTTCCACGTACATCCTGGCTGCAGGAGCCTGGGGACCTGAGCAGGTCTGCCCCTGCCTCCCTGAGCTCTGGGCAGCTCCCTGTGCTCCACTGGCCCCTGCCCGCCCGGCACCAGGCACTGTGCCATCTGGCTGAGGGCTGGAAACCAGCCCAGCCCTGGGAACAACCAGGGCACTCTCCCATAGCCCAGGAATTGCTGGGGGTGGCCATCCCAAGCCATTGTTTGCTTTGCTGCTTGTTTTTCCCATACCTTTGTTGGTGTAACCCAACACAGCGTGTGCCACACTTGGTTTGGTGCTGGCACTGCAGCAGAGCAGAGCCAAAGGCAGCAGAGCACAGTGAGGCTTCAGTTTTAAACAGAATGCTTTCCTCAGCATTCCATGTCATGTTCTGGTAAGTTCAGAAGACAAGAGGAGAGGGGAAAACACTTCCCAGTATCTCCCACATAAGGAGTATCTTGTGCATCCCAAAAGCTCACCAAGCTGACAGCTGAGGTGCTGCTGGCAGTCACCATCCTGTTGTTGCATGGCAGGAGAACAAGACAGTGGACTGTTGCCTGATACTTGCAGGTTACATTAACCACATTAACCAGCTCAGCAACACTGCCTTTCAAAACTATAAACTTTCATTGCTTGGAAGACGTCACTTGTTAAGATATAGAAGCCATTAAATTGAGTAGCTCAGCTACTGGTAAAGAGTAACTTCTAATTACATGACATAATCATTAATTAGCATTTATCCAGAGGTGAGGCCTGGATTCACAGATGATAAATGACAATACTGAATGTACAGGAGCACTTAGTCACATCCCAGAGCCACGATGGGCATGGCACCACTGAGCACCTTACATGCCATCTGGGTACCTTTCTTAATGTCCACTTATGCTCAAAACCCAGTGACAGATGTAAAAACCATGGAGGAAGACAATTTGGACTTAAATTCAAAGCTGATAATTCTGTCAAGGAGACATGAAAAAGATGGAAACCAGCAGAAGCAGATTATTAAATTTATGCTGTGCTGGATTCAGTGCCACCACTTTTAACAACAGGCTTTATCCTTCATGTAACCAAATTTATGCTAATCTCTTCAAGAGTTCCAGAAACCAGAACCAGAGAAACTCATGATTTTCAGCATTTTAAAACTTACTCCACAATACCCTGCTTTTCGTTTTTATTTTAACTCCCCTAGTAAATACTGTAGGGTATTTACTCTGGACGTCAGAGCACTGGCAGCAGTTCCATTTCATTGTAAAAGGCCAAGATAACAAATACAGATTTATTATTAAATGTCCCACCTTTCACACTATGCAAATTCACCCAGCCCGCAGCCTACTTTTGGCAGTCCTCTTTCCCAAGGGCCCTTTAGGAAGAGGCTATCAGCCAGATTAATTATTTTAACAATAGCAGCCTTTTCCTACTGCCATTTCTGCTGTCACCATTATATGACATAAAGCAGGGGGCAGGCAGAATGAATTTATCCAGCCTGTAATAGATCTCAGCCCAAAGCTTCCCAGAAGCAGGAGATGGAAGGGGCGAGCACAAAGCTGCCAGCCTTGCGTGACGAGGCAGAGGGGGCAGGAGGAGCAGCAGCTTCTGGAAGGGGCTGCCCGGTCCATCTGGCTGCAAGGGCTGACCACAAGGAGAGAGACAGGAGCAGCTGTTAAACGCCAGAACTGCAATACCCTCCTCCTGCCTGCTGTCATTCCTCAGGACACGCTCCCAGTGGCAAACACGGCGCCTCGTAAACCCTTTGATGCTCCGTAACTCACGCACGGTTTGATTGCTGGTCCTGCTCTCTCGACAGGATCGTGATTGTGGCAGCACGTGGTCTCCTGCAGCACACGAGGGGACACACTGTGACCTTCCCACGTGTCCCATGGGGAGCCCTGGCACTGGGCACTGTTCTGCCCAGCACTGCTGCTCTGGGTGCTCCTGGGGGCCACCGAGTCTGCCCAGGAACTGGCCCAGCACCGAGACTGCTCTGTCCCAGGGTGTGCCAAGGAATGCTCAGGGAGCCCCAGCACCTGCTACAGACACAGGTGCAAACTGGGTGTGTTTATGGGGAAGAAAAACTGAGCATGTACAGTATAGATAAAAATGTCAAATTTAGGATTTTCTCACTCTGAGACAACACCTGAAGTGAGCAGCCCACAGTGTGGAGGATGAGACAAACCTAAGGATTCTCTAACTCCTTATTTTATTATTATTTTTTAACAACTCAGAGCCACAGACCTGCATGGAAGGAGTAGGAATCATTTCTCTGCCAACCTGATTCACTCCAGGTGTCAGGGCCTGCCCCTCCACCAGGATGAGCACAGCTCATGGCTCTGTATTTCAGACTCTTTCTGCAGATCCTGGTCCCAAAGATGCCAAACAACGTGGGCACAGGGGATTAGGTCATGTGAACAGACTGCACTGTATGTTTGATTTCAGAGAAACCACAAAGCAGTTGGCACTCTGCAGCCTGCTCTGTAATGTTTACAAAATGATAATAACTGCAAAGAAATGCCAACAGGAACTTAGCACAAGTTAAACAAATCACCTTCAAAGTGGCACTCTGACACAATGGTGTCAAAACACATTTTCTTTCCCACTGGAACAATCCTATTATTTCATACTGGCAAACGGAGGGGAGAAAAGCAGCTTTAAACCCATGGGAAAACGGCACATTTGCAGGGAGATGAGAGTGGCTGGTGAGCTCCCAGAACTGCTGGGGGGGAACTGGGCTTCTTCAGGGAAGGACTTTTGAAGGCAAGGAGAAAAAGCCTGGAGGATTATCACTGTAAATCCATGAAAAGACAATGCCATCTTCGTGACTCCAACGGGTGCCAGATCATAATCCCTCTCAAGTGATCTGCCTCTCCTCCACACCAAGGAGACTGAGGACAACAAGCCCTTCTCCCACTGCTCCAGGACTGGCCAGGGGCAGGTTCCACAGGTAGCAATGCTCAGATAAGGAAGCCTGAAAGGCACCCAAGTGAGGAGAAAGTGCTTTCACAGGACCTGTGTTACTGTGCAACGTTCTGACTTTCTCACAGAAAGACCAGTGTGATTACACATCCCCTGCCAAATGCTGGCAGTTTTCATGCTTTTATGATTACTTATCAGCCACATGTTTTGCAGCACTCAGTCTCTCTGAACTGAGATGTGATGCTTGTATTATTTAAGAGTACCACAAGAGACTGGGCATTTATCGAACATGCAAACGACAATCAGATGTAGCTCCCCCCAAGAAAAGAAATTTGAGAGGAAAAAGTGACCTCAAATTGAGGCTGCCATCTTGCACAGAATTTGTTTATAATTTGGCAAAGATTGCCTATTAAGATGAAGGAGTTTAAGTGTCTTTTGTACATAAGCTGTCACATCCTCAAAGGCAAATGGGAATACCTGACAGGAGAGGTCCTGGCTGAGCTCTGGTAGCCAAGAGGGATTAACCATCCAATGGCATTTCCAACTCAGTATTTCACTACCATGTTTCCTCAAATGACACAATGTTTATGGAGTGAAAGACGATCGTTTCAAGGGAAAAAAAGAAGGCAAAATTAAGGAAAATCAAAAGGGTCACTTCGCCCTGCACTTCGCTCCTGTTGGAAGCGCCTCCACCTCTCCCCCCAGTTCTGCCTGTGGTGTGAAAGGTTCAGGGGTCAGTTGGACACAACACATACATAAACTTCAGTGCCAGTCGAGGTTGGGATGGAGAAGTGGGCAGCTAAACCTCTGACAGCTTCATAGAGTAATTTAGGGATCAAAGGAATTTAAGAAGTCTTTGAACAGGATTTTAGGACAAAACTTGTGAAACCGGGTGATCCAGGAGCTAAAGGCCTGGTAAATCCCTCCCACTTCTACCTTCCCATGCAAGCACAGGTCAAGCACAATAAATCCTGAAGTAGCTATAAATTAAAAGCCCAGTGACAACAAGTTGATTAAGTCTAATGCTGCCAGCAAGCAGAAACAGGCTCTGTCAGTGAGATTAAGATCACTTACTACAGAAATGCAGCACAGGATGCTGTAACTCAAATCAGGAGGGAAAAAGCTTAAGATATCCCTGGCTTCCTGGGAAGCAGCAGTGAGGCTGCCGGGAGCAGATCTGTAGTGCAGAGACCCTGCTGGTGCTGCAAACCTGATGTTTGGCTCTCAGGTATCTCAGGGGTGAAGAGGGGCTGTGCTTCAGCACTGGGGATGAACATCCACCAGCTGTGGAGGCACATCAGGTGTGCTCCTGGAGCACAACTCCACATTTCGTTTCATCCCATCTGTGCCTGCCAAACCTGCTCTGCAGTGTGAGCCAGGGCAGGTTTGCTCCATAGCACAGTCCCAAAGCACTGGGGTGCACAAATCCCCTGCTGGCACAACAGGAGCCCAGCAAAGCACACCCGTGAGGGCTGTGGGAAGAATGGAGTTGGACACACAATGGCAGCACTCTGGAGAAGAAGGAAGGAGCAGTGAACCAAGGTGCTCACAGAAAGTGTTCAGCACTGAGCCAAGAACCAGTGACAGCTGGAGTTAAAGCAGGTTCCCTTACCCAGACACACAAGAAAGTGCCCATGTTTAAGGGTGCCTGGGGTAGCAGGAGCCGCTGTGTGCACACAGAGCTGGTTACACTGGGAACACCCAGATGTGTGAATGCTCAGGCAAAGGAAAGACACCCCTGAACAAATGCCAGCAACAGTTATGCATTCAGCTATGGATTAGCTAAAGAACTGAATACAGAGAAAAGAGAACAAATACAAACCATGACCTGGCAGCTCATGTAGGAGCACGTTATTTGATGTAACATGTCAAACATGCGACAAAATTATATATTTCTGTTTCCTTTACTTTCCAAAACTACTTCCTTTCCCACATCTCAAATTAAATCATAATGGTGTTTTGCCTTAGGCTACACAGCCAGGAGAGAGAAGAATCTGCCTTGTGCTCTGCCCCTTCCTGGCAGCAGGGACAACAGGGCAGCTTCCACACACAGCTCTGCCCTAAAGCATAACCTGCTCCTAAAAACTTAAAAGCTTTTTGACACCTGTCTGCAATGTCAACAGGAAAAAACCCAAAGCCTTAACATGCCACCACTCTGGATATTCAGGAGACTCGTGTTTCTATTAACACATAAAAAGACTGGTGAAATGACACTACAGCATTTCTTAAAACGACACAGCACAAACAACTATCTGAAGGGTTGCTTACATTGAAGAATTTCTCTGAAATCTCAACATCCAGAGATCTGGCAGTCACAGGGCCAGGAGGATTAGTCAAAACGATGGTGAACACACAGACAAGCCCCAAAATTTAAGGGGTACTTGATTTACATATCTGGAACAAAGCAACACTGAGCCCCCTGTACTACATCAGTTCTTCACGTTTCCAAGAGAAGGGAAAGTCTGGGAGCTGGAAAGCCCAATGTGGACCCCTCTGGCATCCCAGCCCAAGCCTGGCTGAGGTGGGAATGCTGCACACGGCAGGATCTGACTCTCACTGATTACAACAATGGTGTCCTTAACACAAAATATTGATTTCCCCCTTCTGATTGCTGAAAGTTCTAACTCTAGAATATCTATTTTTACTGAATGTTCCCAAGCGTTCCTGGAGCCGGTTGTGCTGATTCCCTAAGAAAGCAGCACACACGGATGTGGGCACCTTACTCGTCTCTGGAGGCAGCTCAGCTCAGTAATTAGGCTGCCACCTTCCCCTTCCCTCTGGTTCCAAAGAATGCCTCTGCAGGCCTGCTCTGGAGCCACCAGCCATTTAACCACACACAAAGGGATTCCTGCCTTCCCAAAGAAAAAGAGTCAGATTTGTGAATTTCCTTGGAAGAAAAAAAACCCAACAAAACCCCAAAGGTATAATTACCACCCGTTAGTACATCCTTCCCCCACAAAAGGCTGAACACTAACGTTCCTTGAAACGTTTCCTGAGCCTTTATTGCTTGGTAAAAATACCCAACAAGAGCAGAGAAAAGCCCACTCCACAACACAAGCAGCCGCATAATGCATTTCTTATTTTGGTGATCATGAAAGGCAACTTGGGCGCTCTGTAAGGCAGTTTGTTTCCGAGTGCTGGCTCGCACTGCACAAAAACTAATGCCCCCTTCCCTTCCCTTCCCCTCCCCACCCCATCCAAAGGGCAGCACGCAAGCCCGGCAGGACAATATCCCATTGTGGAGCCCTGAATGCCCCGCTGGCAGCGGGACTGGCGCGAAGGAGGGAGCACAATCGCCCCTTTGGCAGCTCGGGGTAACGTGACTCCCAGGCCCTGCCAGGATGGAGATGTGAGGCGAGGGAAGAGCCCACGCTAAGATAAATGCATGGACAGATGCCACGCTCCGGCCGCGCCTCCTTTGAAGACACTGGAGGCACTTGGAGTGGAAGTCTCTCTGGGGACAGACTGCACAGGCACTTCAGCAGCACTGCTGGGCTCAGCTGCTTCAAACAGGGTCAAATCTCCTCTCCCTTATGATCCTGGAGTATAAAACACAACCTTGGTTTGCACACAGAGAAGAGCTCATGGAATTTAATCCGTATTTCAGCTCTCCCAGCCTTTTTGCTTCCTATCAAACGTTCCTGTCCTCTGCCCTCCTGCATTCATCAGACGAGCACATGGATGGGTTTAAAGGTCTCCCACGATCCACACTGAGCACTTTGATGCCACCCTGATGATTCACAAATAGTCTGAACTTGCAAAAACAGAGCACTCCCTGTACGCGAGTGACAGAGGGACTCAGAACCCACAGCAAAGTTACATCCATCCAATTCCTCTGCTCCCTGAACAACACATCCTACCACTCAGGATGCAATTAGAACCCAGCCCCTGTGCTCACACAGAGCAAATGAACCAACAAACAGGAATTGCACTTCCAAATGCCTCAGCCACTTCCAAAGTTTCCCCCCTAGGACAGCAATCCCAGCAAGGGTGTGGAAGGCAGAATCCCAGCATCAGGAGAGTCTCATGGCACAGCTTGGGGGGGTGAAGGCCAGGGAACACGGGCAGGCTGAGCAGAGCACAGGGAGCTGCAGGCCCTACAGACTCAGCACCGTGTTCCTACACGGGGGGCAGCCCCACCTCACCTGCAGAGCTCAGGATGAGGTTCCCAGCACTCTCCTGACAGCGCTGGCTTTTCCCACAGGGCAGTGACAGCGAGGCTGGGAGCCCATCGCCTCCTGCAGGACTTGGGGGACAGTTCTGGTTTGTTTATGGCTCCTTTCAGTGCAGTCACATAATTATGTCCATTTGCAGCACAGAAATGAATTCCAAGAGTGAAGTGACTCACATTCATTAAGGCTGTTTGGACAACACTGTGCTCCATCCAGAAAGGACTCAGTGTCTGTGTTTGCAGAAAGGCTAGATGGACTCCTGACAGACTCGCCACAGAATGACAACCATACTGAAAAAGAGGGGTGTTGGGCTTTGTTTCCCTGTGCAGTTGGTTATAAATCAGGAGAATGTTGAATTTTGCACATCACCTGATACTCATACAAACGCTGTTGCAACACTGAACAGCTCATTCCAGTTTTCTTTAATTCCTTTTAGAAATTATTAGGAGGTTTCTCCTCCAAAAGAGCTATGACAATGTATTCCTATGGTCTTGTATCAAACAGCACAATTATTATTTGAGTTGAACTCAGGCTAGTATGATACATGTTTTATAAGCTTTAAAATACATACACCACAACCACACTGCTGGCCAGGCCAAGAGGTGGTTGCCCATAACACAAGCAAGGAGATGACACAAAGAAGCAAACGCAAATTGTCACAAGAACTGTAGCTGCAGTCAGGGAACCCAGTGCCACACTCCCCTGAACCACAGGCTTTTGCCAGCACACCAATTAAAGAGCAATTTTAGGTACGTGCAAGCCCCAACTTAGGCACTGTGAAAGCTTTTTTAAAAATCAAATAGAATTAGAAGCTTGCAACTTACCAACTCTTCAATTAATTTTGGAATATTTGCCCATTAAAAGCTACACAGCTGAGCTGGCCCTGAGGTACCTCATGGCAAATTTAATATTGTTCTGCAAGAACTAGGTCAGAATCTGATATGGTGACCTCTGTGTACCACTGCTGAGAAGGAGGAGCAGAAGTCAGTATAACCTGAGGCTTCCGTGATAGGGTCAGAACCTCTTCACTGTAAAATATTCCAACCAACCCCAAGGGGATCCAAGATATGACTGGATATTCCTCCCTTCACACAAACTGTCCTCCCTCCCACTGGCAGCAGCAACAAAACATTCCCCAATTTAAAAAGAAGATAAAAAGAAGATGTGCTTCTCACTGCCAATCAGCAAGTGTCATCTCTGAGATGTATCTCGTCCTCCAGCAAACACAGCAACTGTTCCTGCGCTGAAGTGGAATCTGTATTTGGTGCTGAGTTTAGTTAGAGAAGTGGGGTGTTCCTTCAAAAAAAAACCCCAACTAATTTTCAAAATCACTAAAGCTGTGTCCTACAGACTGCCAAGAGTAACTAAATCTTTAGGAGATGACACAATGATAACACCGCTGGAAGCAGAAAGCCATTTGTGGCTATTTGCAATTTCTCATAACACATGTAAAAAGCAACAGTGAGTGCACAGCACTGACACAGAACACTTTCCAAAAACCCCCAAACTCTCAGGGGGATGCACACGTGGCTTTGGCTCCACGAAATGAAACCCAGTTGTGCTGGCCCGAGCTCTGCATCTGGTTGTGGCTCCACTAATGGTGCTGCTGCTCTGAAGGAGAACTGACAGAGCTTTCTGTTCCCAAAGCTTCTGGGACCACCAAGTTCATGTATTCAGGTTAAATGTGTCTTACAAGGCTACACAGAAAAATGTGGTTCTCTCTGCTCGTTTTCCCATCTGCCAGAGCAGGAGGTGGACAGCAGATTGGATTGCAAAGCTGCACCACAGCAACCACCTCGCTCCAGTCATTCCTCCCCAAAAAGACTGATATTGTTTGGTTTCCCCAAAGCCTGATTTGTTACTTCCAGCAACCCAGATGGGAATTAATTGGGAGAAAATGCAAGAGCTGTCCAAACAGAAGCCTGCACAAGAGCCACTGCCTGTAAAGCAAAGCTTGACTGAGAGCTGGAAAAGGTCACATCCTTTCACTTCTGCAGGCAATTAACCATCACAGGGACTTACTCAGGGATTCGATCCATTCTACAAGTAGAAATACCAAACAACTTCCTCTATTTAATATTGATAGGCAATTTTGCTATTGAGTTAAGGCAGCTTGAAGCTAATTTTCCAATACCTTATCCACCTCAACTGTGAGTTTGGCTCAGGAATCAGAGGGTGCATTCCCACAGCTCCTCCTGGGCTGCCCAGCAGTGACCAGGCCCCTGGGCTGTGTGTCCACACCACGGAGGAGCTCACAAAGGCTGAACAGCTCCTGCTGCCACCCAGCTGGGGCTGAGCTGGGGAACCAGAACCACTGAGCTCTCCTGGGGCAGTGGAGCAGACATTCCAGCTGACTGGAATGGGCCTCCTGGGGTATAAAGCTCAATAAATGTATTTTAGAGGGTAGGAATTATCAATAGCTCTTCTCTTTCCTCTGCACTTCTGTTTACAAAACTACTGGGATATAGATTTTTTTTATATCCTCTTCTCACAAACCCCATAGTGAAATTCTCCCCTGTGAGGGTGGGCAGGCCCTGGCAGAGGTTGCCCAGAGAAGCTGTGGCTGCCCCATCCCTTGGAGTGTTCAAGGACAGGCTGGAGGGGGCTTTGAGCAACCTGGGATAGTGGAGGTTTGAACCAGATGATCTTAAAGGTACCTCCCAACCCAAACCATTCCTTGACTCTGTGTATGACAAAGTGATGCTACAAAACATTCATCACAAAGTCCCAGTACTTCTCCAATGCCCCTTCCAGCAACATTAAAACATATAATAGAAAAGAAATCATAATTTCCAACACTGCTCCAGCAGCTGCAGGTCAGCTCACCCAGCTGAATTAGTAGTAAATTCAGTGTTCCTTCTCACAGTCTGGAGGCAACTCCCAGAAAAGGCAAAGGGACTTGAGGAGAAAAGGAGCAAACAGGTAAATGAAGCACATTTGGTGCCTGTGACAGTAACATCACCAACTGCAGCCACCTCATAGAGCAAGAAAACACTAATATTGCATGAAGACAACTTCCTCCTTATACCATGAATAAAGGCAATTTAAATATGTTTATTTAAAAAATAAAAGAAAGCCTCAACTTCACTGTTTTCAGGGAACATCTTATTTGAAATAGTACCATGAGCTTCACAGAAATTATGTGAAGACAGAACAAATACAGCTCCTGTTTCTCTTGCAATCAGTGAAAACTCATTAAGCAAGTGTGGAGCTCCAGTAGAAAGCACCACTGCTTTTAAATTTTGAGAGAAAGCCAACAGGAAATATTAATTGAACACAAAGATACTCCTTTTTTTTTTAATGTGGAGATAAAAATAGGAAGAGAATATAAAGATGAGACTAAATATGGATTCACCTACCCATATTTTGGAGGTGACTATCAAACTACAAGCCAATACTCGGTGGCCACAGAGGGTGATAAAGATGAGTGAGACGACTGAGGCACCTCTCAATCACACAGCCATTACCAGGCACCTTTTACTTGCACTGACTTCACCTTTGTAGGAGCTTTGCTGTAACATTCTAAGAACTGTGAAAATCATTTTCTACACCAAAATAACAAATGGAACAACAACCAAAGGGAAACCCAGCCCCAACTAACGAGTTGTTCTCTATGCTGAATATACCGAGTTCTCTGCTCCTTCATGCAGACACATTATTGCCCAGGTTTATTAACCAGAGGAAGAAAACATTACCTTCTACTGCTGTTTTATATTTAATCATCTACTTTCAAGAACCCCTTCAAGTTCCCAGGTAACTCGAGCTAACAGAGCTTGGGCCCAGTAATATCTTAACTACGTGATGCAAAGTGGTTTTGACAAACTCTATTATAATTACTTTCAAATGTTTTCTTCTAATGCTTGTGTTTGCTGAAGTCTTTGATGGGAGATTAAATTACCTTCGCCCTAAACTCCTATAATGAATTACAGAAAACAGAAAGGTAGTGGAGTGTCAATTTGTGTCCAAATCTGCTTACAGGGGAGAATTAGCTCAGGCCTTTGCCCAGCCAAGCACTTCATCATGTGCACAACTTGAATGACGTCAGGGACGAGTTGGAGCTACAGTCGTCAGGTTTGTGTGTGCCTGAGTGCCTGCCTGGATGTGGCCCCAGAGAATCCCAGCACACTGCAGGGACCCGGGACAGACACCCCAGGGAAAGGCTCAGCACACAGCCTGATGCTCCCAAGTCCTGCAGGAAAAAACTCGAATTACATTTATAACATAAACCCAGCATTAGGCTGGCCTGAGTCAGTGAAGTAGCATCCAAAATTCAGGCAGCTAATTGACAATTAGAGTAGTGCCAGTTAATTAAACAACGCCACGACAGATACAAAAATTGTGGGGTTTGCTGCATTTCTGTGTAAACAAGTTTTATCTTATCACATTTCACATGAACACGCTGCTATCTGTAATTCCCAAAGGAACTGATCAGGGAGGAGCTCACCGGGATGAGCAGCACATAGAATCATAGAATCGATTGGGTTGGAAAGGACCTCCGAGATCATCGAGTCCAACCCTTGGTCCATCTCTAGTCCATTTACTAGATCATGGCACTCAGTGCCACGTC
>JAWWEV010000115.1:1238350-1268515 GCA_035583235.1 Hafferia zeledoni
TGGCCTCACCAACGCAGAGTACAGGGGAAGGATCACTGCCCTGGTCCTGCTGGCCACACTATTTTTGATGCAGGACATGGGGATGTCTGGGGCACCCCAAGGTCAGAGGCTCATTCCTGCAAAGCTCTTGCAGGTCACTGGGCATTACAAAGAGGAAGCGGCTCCTGCCCCACTCCCTGAACCCCCAGTGCCAGTCAGAGCTGAGCCCTTGGAGGGCACCGCGAGGCCACAGCCCGAGCCTGGGCACAGGGACACCACAACCACTTGGCAAAGATTTTCTCGCAAAGCCTTCACGCTGACAAAAGTTTGGGGTTACGTAGCAGGGACCAGACGGAGCTCCTGCAAAGACAACACGTTTTATCTGTATAGAGGAGTTGAAAGAGGCTCGGGAAGGATTCAATTATCGCCTCGTCAACCATATCCTGCCGGCAGCCAGCGCTGCCTGCTTTGATGGCTGTGGCTGCGGCCACTCGTTCGTTCTCCCCCAGCAACCGGGAGGGGAGATAAGGTGTGTCTGGGTTCTTTCTGCTGCAGAGAATATTGTTTTTCTCCTCCTTGTGTCAAATTCCACCTCTGTTACATCCCTTGGCCATTATTCAGATGAGTGAAAAATAAACATTTCCTGCTTTCTTTCAGTGTAAAGCAGCAATTGTGATGCTGTAATGATGTGTATGGAGCTTCACCAAACTCCCTTCAATTTGCAATATATAGTGTGCCTGTGTCCATAAACACTACATAATTTATACATCGTATATACCAGTTATATACACCCATATATAGTTTGTAATACTGGGCTTGTAGCCCCCAGTTTTGGCAGAACTACTGCACTGACATCCTTTTAAAACAAGTTTTAACATTTAGCCATTATTACCAGTACAAGAAACCCCCAACAATTTTAATTTCAGAGACATGCTTAAACTCATCCTATTACCACTAATTTTTTATACTGACCAGCACCTAAACTTATGTGACAAAACAGTGGGTTTCCCCCAGTTTTAAATATCCTGCTCTATGTTTAGTTCCTGAGGAACAAACCTACACAAGTTTGTAACTCTTGGCAAACACCAACCCCTGCTTTAAAGATAAAGCATGAAAAATCTGCTTGGTACCCAACTCCCCATCCATCTTGTACCATTATTCTCAGCTTGGAACAGAAAAGAGACCAGAAAAATAACAAACCATTCCCAAGTTTCATGCTTAATAAACCAAACCCAAAAATAAACCCAAAGCATCACAATCCTTGCAGAAGAAACGCTTTAGTCTTTTGGTGCCAGTGGTTTCTTGTTTGTACACACCAAAACTACATTTCAAGAATGTTTTACAGATGTATATGGTGGGTCATCAGAACATCAGGCACACAAATTCCAGCAGCTCCAACATGATTTTGTGGATACTCAAAGAGAATGAGTATGGGATTTCTTTCTTTTTTTCCCCTCTTCTCTTAACAATGGTTTCCACAAAGGAGAAATTTAAGAAGGGGAAAAACCACTGGTTGTCACTCATATTTTTTTTCTGCATTCATAACATTAATCCTAATCTTTACATTCTGCTCAGTTTCAAAATGTGAATTCCAGACAGGCAATTCTGATGCTTTTTAAACTTTAGGTTCCTAAAATGGAATTTTCCAATTTGAAGCCTCTAAACTTAAAAAACCGAGGCCAGAACTGACTCAGTCGAATTCACACACGTATTTAGGGACACAACATTTCTTGGAACTAAAATAAAATGTTGTATAATGATCTGCTGTGGGTCAGATAAGATGCCTCGTGCATTTCCCCTTTGCATCAAAGAGCCAGCAGAGACACCCAGGGGGTGTAAAGATGCCACAGGAACCCTTGGAGAGAGGTATTGATCCTACAGGAAGAACTGCCAGCCATGTCACAGGATGTGAGACCTGAACTCTGTCAGCTGGGGAAGAAAAAACAAGTATTTGCAGGTTTAAACTTCAACTTTGTAATGTCTACTGGCACATCTGAAGGTTATTAGGTCTTACTGCCTTTTTAATGCCTTTTTTATTATTACATATGTTATGTGTAATGCCAAAGAACCTGTGTTAGGCTACTGGAAGCCAAAAGGAGAAATGATGGATCCACACAGTACATTCTGTGCCTTGAATTCCAGGTCAAGGGACTTGCCAGGGTCACTCAGAAGGGCCCACAGTATTTTAACAGGATTTCCTGCTCTGAGGCACTGAATTAACCAAGCACTTCCTGACAACCAGTGGGCCTTGGCCAAACCCACCAGAAATGGGCTGTGCCTGAGTTACCAACCCCCTGCTCACATTCTGAGCCTGACATGGCACAAGCTTTGCTTTTGAAGAGTCCTAAAAGGGAAGAAAATCCAACTCCCACCAAAAACAGAGGCCCAGGAAAAGCACAGAGTGCTTTGCAGAGCTCATTTTCAATGTGACAACAGAGTGAAATATAAACCCAAATGTTTTCCAAGGATTGTTTTTTGTTTTCCAATGCCCACTTTTACCTCCAGACCCCTTGGCTGGTGAGGGGGACACTTTTCAAACCAAGCCAGTGTACAATGTACAGGGTCAGCTCGTGCTGGTGCCACAAGTCAGGAGAGAACTAAAGTCACTCAGAAGGTATAAAACACAAAATCCACTCAGCCCTTCTCAGTTCTAAACAAAGAATTCCATTTTTGTGTCTTGTCTCCAGACTTTGTACTTGGAAATGACGGGATGCTACAAATAACATTTCCAGTTCTTAAATTGTCCTGTCCCAGGGCTAATTATATTAATAGACTTCCCTGGGTTTAATTAGTATTTTGTATAACTCCAGCTGATCATTAAAATTTCATTTAATCTGATCACTAAAGTACATATTTTAAAGTCCAGTCCAAATGAAGGAATTGCAAGTGCACAATTACAAGTGAGTGGATGAGCCAGGGCATTTTTCACTCCTAAATTTAATTTCAGTATCTCAAGTCCATTAGTGTGGATTGCAGAATGTTCCTCCTTATTTAACTGGCAGTGAGAATCCATCACAAGCTCCTGGTTTGTGTGTTGGAAACCCTCGTTCTCAGTTCCTGTCACTCAGCACTTGGAGGTGGCTCTTCCCCACCCAAACCTCAACCTTTGAGCCTCGCTGGGAGGGACCAGCAGACACCTCAGTGCAGACAGTTTTGTGCTTTAAGTTATTTTGTCAATAAAACCATTTCACCAAAGAAAACAAAATTCTGCCAGGAAAAGAATTGATTTGCTTCTCCAGTTGTGTTTGTAACAGAGCTTTTCCCACCCCAGTTTTCCCAGCAACACCTCTGGAAACACCTGAATGTCCGCCACATTTCTGAGGGCTGTGCTATCAGTGGGTTATGGGGCTGGTGGCTCCAGAGGGGGAATCTGTACCACCCCAGAGCTCTCAGCAAACACAACTGCACAGGGAAGAATTGGCTCCTTTCTGGAGAAGTGTTCCATGAAGGCTGAGCACACACTTCTCCCTTTGGTTGGGGCTCAGCTCCTCGTGGAGGTTTCCCAGGGAGTCACACAGCCTGCAGCTCCCAGCAGGTGGGAATAACAGCCTGGCTTCTTGGGAATAATGGCACAGCAAGAAGCAGGACTAGAGTTACAACCAAGTCCTGAGAGCTGAGATGAAACCAATCCCTTTGGAGGCAATGACAGCACAAGCACTTACACACAGTCAGCCAAAATAACAGCAAAAGCAAAGCCTGAATTTTCTCTATGAAAACCAAAATCAAGCAACAAACCCAACTGCATCAGCACTGTTTTATAACATAATCCTAAACTTGATGTAGGAAGATAAACCCCCCGAAACGGGCTTGCTACACAGGAGTGAGTCTGTGCTTCTGGCACCACTGGACAGATCCCACTGAGTGTGTAACAGATTCCCCCTGCCCTGAGCTCACACACTTGGCTGTAGAGCAGCACTGGGACCTGCTGTCTCCACTTCCAAAGAAACCATGGGGCTGATACAAAGCCTGACAACACTGTCCAACTTACAGAATCATTACTTCCTCTGGCTTCCTCACAATGCATGAACTACAGCCAACATCTCTGTGATAAAAGGGATTTACTCAGAATCTCTGCTGCTTCTGAGCACTAACAGACTCATTTTCCATGATGCTGAGTGCTCCTGTCTTGGTGCAGAACGACTTCAACTCCCAGTTTTTCATTTAGGTTAGATGGAAAATGCATTCTAATGGTAGGAAAAGTCTTTAATTGCTGCTGGGTACTAAAACTTGTGTAACTCAGATGTTTACAAGGCCTGGTTTACAGAGACTTGTGCTAGCAGTCCTTAGGTTAAACTGTGAACACATAAAATAGTTTGTATTTCCAAGAGTTTGCTTTAATTGTACAGTATTTTAATAATCTGCTTACAGCCTGTCTGGTTTTGTTTATCTGGAAGAACGCAGTTTGCATGAGTAGGATAATTCAATTCAAAGAATACATTCCCTGGAGATGTCTCCAATATGTAGAAAATTTTGGTCACTGATGTTTTCAAAAAGGCTGTGCTGCACTTTCTACACTGAAACCATAATCCTGTTCCTCAGGGGAAAAGGCTATTTGATGTACGAGGAGTTTAGGGATTTTATTCTGTTAAATATTTTGTTGCAGATCTGAACTCCTCTGGCCATTTTTGTTTGCACAAATCCTTCCCACCAAGTATTAGTCATGCTCTGAGATCTGTTAAATGGCTTTGATGAGCAGAATTCTCGTAGCAGGCACAGGGGCTCAGAGACAAAACAAAGCTGATTTGTAAGCATTCATGTTACCCAAAGTTTGTGGCTCAGCTGCTTATCTGAACTCCCATTATAAATTTGTAAATCTTAGCAAAGATCCTTTCATTAAACCACCAGCCATTTACATGAAAATTCACTAAGGAAAAACAAATGCTTTGAAATGAAATTTAAAAAAAAAAAAAAAAAAGCTCTTATTCAACCTATTAGTACTTTAAGAACTAGACTTTTAGATACAATTAAAGGCAATTAAACTCCAAAGCTCCAGAACTGCACTCCAACTGCGGCAGAACAAAATGCAAGGATGAAATCAGAGCTGTGTTGAAACTGCTGATGTTCTCTGTGCCTTTTGCTTTCAGAACACACAAACAGTAACAGCACTAAGGGAAATTATGCTGCTTGTGACTCAACAGCCTGTTTGGGAGAGAGGGAATCAAACAGCTGCCTCTTCCATGCTCTGGAATGGCTAATCAAAAGCAGGGAGCTGGTGTCACTTCCAGAAGAAACTACTGTTCCATCCTGTCTCTCATTAAATCCAATCTCCACCTGTAGCCCTCCCTCAGCCCCCACCTGCTCCTGGACAACTCCATCAGATCCCAGCACCAGGTAATCTGTATTCTTGCCAGGGAATACCACCTTATGGATGACATGCCCCCCCACAGCTCGCTCCAGTGCTGTAATTCCTGCACAATTAGCCTTTGGTTGGGCATCCTTTCATGACTAAAGGGTCCCTGTTAATTACCAGCACCCTCAGCCAGAGATTGCTCAGTGGTCCAAGAGGGAGGTGCCTCCAGGAACCCTGGAAGAGAGAAGCATTTGCAGAGAACCCTCTGTTGAGTACCTTGCTCAAACTCCACACCCAGGGCAGGGTGCATTCAGCCACTGTTTCACTCAAGAGTTCCTGAAACATCTTTCTGCCATTTGCTTCCAGCTGCAGCCTCATCCTCTCGTTTTAAATACTGCAGCTCAACAAGACACTGGTCTGCCCTAGGAAGGGAACAGGGAAGGGCTTTCCCACAAGTGCTCGTGTGGAGCTGCCTGAGGAGGAAGCCTGGGCTGTGCCTGTGCAGGGAGCTCTGCCAAGGGAAGGGGTTCAACACAGGGGAGCAAAGAAGCTGAAGGTGGAGAGGAAAATGAATTCAATAGTTCCACACACAGCACCTTCTCAGGCTGAGGATGTTCAGAGCTTTCTGTTCTGGTGGTAACTGCTCTCCAGTCTGTTTCACTCGCTCAACGTCCTTTCCAAAACACACATTTCCGCTCTGCCTCTTTCTAAGCACAAAATCCAACATCCTGGTGCTAGTTCCTTGCTGGGAAATGGGATTAAGTGACAGGCAAAGCTCAGTTGGAAGGAGGTGCTACCAGGAAATTCGCCATTCCTGATAAAGTGATACATAAACTTTACACCAAGTTCATTTCCTCAGTGCCATGATGAGAACCACTGCACCATTCACCTCCCTCCAGCTGCTGCAAGTCCTCAGTTCCCTTGCAGGTGCTCAGAGGATGGAACTAGAACAGCACCAAGTGCAGTGTTCCCCTGTCAGGCAATGCCTTGGGAAGCTGCTTTCCTGCAGGGTCTGTTTCCAAGATGCCTTTATTTGATGTCAAACAACTCAGAACAGAAAGCCAAGGAGTCATGCAAACCCAGAGCAGCAGTTCAGTGGCATCTTCCCTCAATTACCAGATATGTACACAGCAAGCAAGATTATTCAGTTCATTTTTCCTTTGACTCCTGCATAGCTTTGGAAACCTTTGGCTTTCCCGTTTCATGTTTCCTGGGCTGTGACAGTTCAGAACAATCTCTGTTTCTCCAAGAAAAGTAAAACCTGATGATTCAGGGATGCACAATTAGATTGAGATATTCCAGGTTAGGGAAGCAAATGTGACAAGGTTGTCAGGATTTTCCTCCCAGATTTAGGAGAAACAGATGAGATGTTACATAAACTCCTCACTGCTCACTGAGGTTGAGCTCTACAGCAGATCATCAATTTCAAACAAGTTACTATTCCAACATAAGAGATTTACTTAGAATTACAAGTACTTTCTTCAACAATTTAAACGTTGTTGGAGAAAAGAATGGATTAGAACTTATTGTTTAAAAGTAAGATTCATAAAATTAAAAAAATATAAACTTGGAAAGGGCTTGAAAGGTCACTAATGAAGTGATGGAGAAGAGATACTTGAGTAACATAAATACACATGCCATTGTCAATACTGTTCCTGCTTAGAGCTTCACTCCCCTTTTACAATAGCCACACTATTCCTCCTTCACTGCAAAAAAGGCAAACAAATATTGAGGGCACTGTCTGATCTACTACTGGAAAATTGCATTAGGCACAGATCCCAAAATAATAACTATTCTGCTCCTCGGCTTTTAAGCAAAACACACACATTTGCAAACTCTCTCTCTGCCATGTCTGCAGCTGGTTATAGAGCACAGCAAAGAGACTGCACTGCTGGCACTGCAGAGGACACATCTCAGCCCTTCACTGCACCTCATCTCTTTCAGCACCAAAATAGCAGCAATGAACACCCATACAGAAGCAAACGTGGTTTGGGCTTTAAATACACCCAGAAAAACAGGAAAATATATGGAACTGGAGGTCACATGATTTGTTTATACCCATCTTCGCCCCTGCTGGTGCTTCAGCTCCGTGATGTGCTGAGAGGGGTTGCTGGGTGGTCAGACCAGGGTGCCATGAGGGTTTCATTGACACAAACGTGGGGCAGCTCCAGCTCTGCAGGAGGAGGCAACCAGATTGTAGCTCTCAAACATGAAGTGGGCTGTCAAAAAATTCCTTCTTCCAAGAAACATGTTGCAGATAAAGGAATGGAGTTGCAAATAGATTATCAACCACTCAAACTGACTGCAGGTTCATCTATGACCCAACCACAGACACAGAGCAGCTCAGGCTGCTGGGACTGAGGTCCTCCTTGGGAGGGACTGCATGGGCCATCTTCAAGAAACAAGACTAACTATAAAGAAACTTTCTGAAAGAAAGAGGGAAATGCACTGAAAATGAAATGATAAGTATAAATGTGCTGCTGGAGTGGGTGTAGCTGCACCTGGGAAAGTTCAGGTTGGATATCAGAAGGAATCTCTCCATGGAAAGGGTTGTTTAAACCAGGGACATGGAGCAGTTCCCATCCCTGGAGGTGTTCAAGGAGTACTGGATATGGCACTGAGTGCTCTGGTCTGGTTGCCAAGGTGGGGATTGGTCACAGGTTGGACTCGATGACCTCAAAGGTCTTTTCCGACCTAAATGATCCCGTGATTCTGAAACAATCCAACATCAACTGAAACCCATAATTAAAGGTGCTTCACGTGGCACTTCAAACCCCTCCAAAGTAACAACTATTTGGGTTCTAGGAAGGAGTTCAGTAAATACAGATGTAGAAAATAAATACACCAATGCAATAAAACTATACACACATTACTAATTGCTGCTGATTGGCCTTTTTCCTGGCTTAGCTGTTCCCCAGTAAAAGCTGAACAGCTGCTCAGATTGCACAAGGAGCTCTTTGCCTCCACAACTTTCATCCCAGCTACGACCTGCCTTTCTGTCCTAAAGGAAAAGTGGCCTCATCTTCCCCAGCAGAGCACATGGAGCTCCTCCTGGGGCTCCCTGGCACGCACTGCTGTGTGCCAGGCCCTGCTGGCTCATGTTTCACCTCCCTGGCTGCTGTTCATTCAGGCTCAATGTCCTTTCGCTGGTCTCTGGTTGTGTCTCCAAGATAACTGCAGTCAGATGCTGATGGTTCATTGCTACCAGACAAGGCATGTGATCACCACCCATCTCTGCTCTCCAGGAGAAAAAGGCACTTAGAACAGATGACAAACACTTAAAAAAAAATAAACAAAACCATTTCCTACATTTCTGAAGAAATGCACTTTTAGACAGTGCAGTTCTCGCTTTGAATAGCACTCCTACCTAAAATGTATCTACAAACAAAGAATAGAAAAAGATTTGAAGTTAGAAATAGAAAAGATTGAGGCTGGACCAGATGACCCACCGTGGTCCCTTCCAACTTCATCCAGTCTGTGATTTTTTAAATTTGAAAAAAATCTATTTGTTTTAAGAGAAAACTCTCCAGTCTATCCATACATAGACAACTTCCACTGATATCAACTATTTCAAAGGAGAAAATAAACACAAGTACTTGGAAGAGATTTATATTAATGAGTTTAAATGGCTATCTCTTCTAAAACATGGATTTTTTTTCCTTAAAGTCTCCCTTCTGACATTGCTTGCTAAGAGCGCTCATCAGAATTTTTTGGTCTCCTTCCAGTCTCACACTTCAGAAATCAAATTTATTCTGTTTGTTAATACACAACTTTTAATGAAGCCCCCAATGTATATATACAAAGAAATCAGAACAGGCATCAAACCCTGCTGGAAACCAAACCAACCCAGCTGAACTGGCCAGCCTGTGTGTGCCCAGACTAAACTCTGCCCTCCCACCCCTGGGTATGCAGAAGAATTCCAACCCTGTGCCAGCTGCTGCCCACACCACTCGTCCCTGCAGCTCCAGAAAGCTCCTCAAACACAATAACCCATCGTATTTCTTGCCCAGCCATGGTTTCAAATATTAGCACTTGTGTTCTGGGTTTGTATATTATTTTCTTTTTCACACACACCCATGATCAGTCAGGCCTTTGTTTTGCAACGTGATAATGGTTCTTTTTGGTGTATCTGCTGATCAGCCTTGAGAGCAGCTTGGGAAAGAGATCCTGAACATGCAGAGCCCACTCAAGTTGGCTTTTCCAGCTAAGAATTCTTTATGTGAAGCCAAATTAAAGGGAAGCCAATCAACTCCCTTCAGGGTGATGGGAATTTCAGAGAACCCTGCTGTACATCTCAAGAATAAATAAAACCAAAGTACAGCTTTTTTTCTTTTCTTTTTTTATCCCCTTCCTTTGGTGATTTGCCTGTTGATTGCCTTTTCATTTCCTGGAGACATTTCTAAGCCTTCTACTTCCTAAACCCAAACAAAATCAATACCCCCCCATCAAACTGCAATCACACACCGATGTGAGAGCCAAGAACTGAGGGCAGCACACAAAGCCATAACTTCAGCTGCCTCTGCTCACAGGCCCAGCTAGAAGAGCATTTCTTTCTCTCCTTCCCTGGGGGTGGGCTCACTCTGCCATCGAGGAACCTGGAAAACACGGGGCATACTGAGAAGGATCCTATAAACAGGAACTCTGATTTGCAGCAGTTGATGTAAACAGGCTGTAGGTTAAAGCAATACTCTAAACCAGCTTGGCTGGACAAACCACAGTCTCCATGGCACAAGTGAGCATGAGATGCACTCCAGCTGCCTCTGCAGAGCTGGGCACAAGGACCCTGCCAGGGCTCTGGCTGAGCACCCTGGGCGTTTCTGTGAGCGCTGGGGCAGCCACAGAGCCTCCATCACCACCTGCTCGGTGCTTCCCTCACCTGGGGGTTGCAATTCTCAAGCATCATCCCCTGCAGAGTCGCAGAGACAAACATGCATTTCTTAAACTTCCCTATTTCCATCTCCCTTCATTTCAGCAGGTGGAGAAACTGCTACATTCACCTGGCCAGACTGGACACAGGATTGATGCAATTCAGTTCTGCATCCCAGGAGCAATCAACAAGGGGAGCAGGAAAAATACCCATCTGCATCTACAGCAAGGTTCACTATTCTCATGCAAATCAAAATACCTCTCCTCACCTTTTCTCCCAGTTTATAAGCACAGTAGAATTCTAAGAATCTCCTTAATATTTAACTGCAATTGAAATAACTTTATAGCAAATAGGTTTATTTCACATTTGACATTCACTCAAAGACTAGAGGAAAATGCAATTTTTCGTTACACTCTAAATAATCTTGCAAATAGTTCTGAATTTATCATCAGGATAAACTGCATGACTAACAGGCACAGGTGCTGCTCAGGGGAAAGCTGCTGGCAACACTTCCACACTCTCATCACTCATCTTAATTCTGGGCTGCTTAATACAGAAACCTCCTAAAGCGATGCTTGGTCTCCCAGTTCTCCTGCTCTGGGATCACACCTTTCCTGGAAGTGCAAAACGAAGAGCTGGGCATTCCAGGCTGATTCCAGGAAGAGCTCTGGAGCACGTGCCAAGGGCTTGGATGAAGGAGGCACAATAAATGTCCTTTATGTGGGATGTTGTGGCTCAGCCACACAGACCCAGCTCAGACAGCTCTGCATCCAGGTGTGCCAGCTCAGAGTGAGCTCACAGGGGATACTGAATGCAAGAGGAATCTTCAGCAAGGCTGAGCATCTTCTCCTCCTCTGGCAGCACTACCAGCTGTGGGCACCTTTTTCCATGCTGGGAGTAACTGGGCATTGCCAGATGGCAGAAAGCTCACGGAGGTTGTGTAACATTTGTTTACAGCCTGGGAAGTTTTACCTTGGCACTTGTAACGTGCCCAAAGAAGTTTTCAGCTGATGTAGAAAACACGGTCCCTCCCTTTCAGAAATACATGGACTTGTCAATGCTATTAATCAATCTAAGTATCTGATTACTAAAAAAAAAAACAAAAAACAAACAGTAAAGGGTTTCTTCTAATTACATAATTGGCAAACATCACATGCAAAAATTTAAATTAGCAATATCAAGTGATCATGCCTGCAGAGAACAAAACATTTTAAATATAAACCCAAAGAAAAAGCCAACCACCATCAAAATACGAGCAGACCTAAGCACAGCTTTCGAACTCTCCTTCTTTATTATGTAAGTAACAGTTAAATAATCTCACTTCTCCTCCCACCATTTGCAACTCTCCTCACTCCAGAATTACATAAAAAACAGTCTAAAAAATTAGTTCCCACAACTGAAATAACTGCCATAAACTCATCAGTGTCTTAAAAAGGAGCTGGATCACAATCAGTATGGCCAACAACAATTTACAGGGGCAACAGTTCCTTTGAAACACACACAAGTGTCACCCCTTTGAGTACAGGGGGAACATCATGCCATGATTAATGTCAGTTACGATGACTTGAAACCAAGGACACCACAGAATGGTCGGGGTTGGAAGGAGCCTTAAAGACCACCCAGTCCCAGTCGCTGTGCCATGGGCAGGGGAGGCACCTTCCCCCAGACCAGGTTGCTCAGAGCTCCATCAGCCTGGCCTGGAACATCCCACAGCACCAGCAGCCTGAGCCCCCACAGCACCAGTGCAGGGCTGGAAAGAAACCCCTTCCACTGTTCTAACCAAAGAGAGAGAATATTTCTGGAGAGAAAGGTGACATCCTCTCCTACAAACCCAGTCTGTCTGATCTGAGGGGGTGTGAACACAGAGGAGGAAGGGAAAGCTGCCAGGCACGGAAGCAGCAGTGTGGGCAGACCACTGGAATTGGCTCTGGGAAGAAGGACAGGAAGGGATTTTTGCTTGGGAAAGCTGGGCTAACTGGGACAGCCAACTTCAGCCTTCCTTCTCAGATTGCCAGATGGGCATTTGGGGGTTAGAACTTTGTACCAAGAGCACCCTGCAGAAACCCAGCCCGTGTTGGCTTCTGTTCTCCACAGCTCCAGGGGGCCTGGCTCTCAGCACCGGGCAAGCAGATCCCACTGCCCTCCGAGGGCTGGCTCTGCTCCCACAGCTCCATCAGCTATTCCCACACACACTGCTCTCTCCTGTGCCTCAGCACACAGGTAGCCATTCACACTGATGCTTTAGTTTATATGAATTCAATTTAGTTTTAACCACATGCAAGTTGCAACCATTATTTCCGAGATGAACGTGGGTGCCTTTTCCCTTCTCGCCGTGACCCCTCCTGACTGTTCTGCTTCTGCCACTTCAGCAGCAAACACCATTTTGAACCATTTATACCAAACATCCCCATCTCCAGCACACAATTTCTCACAAAGATTATTTTAAAGTATTTCATTAATCTTGGAGGAAGGAGGTTCGCTCTGAACAGCGACAAGAACAAAAAGATCTTTGTGTAATTTCATTTATGGCATTATCAATAATGGAGGCATTTCAGAACAGGGAAAACATGGATGCAAGTCAGACCCCCATCAGTGCAGCTCCCCTGAACTACCAGAACCTTCCATCACACCATTTTTTGTAAATAATTTTTTTATATTTCAACACAACAAAAGGTCTCACATTTCTTCCTGCTCATTTTTAAAAATAATCCCATTGTTTACCAGTTGCAATAAACCATTTTTAACACTCTCCAAGGACCAGGACCAGATACAACTTTCAAGAAAGAAAAGGAAAAAAAAATCCAAGTGCAAACAACCCAGATTATGATGTATTAGCATTTGCAAGTTAAACTGACACTTGTTTTAGGATTCCTCCTGGAAATAACATGGAAAAGATCTTTTTTAATGGGTGTTGTTACAGCAATTCACCACCATTGGAACTCCAGGCTCTGGAAACCAGTGCCCCTTGATGGGAATGATCCCAGACACAGAGGCTGTGCAGGGTGGAAAAATATCAGCTACCATCTCGCCCTGATTCTAAATCACACCTTTGCTAGTTCATTCTAATTCCAAAAAACAACACAGACACTGGAAACTGCACAATATCACAGCCAAGAGCCCCCTGAGAACTTCCAGCCAAGGGGATTTCGTCTCCAAAGTAAGGGAATTGTGTTTTTATCCGAATTCCCCAAGGTAAACAAAGTAATGTGGAGGCTCACAAACCTAAACCACACGGTATTTCAGAGAAAACAAGCATTTTAACAGATTGCTGCAATTCACAGACACACACTCAGGTTCTTCCTCTGTTGTTTGGCAACTAAAAGCAGAGCAAAGCCTCGGTGTGGGATCAGCACTGAACCATCCCTTTGTGCACTCTCTTTTCTAGGACACTGCACAATCCCAGAGCATTGGTACAGAGGCAGGATCTCAGTAGAGTTCTTGAATTTTTAGGCTGGTTAATAATTCTATCTGCACTTCAGGAGTACAAGGTGAGTTCAGGAAATGTTTAATTCACCTGCTCCATCACACATCCCTAAACTGAGTTCTGTTCAGCAGGAGTGACACACAGATCCATGCAGGGGATTTCTCAACACATCAACTGCTCCAAGAGGAAGGAAGATCTGACTTTTGCCATCTAAAGCCAAAACATGAGGGATATTGGACACTTACAGTGCTAATGGCCACAGAATAAAGAGCCCTGTGCAGAAACAGCCCCTCATTGTGTCTCTGCAATGCCAGTGCAGATCAGCCACCCCGAGGAGGGGCTGTGCAACATTCCTTGTTCAGTCTGTAGTGGTGGAAAGGCTTCTCCTTGGCAAGGACAGCAGACAAACCTCACCCACTCACAACACCCCACGGTTTGCACCAGGAACACCCTGCACTGAGGGCTGGAACTCGCAGGGAGCAAACCTTGGGCCCTCAGAAAACCTCCTGCAGCTCTGACACCATCACCACACCCCCCACTCTGCAGGGCCACCCCTGTGGGTGGCTCAGGAACAGCCGGGAGTGGAACAGTGACTGAACTCCCCAGGGGCAACAGCTGAGAATGTAGTTTGGTTAAATGGGATTCAGCCACGAGGCCACGGAGCTGAGGAAGCCACAGACAGGCAATTCACACTCAATATGGGGTTTTTGTTATCACAAATGGTACCAGGATTTATTGCAAAATAAAGTCTTTCTGCACCACACAAATACTGCCAGGGTTTATTGCAAAATGAAGTATTTGCATGCCTCACTTGGTAGCATAATCCTATTTCTAATTAAATAGGAAGGGAAGTTGGTTTGTTTTCAGAAATATCCTACTGCATTAAAAAAACCCCGAACTATCAGCTATTTGGATGCACTTGCCTCTACTTTTCGTGTATATCCATAGGAGATAAAGCAAAAGAAAGTCTCATTTCTGCTTAATGCCTTGGAAAATGGTAACATGGATTTAACATGAATACACTGATAGTATTACACTGGAAACACCCACAGTTTCCTGCTGCTTTACAGTTCACACGGACCCTTGGCTATTTCCATTTGTTCTCATTAATGACTTTATCTGTAACTGGCTCTTGTAAGTCCTGCTTTCCCACTCCTAATGAAATGTTTCCCTGGGATCCTGATCTCTTTGCAGGGCACCTGTGCCACCACAAGGCACAGAATACACCTGCCATGGGCACCATGTCCCTGGTGCAGCAGGGGGGTCCAAGGTGCCCTGGGACACACACACCCCAAAATGCCACAGCAACGGAAAAAGGATGATTTATGGCAAGGCTGTAATTACTTCCTGATCAAAGTTTTAGCTTGGAGAGCCAAATTTCTTCCCATCATCCTTTCTCAGACATCTGCACTGGACAGAGTACAAGGAGGATTAACAAATGTTAAGTGGATGTGTAGTTTTACAGCCAAATGTGCTCAGCTGTGAGACAGGGAAGGTGTTAACCTTACACAGAAAAATAAAAACTTTAAGGTTGGAAGCTGCTCAAATGGAGTTTAAGAAAGACTAAATAATGTCAATATTAACCAAAACTTTTTAACAGCTCCTCTAAATCTCAAAACAAGTGTCCTGAGTTACAGGTCCTGACCAAAGACAGCTGGGTGTGGGGGCACTTTCACCTGGCACCTCCGTGATCGATGGATACTCAAGATCTACACATAATCCTCTTGGGAACAGTCTTTTTTCCAAGCCTAAAGGGCTTTGCTCAGTTCCACAAGAACGAGCCATTTCCATGCAGATGGTAACAAGCACATCACACCTTTGTCACTAAACAAAACTTACCAGCTTTCTCCAAACAGCTGTTTTCAAGTTAAGGGATGCAATGGAAAAATCACCATGCAATGGAATGTTTAGGTCATTTGTTGTAAGCAGTTGCAGGAGGATGCACCTGCTGTGGCATTTTCCCTTGAGCCTGCTGGGTTTGCATTTGAAGCCTGAGGGTACTGCACTGCCATCAGAGCTCTCCATGCTACTGCTAAAACATATACTTTAATATTTATGAAATTTTTCTAGATGGAGATTACCACTCTGAAGAAAAGACTAGCATGAGTCAGTTAGTTGGTGCCTGTACATTTTCCAGTGAAAAAATCTGAAATTCTTTGCAGACCAAGTGCTCACGACACAGACAATGTAGCATTTCTTATTTTTATGTATAGCAACACTTGACCTCTTAGTTTCTGTATCAGTGTTGCACTAAGGAGCACTGCTCATGACACAGGCCTTTGAAACTGGAGCAACACTGGAGAAAAGGGGCTGTACTTTGCCAAGACTTAGATCTTGGTGCAAGTCAAAGGTACCACATGGATCTGAACACAAGGTAACAACCACACTCTGTGACACTGGTGGGCAGTACTGACACCTGAGCATCACCAAAAGCACCTCCACACTAACTGCACATCGCCCCAACAAGTGTTATATTTTGTGCCAGCCCCTGCAAAAATGCCACTTCTCAGACTCCACTGAGCTTTAGCCCGCCTGAGGGGAGTGTGGGGGTGTGACAGCCGTGGCTGGACAGGCTGTCCCAGCTCCCTCTCAGCTCATTAGTGGGGAAAGCAGCAATGACACATCCACGTCCTGTGGTGCTGAGCAGCAACACCAGCGCTGTCAGAGGGGCTGCTGGCACTGGAGATGGGCCTTGGCACTGTGGTGAGCTGGAGGCAGAGCACTGGGACCTGCTGGGAGGGACCCTGCTGGCCTCTCCTGCCAGCCCTGTCCCTGTGGCAAGGGAAGGCACAAAGGAATTTAAACCTTCAGCTGGACCAGCGTGGAGGGGATAACAAACAGCTCTGCTATGGCAGGAAACACCCCCATAGCACCGACTTCCCACCTGTGTGAAGCACAGTTAAGAGAGGAGTCCGTGTCCCCAGTGTGCTGCTTGAACCACTGAAAGCTCACAGGAAAGGCTTGTGTAGAGATTTAATGTAGTTTTGGAGTATCACGTGTGCCTGTGAGCACACAAAGCTGTCTCTGTCCATCTCTCTTTGAAACCACACACAAAGTCACATCAAGGGAAGCAAAAGCAAAAGAAATGCATGTGTGCAGGTTTATTGAGAAGCATCTTCAGCAGTAGCATTTAAAGCACAGCTTTACTGATGCTCTCTGGCATTCTCAGGAACTCAAATACCACATATTTAATTGAGCAGTGCCTACCTTTTCAAATTTAAATGTCAAGTTTTAGAATCACAGCTAGAAAATGCCTTTGTGCTTCTTAAAGTAGGGCATTTCTTGTCGCATGCTTTGCACTGTGAACTTTGGCAAACAAAAAGAAGACCTATGGTTTATAAATATAACACAGAAAAGTGTAAAACCAACCAGCACAGAAAGCTCACTGAAACTGTCAGCAAGCAGGGAAAAAAAATAATTAAATACTTTTGGCAATGATTCATAGTGAAAGCCTTGGAAAAAACCCTGTGCTTTCTGCCATGCTCTGAATGTAAGCAAACAGTGATGGCACTGAACTTCCCAGAGCTAAGTTAGGCAGGGTATGACTCCTCTGAGAAGGTCCCAGCTCCCTCAGCATTAGTGGGTTGTAAATAAAATCAACAATTTGGGCCACTCTGGGGGTACACCGGGATGCTGATCATCGTGGAGGTGTCTGAGCCTCAGGCAGGAGCAGCCAAGGGAACAGCACTGCAGGGAGCCAAGGAATCCCTGCAGGCTGCACAGCCCAGGCATGGGATGCTGGTGCTCAGCCCTCACTTGAACAAGGCACCGTGTTTGGGAAAGGGCTCATGGCCTGACAGAGCAGGAGGAGAATGGCCACTGAGCTCCCAGGACAGCCCTGCCCGGCTCCCAGGACAGCAGGAATAACGTTTCTCATGGCAACGTTTCTGTGCGTGATGGAGGAGGCAAGAGCTGCTCTCCAGGCACCCTGGACAGCAGCACCAACAGCTTTCTCTCTGGAAAGAGACTCCTCCCAATGAAGTTAACTTGCAACAGATTTCCTAAAAATAGAAACAACAACAGAACTCATTTCTGTTCCTGAATAAGCAACAGGGCTGTACTGTGGGCAGTGGGGAGGCCTTTTTGGAGTAAGTTGTACACTGTAGGGAAAATTTGGAAGAGCAAAAGCTGCTGGGTGCCATGAGGAGCCAGCTGAGCCTGGAGAAGAGCGTGGATTCCAAGCTGCAGGGACTGAGGCAGAGAAGGGCAGAGCGAGCTCATCCTCCCCAGGGATGGTCCAAGGCCCAAACCCCTCACCCTCAGCAACCACAACTCCCACTTCTCTGGGCAGGATTCCAACTACTTGAATTTCCTCATGTCAGCCACTGTGACCACATGAGCACTGGCCATGGACCATCCACAGAAATTAATTTCAACCTAGAGAAAATGTTTATGTAACAATCATTATTATGAAAAAAAAGCAGTTCTGTAAAAGAACAAACAACTTTGGTGCGGATGTTTGTGGCTGTCACTGCTGTCCCCAAGGTGAGCGGGAAGGAGCTGAGCTCCGTGCATATTCCATTTTTATTTCTTTTTTGGCAGAAATAGAACGTTGCTTAGGCATAATTTACATTAGGGTTTCTAATTTAGCATCAAGGTTGTTGAAGGGAAAGCAACATGCACTTATCAGCAGGTAAAAATAACATCAATAGCAGCATTTGCGACAGGCAGAACGACAGAAGTTGTGCTGCAAAGGGCAGCAGGTGTGGGCTCTGCTGGGTGATCCATGGACACATCTGCCTTTCCAGGGGGCTTACTGAGTGGACCAAAAAGAAAAAAGCCCCAAAAACATCCATCTGCCACTTCCCACATGCAGCCTAATCAGGGTAGTTACTACACACAACACACGTGTCCCTGCACAGACTGGATCATAAAGAAAACAAGAATTGGTCACTTGTCCAATAACTGATGGAGGCTTCTCTTGTTGTCTTGATAAAAAAAAGCAAATAATCTGACCAGAAAAATCACAGGCTGCCAGCAAAAAGGCAAGTTCAGGCACCCCAAGGAAATCAAGTGATTGATTTAGGTTTGTCATGACAGGCTGTAGTCACTGGGCTCATAAATTAGCAGTGAGAGCCTAATTTGGAAGCAAATCAACCAAGGGTTCTCTGGGATTTATTTATCTGAGGGTGTGTGCTTGGAGTGGGTTCACAAAAAGTTCCTCATCTGTGTTCACTAAATTCAGGCAGTCAGTTAAAACCCAAAGAAACAGGAGACACTAAAAACACAACAGCAGCAGCCTTACTTGGGGTTTAAATTTTACCCAAACATCAGTAAAGTGACTCTAAGTCAGTGCCACGGAGTGCAGAACCCCAAAAATCACCAGATTTTCAGTTCAGTATTTAGTCTTTCCTTGTTAGTTTTCCTTTTAGTTTCTGACCCCTCCTAGCTCAAGAAATGGAAATGCTACTTTTCCTCTAGAGATGTGTCAGAAACCAGGAAACCTTCTGCAGTAGTTTTTGAATTCCAACTCAGATAAACCCAAAATCATCTCAGTCTACTTGAGCATTTCAAGAAAACCCACTAAATACAGAAAGGCTGGTGATGGTATTAACAGCAGGTGTGGTCTTGGCAAATTCCTGACATTCAAACATCTGAATTATTTTTCTCAGCAGAGCTTGCTTGTTAAAATGAGACCATTTGGGGCAGAGGAGCCATGAGGTTTTTTTTAAACTGGGGACTACTCTCTAAACACATTTTGGCATAAGAATGATTCCATCATTCATAATTCCATCTCCTACAGGTTTCACAGTATATGTTATTTAAAGAAATTCATTTCCTGCTGAATGATTTATGAGGGGAAAACAGACTGATCAAATGCATCAAAAGTTTCCAATATGAGCATTTGCCATGGGGTTATTTCCTCATCCCTGTCAACTCTTCCTGATATTTCTTCTCCCCAGTAAAAACACTCTTACAGTTGCTTTAAGATTTTCGTTTCCATAGAAACTGTTATTGGCTGAAGTAAATACAAGATGGTAAAGAGTGTGAATTCCCTAATCCTGTGAGCTCACAGCTGCCAAATTTTCACCACCGAATTTTCACATTCTCAGCATTTACCAGTGCCTGACATTTTTAGCTGTGACTCCCTTTAAGGAGCAGGGACACTTTTGAGTGGCACTCCCATGTTTTGCAGAAGGTATGTGAATATCCACAGCTATTTCTATGCCTCACCGTACAAAGCACATGTTTCTCCTCCCTGCTGGTGGTGTTTTGTTTTGCAGACCTTGACACCAAACTTTACAAGGGAAAAGATGTCTCAGCCTGCACATCAAACCCGAGCCTGGGAGAGCACTGCCAGGCAAGGTGTGAATAAAGGGAAATAAAGAATTACTTCCTCACAGCTAATGATTTCACACTCCTCCAGCGTTTCAAAACACCAACGTGAGCCCTGGGCATCCTGATGCTGCTCCCCTGCTGACACAGGTGGCAGCTCTGTGTCCCTGGGAGCAGCACATGCCATGGCTGGAGTTAGGGCAGTACCTTTTGAGGGCAAAAATCAACTGCATATTCATCTCCTGTTCTCAAAATTTCCCTTGCTCCCTCTCCTATCTGATTCTAAAGTAAAAAGGGCAAAGGCCCGATAATCATTTTATAATTCTGTCACTTCTGTATAAATTTCATCGTATTTTGAATTCAGGCACTTTCTCCTAACATACACAATTAATGTCTTTTTTTCTCCTTCTCTTGAGAACATTACTTTCATTTTTCTTCTGCTGCAGAGCTCTGCTGCAGTGCCCTGTGCTGCCTGAGATGTGCCTCCATTCCAAGGAATGAGCCTGTGCATGTACATTGCATTGAGACACAAAACTCTGTTACTGCTTCTCAAAATAGCAGCTGAGGGAGAGGGAGCCACCCCTGACAACGTGCAAAGAGAAGGAGATGCTGGAGCTTCTCACAAACACAGGGTCACTCCAGTGCACTGCTGACTGATCTGCACTGCAGGACAATCTTCTCCTCTCCCCAGCATCAAGTGCTTTGGTGCCCACTGAAGAACTCCCTTATACACCATTAGAAACTGCAGTTCCTGTCCACGTGGTAACACTTCATTCCATACCCCCAAGCCTGGGAGCACAGGTAAGAGATACCACCAGCTGGTCAGACCATGGCCTTGGCTCTAGGACCACTCCAGATATTTACCCTCTCTCTATATATAGAAAAATATATATTTATATACTCCACATATTGTCAGCCAGGACTTGTGGGTAACTGTCCCTGAGGTTCTGCTCAGGAGGGTCTCTCTGAGCTGCTCCCTCACCCAGCAGTGCTGGTGCTCTCCCCTTGAATGGAAAGGGCAGGAGAGAGGCCTCAGGAGACTCCAGGAATCATCACAAAGCAGGAGCTGGAGGAGGAGATGGGATTTTGCAGGTTTTGCACTCCCAGTGCCTGCACAGCTGCAGCCGAAGCTCCAACCCTGAGGTGATCTCAGCTCCTTCCTTGGGCTACCTGAACAACTGCAGGATTAAAGCTGCACTTTTGTGCCTTCCAGGGAACTTTTGAGGCTAAACATGACAGGGAATGGAGAAAATAACCAGACCTGCTGGATGAGAAATCCACAGTGATGTAACAAAAACATGCAACGACAGTCACAAAACATGTGTCTGGACTTTTGGAAAAATACTGTGACAAGTGAATGTCAACCAACAAGGCCAAAAGAGAAACTGAAAACCCCTTTGAGTTTCTTTCTCTTTTTCAGAAATTAAGAATACTGATGGCTGTGCAGAAGGTACACTGAATGCAGCATGAGAACAGCTTGTTCTTTGGTAACTGGGACTGCCTACAGTCCTCTACAATCATTACTTGCTGGAGGTCTTGTGTAGCAGCACAGTGGGTTCTGGAGCCTTACCATGGGTGTTGTTATTGACACTGAGATTTAGTTGACTGTAAAAATAAAAAGGAATCACTCTTTATTTAAGTCAAGGCCCTTTTAAAAAGACACTTATTTTTATCAAAAGGTAGCAGTAGATCAGGAATACATGAAATGAAGTTTAAAGAGTCCCATTAACTTCATTTTTTTTAATGACAACCCACAGATGAAATCTACTCTTAGCACTCTGAAAATAGATTTAAGAATTTGCATAAACTGGCAGAAGTCCCCTAATGCAGTATAAAAGTTGTCCAAAACTATGGGTAGAAGGAGGGGTGGTGGGGTAACATAGAGAAAACCACCTCAGTTTCTTGGCTTACAGTGAAAGATGCATCAATGCACAACAGCACATTGTCCTTTGTGCCTGGCAAGGCCACCACAGCAACCACTCCCAACCACAGCTCATTACTCAGCTCAGCTGAGAGCAAGCCTTGCTCCCACCTGGAAGCAGAGCTGTGGAGAAGAGCCTCTGAAAAGCTGGGACCTTTGGCTGAGTCTCCTCCCTACACAGCCAGTCTGGAGGGGGTTACCAGAACCCTCTGTGCAACCACAGGCGGCGGCTGCTGCTGCTGCTTGAGTGGGAGCCGAGCCCTCCTGCTGTCAGTGCCAGCTTTACACCCTCTGTGGGAGTGACACACACGGGGCTCCTGCAACACTCCCTCCCACTGCTCTGCTCAGCCCCTCACCGAGGATCAAAGCAAACTGACACAACCGGCCCCAAAAGGATGAGTTTTTCTCTCAAGATCCCATCAACAGCCAACCTGGTGCTGTTTGCCTTCTGCCAACACAAGATCAGCGACAAAAAGCAAACCCATTCACACCCATTGCATTTCACCACCCTGAAGAGTCCAGATTTTCCCATACCCTTCACTTAATGCCACTGCTGTCAGATCTGTAACATGCTGTAACAAAACCAGCCTTTATGTAACCTCATAAATAAAAGTCACCAAGGCAATAGCTATGCATAAATTTGAGCTGAAACATTTTGTTAGAAGAACACGAATGTCCTCTGTAAAGCGGGCAGCATTTTAAAATAACGTTCTAGACATTGTTAATACTTTATTGCTATTCATCATAGAACCATTAATCATGGTGCACTCATTTGGTATTAATGTGCATGTCACAAAGTACTTCTGCTGCATTTCAATTATAACTCAGCCTTTAAAATGCTGCCAGCACTACATGGGGAGCTTTGAAAACCAAATGTGAATAGTCTGTTCAGAGATAACTACAACTGCATTCTGGCATGAGAAACAACGTTTTGCACCCCCAGCTCCTGCCCTCAGGGGGAGGAGGAGCCCGTGGGGCTGTGCCCGGCCCCAGGGCTGGGGACAAGGGACAGGGAGCCCCACAGGAGCCACCCAGACCCACGGTTCTCCTCCCTCAGGATGAGGGCAGGAGAATCATTCCTTTGGGATGCTCAACCACAGCTAAGCAGCAGCAAGGCCACACTTTCAGCCCCCAAAGGAGATTCCTTTCTTCTCCTATGGCTCCCGTGATTCCCCAAGGCACTGTCTTGGTTCTGGAGCTGAGTGCTTTGGTTATTTCCCTGCTGTGTCGTGTCTGTCCAAACAAAAACACCAGAGAGAATGTGTATCTACAGCCCACTGTCTTTGGAGACTGCAGAGGAGTGTGGAGCACAGCAGGGCAAATCTCCAGGGAGCTGATACCAGGCCTCTCTGATGGCAGGTTAAAAAGAAACAAAAACCCCTTTCTGGCCTCAGGAGGCTCTGAAAGAGGAAAATCATCAGCACAAAATACAACATGGACCTAAACAACTACCAGCTCCTTGCCAGCAGGGAAGCCAAGAACTTCTAAGTGCACCTTGATGAACCAGGATGTTTGTTCTCTCGCTGCCAGCAGAGCTCCCAGCAGCATTTTCCACAGAGAATCCAATGACAATGGCACAACAATCACAACACTTCCCATAAAAACCATGTTGAATGAAGAAAAGGCAAAATACTTCTTCGCAGCTAATGGTTTGTTTCCCCTTCTTTAATTCTTGCATGTAATTCCCATTCCTTTTTATCCAGGTCATCAGTGTAACATGGAAGCACACAGCAAGAGTTCCTACCTTGGGAGCTCTGGCATGTTTTCCACATCTGGCATCTTTGACAAGGCTGATATCCAGCAGCTCGGTCTCCTGGAAGGAAAAATTGCAACACAAATGATTATGACATGACTCAAAAAGCCTTGCTGTGTTATCAGTGTCCCACTTCCCACACCTGGCAGGGGTTTGATGGCTTGCAATGATTTCTGTCCAAAGTGGGAGCAGCTTCAAGAGGAGCTCTGCTGCACTTAAGTGATTCCAATGGCAATGCTATGCAGGTCTCTTTTGATATATAGATTATATAGAAGCCAAGCTGATTTCCTGGATCACTAAACAACAGCTGCTGTGCTTTTGTTTTAATCTTTTTAATAGAATTTTAGCATTTTGGTGCCAGTCACAGTGTGAAAAAGGCATCATTACAAAGAGAGAACTCTGCCTCTGCTACAGAAAACCTACTTCATTATTGCCAGAATATTTTGAAAAGTGCATCTAAAACCCAAGAAGTGTTATATCTACAAAGACAGCAGGTCCCAACAATTTTAGTCACTGCTGCTCAGTGAAAACCAGGTACTTCTGACAAGCATTTTGTAGTTCATGAGTTACTCTCAAGTTATGGGTTACACAACACTTGGAATAAAACTGGCACATCATTTCAGCTTCCCTGGGGCACATCCCTGCCCTCCCCTCCACACATGTAGCATGAAGGATGTCCTTTCCCTGATGCGAGCATTTGGGATGAGGAAGGATGAGCTGCCGGATCCCTGGGAAGTTCACACATCCACACACACCACTTGTGCCTTGCCAGGAGCAACACAACTGTCCTGGGAGGACAGCAAGAGCATCTGACCTGATTTAGCATTACTTGACTATCTTAAAGCACATCTTCATTCTGTCTGCCTCATTTACACCAGCACTTGGACTAATGGCCTGTGTCAGTGTGGCTCAATGACAGACTAAATGTAGACTGAAATAAGTAATTGCAAATACTGTGTGAGGAATTTGAAATGTCTTGTGCTGGACAAAGTCACAGCTCCTTGTCTTTTAAATTACAAGGAAGAGAAAAAACAAAGAGAATTCATGGGCATGTTATCTTGCCATGAATTATTTTGGATCCCTTCCCCCCCCCCCCCCATTTTAAAAGATCCACTCCTGCACAGCTCTTGCAGACCTTTGTTGTCAAATAAGACAAACTCTACCAACAGATTTTCATGTGCCTGTACATTCATCACATTCCCCTCTGACCTCCATAGCAATCCCAACTCCCTGCTGTTCCAGCACTTCCTGAACTTGCATGAGCACCTTTCCCCTCTTCTTCTGGTTTGTTGAGGGGAAACTTGCACTTTGAAGATGGTTATTTTGTGCTTTTCCTGGTCTGAAAGAGGACAAGTGCATCAAAACTTGATCAGATTAGAAAGGAGTATTGACAGGTCATCAAAGGTGCTATTTTGAAAAGCTCCTGAGGAAACAGCCCAAACTGCACCAACACGGGTGGCACATGGACACAGGTGGCACACGGACAGGCACCCTGACAGGGCTGGAGCCTCTCAGTGGGCAGCTGATCCCTGTCCCTGAACACCTGCCACCAGCTGTCCCTGCTGCAGCTCAGGAGCACCTGACAGTTTGGGAACCTGATGGTCAAGCCCAGTTTGAAGCTGATCTTGCTTCCACGTCTCAACTACATTGTTCTTATCCTGCCCCAACACTGGCACCAGGAGCTGGGGCAAAGCTCAACACCCTGAGTGCAGAAAGGCCTTTAATGCCCCAAAGTCTGGGTGTTCTCTCACTACTCAGTGAAACAACTGCACAAGAAATACCTAAAAACTGCAGAGGACGGGGAGCCCCAACTCTCCATCTCCAGGCCTGGAGTTGCCACCTCCTCCCCAGAGGAAACAACTGTGATGGTAAAAAAGCAGAGTAGGTTTTTCCCAGCCACAGACCTTTCCCTGGGTTTTACAGTAACATTCCCACATTGCTATCACTCCTCCTGCAGCAGAACTCATTGAGTCCAGCCAGGTTTGAGCAGTGCAAGCACGGCATGTATCAGAATTCAGAAATCCAGCCCGTGCCACGTTTCCCCCTCCCACAGCTTTGTGTTCAGTAGGGCAGCAGGTGCCACCTGAACCAGAGCAGGACAATGGCCCACCAGAGGGCCTGTGTTTCAGTTAACCTATGTGGCCATTCAGCTCCTGGCAGGAATGAAAACAATGGAATACGGCAGAGCTACGTGTGGGTTTATCACACTCAGAGCAACAACCAAGGCTTGTATTTGTCCCAACAAATAACACCCACACTCTGAAGTGTCTCCAGCCCACTGTGAAATGTTCTACAGAAGCTACAGGCACATGCAGACAGTGGCATAAAAACCAGATTTCGACAACTGAAGGGACTAACAGGCACTAAAAATAAAAACTTTAACAGCAAACACATGAGGGAAATTAAATATACTGAAGAAAAATAGATCTTACACAAAGCTGCTGAGCCACACACAGTGAATTTCACCAGTTTTTTGGGGGGTTTTGTTTGGGTTTGAGTTTTTTTGGGAGGGGTTGGGGTTTTTTGTTGGATTGGTCTGGTATTTTAGCTTTTTTAAGAAGAAAAGAACAAGAAACTGAATAATTTATTCACTTATAAAAGTGCAACCACACCTCCCATAACACGAACATAAAAAGACCTTTTTAAATGGAGTAACACACATTAGAAAGAGACACAAGAAAGGAAACAGCAATGACCAGCATGCCCAGGGACAGTCAAGGAACTGGGATGACCCTGCTCAGCTCTGCATCCTCCTGGATGGAGGAGGAGGAGGTACAGAGTTGGTCTGGAGTTTTCACTTCTGCTTTCAAGCCACCAAGCCAGGTGCAGAAAATGTGACACCACGAGGAGGCAAGACCTGGCAAGGACAGTCTATGACGAGCAGTGGAGTCTGGTGGGGCTACCTGAACAAGAGCAGTGGCAGGAAAGGTCCTGAACATCCTCCCTGGGGCCCTCCTGCCTTGTTACATCTCAGACATAGAAAGTGGGATTTATAACCCTATCCCTGTAACTCTTCATAACCTTATTTGACAAAACCATTTAATGTGGGGGAATTCTTTCCTAGAATGGTAATTACAGAATACCAAAGTCTCA
Source organism: Hafferia zeledoni (assembly GCA_035583235.1). Classification (NCBI taxonomy): domain Eukaryota; kingdom Metazoa; phylum Chordata; class Aves; order Passeriformes; family Thamnophilidae; genus Hafferia; species Hafferia zeledoni. The sequence goes on from JAWWEV010000115.1 coordinate 1,264,954, forward strand.
GCACCCTCAGGAATCGGCAAAGAATGGTCCAGATTGCATAGGCACATTTGATCCATATGTTCAGGTTCTCCAGAAGCAAGAGCCTGACAGGGGCTGCAGCCTGTGCTCCAAATTGAGAGGACAAGAACAGGATCTGCATCCATGGAAGTGCCTCTGCAGGCAGCATTTGGTGGGGATTGCACAAATCAGAATCCCTCATGTGCCATTTCTTAGTAGCTCTTTGGTTCAGAAAAACCTCCTGGAATTCCTTCACCCCCAGGCACTTGCTTTCATCTTTCAAACAACTAATTAGGAGGACAGGGAACAACTTCCCCACAAAAGGACAGAAAATACAATTTCCTATTTCCCTATTGCAAAGTATGGACAGATTTCTGTAAAGGGAAAACACACTTGGCCAGAAAAACACCCTGTTTCCTATGCAGCAAAATAGCCAAGCCCTCTCCACCTAAAGTCAGCTGGAGTTCTGCTAATGACCTCCTCTGTGCAGGCACCACAGAACCCACAGCAACTGGGGAAAAAACAAAAAACAAAAAAATAAAATAACCTCCCCCCAAACCATCTGCAAGCCCAACTTTTCCCAGTTTAGAGACCCTCAGTCACTCCTGTTGGGACTTACTCATCTTGCACTAGAGTAACATCTCTTAATGCAAGCAGGAGATCTCTCCAATCATTTATAATAAAAAAAATCCTGAGAAGTGAATTATTAAACCTACCAAGTTTGCTTTCAATTAGCAGCTGAGACAGAGATGCATTCAGAGAGGGCTGCATTGTGCAATCTCACTGTTATGGGTGAGCACACACTCACAAAGGCAAGAGATTGTGCAACCCTCACTGACTCCTCCAGCACTTACAATTAGGCCCACCTGAATTAAATATAGTAACACCAATTTATACCAGCTGAGGATCTGGCTCACTTCTATTTTAAACTGCCCAAAATGATGCCAAGTGAGTCAGAGCATCTTGGGAACTTGCTTGTGACATAAGCCCAGCTACAGAGCAGGATTCCTGGCCAATCCCACTGGAGAGCTGAGCCCAAGAGCCACCACGGGCAGCAGGGCAGGCTGAGAGCAGGCTCAGCTGTCCTGCAGAATCCCCCAGAACTGTGTCAAGGAGAGCAGGAACTCAGATGTGCATCCCAACAGCTGCACGGGTTAGTTGGTCCAGAGAGCTGGTTACTTTATACATTTTCCTACCAAAACAATTCCACCCTGCTCCTAATACTCAGGGGGGCTGAAGAGTCATTTACTTCTCTGTTCAACCTCCATTTCCACATCCCTTCTGGTTGGAAATTCCTTTTTCCCCAGCATGGGAACTGTTCTGTGTGCTGCCAGCTCCCAGCCACTGCCAGCTCCGGGCATGGTCTAACAGATGCACAACTAATTAAACTCAGTTAACTCATTTTCCACTTAGCTGGGAAACCTGTGGCTCCTCATTTCAACCCTGAAGGAGAAACTGTGTGCCTGAAAGCTTATCTAACTCTGCCAAATAACACCAGTCAGCCTACCAGAAGACACAGGACTGCCTTCCAAGCTTGCCTGGGACAGTGCTAACAAAACAAACTCTGGAAAACTGAGCCAGTTTGGTAAACAAGCACCATTTAGTGCTACTGGATGGCAACATCCGGGCAAAGTTTTCAAAGGGAAAAGACCATTTGCTGAAACAAAATTTAAACACTCAAACAGTGGCTTCTGCTGGGAATGGTTAATCATAATGAAATGGTTCTTTAATACAGAAAGACTCAATTTTATAATTTTCTGAATATAAAAGCACTGAATATCTCTCGGGGAAAAAACACATGCAGTTCTGTGTTACTCTTATTTTTTTTTGCATTTTAAAAATGTTATTTAAAATAAACCCATGTGATTAATATCCTTACAAAATGTTATAAAGAAAATATTGAGACCAACATTTGAATCTGATGGGGTACAATTACAGAATCAATTAGGTTGGAAAAGACTTCTGGGAGCATCGAGTACTACCCTGTCAACCAGACCATGGCATTGAGTGCCATGTTCAGTCTTTTCTTAAACACCTCCAGGGCCAGTGACTCCCTTGGGCAGCCCATTCCAATGTCTAATCACCCTTTCTGGGAAGAACTATGAAGAAATTACAAGTCATGCTAAGGAAGTATCTGGCCCTACAGGTTCAGATTAAATACACAGTCAAAACTCCACAATTTACAGCCACTTATGGAATACACCTCATGCAGGTTTTGGAGATTTTGGCAGTGTGCTGATCCATCAGCCACACTTGGATTACCTCCAGGACAAAATTCTCTGCAGTGAGAGTGAATACTCAGTGCCAGGTCAGAAAGGTGCCCGTGCAGTGGGGGCATGTTCTCTATCATCCCCCTGCTAAAAGCATATCTATTTTCCCCCATTATCAGTAAGAATAAATTGAATGAAACACAGCAATTTGTCTTCTTATCCCAAAAGAAAACGATGGAGGACTGGAGAGACTGATTTAACAGAGACCTCCATCAAGAGCTACAAGTAGAAATAGCAAGGTTGTCAATGACTTTAATTGGAGCTGAGCTAAGGCAGTGCTGTGCTTCCCCAAAAGTCCCATTATATAATTCATGAGCTGCATCCCACTGGAAAGACAATCCCTGAGGAACCTGTCTCCATCTGCCTCCTGGCAGCACACAATTCAATTACCAGGCCTCAGAATCACGGGCTCCATCAATAAACCAGCAGCAGAGAATGGGAATGGCACACACCCCCTCCTCAAGGCCAAGGTAAAACTCCTCAACAACAGCAAAGTTTTTTACACACGGTTGTTCTTCACAAGTTCAAACCATTTTGTTACCTTCCCACCCGCTCTTTTCAACGGCCTGTTGAAAATTACATTATTTATGCTAAAACTCACCAAGCAGCCCAAAGCACCCGGAGCTCTTGCAGCTCCTCGCAGGGATGGGCAGAGCAGCAGCAAGGCACTCCCAGGAGGGAACAAATGCTCAGGTTAATTGTTTCTACAGTAGCCACTGAGTTCTTAAAAGGTCAATTAAACACGCAAAATTTCAACTTGGTAAAATGGCTTCTGAATTCTCTGCCTTCTAAACATCTGTTACAAAATCCAAAGCCCAAAACAAATCCACCATCCCGGCACACAAGATAAAGCACTGGGTGAGAGGAACAGCTGCTGCTGAGGGACAGGAGAGACAGAAACCACTCTGCTGCCTCCCCTGCTTCACTCGAAATCCCTTATTTTCAAGCTCGTCCCTTCTGGCCGGTTGTAACACTCGGGCCCGGGGCCACAAACTCACAGGCTTAGCCAGGAGTTTTACCTTAAAATACACACATATATAGAGTTCTTTAATACCTTGAGAGAGCCCCAAGGGAATAAGCCATACACTTGTTCCCAAGAAGCACTTTTACAAGTAAATTAGAGGAGAAAACAAGGGCACGTGTCCGAAGTTCCCGAGGTCCCGCCCGGCCCAGCACACACCGCCCCACAGCACTCGGGCACACCCGACCCCTCCGGCTCTGCCCTCCCCACACCCCGAGCACACAGCACAGGCCGGGCAGCACAGGCAGCGCGCAGAGGGCAGGAGGAGGCAGAG
>JAWWEV010000115.1:1268615-1287605 GCA_035583235.1 Hafferia zeledoni
GGGGCTGCCCCACGAGGGCTCCGCGGCTGCGACACCGACAGCGACACCGACACGGCGGCGCCTCCGCCCGGGAGGGGCGACCGGCCCGGCCCTTGCACAGACACAGCCCGGGGTGGTTCCGACCCAACGATCACCCACCCGGTGTCTCACACCAATAAACTCTGGCAGAAAATCACCGCAGCTGCAGCCCCGTCCACTTCAGGCACCTTTCATATCACCCAGAGAGAAGGGTCCGGCACGGCAAGTGCGGAGCTGTTTGCCATCAGCCCGACAGCTCCCCGTGGAGTTGTGGGGGTATTCCTGCCATGTCTTGTTACCTGCGGAGACAAGAGACACCCCCCGAGGCTGGGGGTGAGCAGGACCATGGATGTGGCTCCTCTTGCACTGCACAGCAGGTTGGGAAACAAGAAAAAGAGGGTTTAAAACACTGCTCTGACCACACAGCTCCCCGGGTCTGGACCAGCATTTCTGACCCACAACAAAACCATCGCAGGGAATGGAAATGTTTTCAAAAAATCACTTGAGCAGAATGAGAACAGAAGGACTTTTCACTACCCAAGATGAGTCATCTGCAAATCTGAACCCGAACTAAACTTTATGTTCTTAATTCAGACAGAGTTGGAGGACCTCAGCAAGGCAAGGACAGTGTTTATGACTTGATTCACCCGCTCTGGGAATGAGCTCTGAACACCTTGCAAGGTTTGTTGGCACTTCCAAGAAGAACCTGCAAGCAAAGTTACCCGACATCCCTACTGAAACACTCCTAAGGAAGAGCAAGCCCCAAACTGAAAAGTTTTGTCTGTTTTACTAACACACTCTCAAATGTATCCCTGGAGTCCTAAGAACAGCAACATTTTCTGGTCCTGGGAAAATAGCTTGCAGTTTATATAAAGCATAAAACATTGGGCTATTAGGAAAAAAAATGAGGGAATTTTCCTGCTAAGTACCCTTTTAATAATGAAAGCGAAACAATTCTGCAATTATGCATATAGTTCTTTGCTGCTTCATTAAGGAAAACTTCATTTCCTTCGATTTACAGATGCTGTGGCTAAACAGTCTGGAAACTGGTGCAAAGGTTTAACAATGCAAAGAAATAGTCATGAAGCAGATGAAGGACACACACAGAGTCAGTGTATGATCAGCAATTATCTCAGGTGTTAGAAGTAATGCACTGGAAAAATGGAAAATTTCCATAGCAGTAAGAGACTTCAGCCATGGGTGATGCTTTACAGTTCTAGTCCAAAGCCATCAGTGCTCAACAGGGTTTAAGCTTATCTTGGTATGTAAAAATAATTTCCTCTGTTATTCAGAGTGTCAGTACATACCCCCCCAAAACAAGCCACAATTCTTAACTAAATACACAGGACAATCAGCAGATGAAATAAACAACAGGTCTGTGAAGGAACTCCCTGAGAGGACAGGGGAAAACAGTGGCAAAGCTGCAGAAGTATCTCCATATCCTAATCCCACACCCACTACCATGCTGTCCCCTCACGCTGCTGCTGCTGCCTCTGCATCTGGCTCTGCCCTTCCAGGAAAGGCTCCAACACAAGCACACTCAGAACTAGCAGTTTCTCATCCAAGCAACTCTGTTTGCTTGCAGCTGGCACAGGCAGTTGCAGGGCACGAGCACCTGGAATGCACCGGGGTGGAACTGCTCTGGTTCAGTAACATCGCTCTGGCTCTGCTGCTCATCCCACTCACACAACTGGGGAACAACAGGACGATTGATGAGGTGCAGCCACATTCAAAAAGGAAAGGAGCTGGGGGAGGACCTGCTTCCCAAGAAAATACAAAAGTATACTGCAGGCAGTCCTCATAATGGTACTTGACTGATTTTTATTCACGTAACTGAGCATAACCTGGCAATTTGTAGCTTTGGAGTCACAAGGGAAAGTACAGGGAATTGAAGTTTTAAGGAGCAAATTAAAAAAAAACAACAAACCAATACTTGTACTAAGAAACTTCTCCTTTCAAATCCAAACTCTTCGTTGCAATTATGACAATTAAATGCCTGCCCAAAAAGGGCCATATTGTATTTTGGGGGTGATTTTCTTGTGCCATTATTTCACACTGACAAGGGATGGCAGACTGCAGAGTCCAACTATCATATTTATTCTCCTGAAGCAAGTGAAGTGTATTATTGTCAGCAGTGCCCCAAACAGGGAACAGCTGGGGCAGAGACCTCCATCTCAGGTGGAAGAGCCACTGCACAGCCCTTGCCCTCTGCCCTGCCGTGCTCCCACACCTGAGGGTGCAGCTCCTCAAGCTCAGCTCCTGTCCATCACCAGGAGGTTTTTCCAACACTGAACAAGATCAAGTCCTTTGAACTTCTGTAACAGTTCTTTTTCTACTTACACATCATAAATTGGCTGCATCTAAAAGAATACCAGCTAATGTATGGCTCTGTATTTACTGTTTTAGAACCCACTTCAGCAGGTGAGGGTGTTTTTGGCAGAACTTCACTGTTCCGGAATGGTTTTCTTTCTGATTAGCTGTGTTTTGTGGAGGGCTTTGCAGACTGAATATTTATGTCAACACCACAGAACTTTTGGCTTCCTTATATTAGAAACATTTGTATCTGTAAATTTAACAAAAGGAGCTTGAAGTTGCTGTGCTCTCTCCATGACACACAGAGCTTTAAGGTTAAGGCAGATCACAGCAATACCTGCCCTGCTCACACACCTGGGACTCCATGCATGGACAAGGACAAGCAATGGGAACTGTGGAGAAGCAGAATGGATATCCCTGCAAGCTCCTCCAGCAACAGCCCTGGCACATGTTACTGAACTGGAAAACCCACAGTCCAGGCACAATCCCAGCTGGAGACTCCAGCTATGCCATGGTGCTCGAGCACTAACAACAATAGCTGAGCACTCACAAACCCTGGAGGCTGAAGGAAATCTCAAACATCTGAAGTTCAGAAAAGGGAAAGGAGGAGAAAGAGCCCCAGCAGCTGCAGCTTTATCAGCCTGACTGGCAAAGCTTTAGATCAGATGAAGAAAGGAGTGCAATAATGAGAAGGTAAAACAACAACAACAAGAGTGACTGCACGGGTTTGCCAGCCAGATCATCTCTAACTAAGCTGGCAATTTATTTTTTCTTGGCACAGGAAGCTTTGAAGATGATCTCTGCCTGAATTTTGATTAATTACATGAGCCAGAATTGACACATTATCCAAAACTCTGGTCACGAAGACCTGGAGGTGAATTTAACTCAAAGGAGCTGCAGAGAAGATTTCAGAAGTGATTACAGAACTGGCTCTTATTAGAGAAGACTAAAAGAGCTTGGCTTTCATCACATTGCAAAAGGAAGGCTAAGAGTGGGATGATTATTGTCTATAAATATGTGTATTGTATAATCAGCTGAGAGGAGAAAGAGCTACTCAGTCTAGAAAGAAATAAGAACTGAGCTATATAGATTCTAATAAGGATGGGCAAAATTAGGACTGTTTTTCTTTTCACTTTTAAAATGGAGTGTGATGTGTTTCTGAGTATTAAAATAATACATGCAATAAACAGCATCCCTAAGTGTAGGACACAGAAAATCTGTTTCTAGAGTAGTGACCCAAAGGAATTGCATTTATTCACAGCTAAATCCTTGAGTTCTCAGCACTCCAAGCACTGGGCAGCTTTATGCATAAAGGTACCACTGGTTAGGTCAGAATAATTCATTACATACTAATTGACAAATGGCCAGTTTGGCAGGTCCCCACTGTGCCCTCACTCCATCCTGCAGCCCCCTGTCCTTCCCCTGCTGCCACACTCTGAAGTCCCTTGTTACCTTCATTTGCTGCCTACCTTGTAAATAGGACTTTAGAACACAGGTATTTGTTCGGGATTCATTAAGGAATTAATTAGAGGGGAGTGAGAATTTCTTGCTAATTTATTCTTTACAAGCTGTAATCATTATTATTTTTGCATGCTCCCAGGGTTTATGGATAAGTGCATTTTAAAAATCAAAGCAAAAAAAAAGAATAATCAGTGGGTGAATCTCTACAGATTTAATTTACGTTCATCTACTAATAATCTGAATGCATAATATTCATCATTATTTTACAAGTCTCTAGGTATCTGGGAAATTATTTTTATGACAGTATTTGCATGTGCATGGCTCAAATTCTTTTAGTCTTGGAAGCTATGCTTGAAATTGGAATTCACACCCAATGAGGAAATAGGGGTCATCCTGCAAACACAGCAGAGATGAAGTCAACAGCAACTTGTTGGAAGACCTTGAATCCTTGCCAAGCCACGTTTCCCAAAATATTCTGCCCTCCCACCATACTCCAGCCTCAATTCCAGCTCCCCCCTGCTGCTCTGAGCACGAAGGGCACACACACAGAGCACCATCCAGCAAAACACTTGGTGACTCTTAAAATGATGGATCATTAGATCTTATTTTTAAGCCACCTGAAGAACACACACACTGTCACTAACAGGAACTGCCCCCGAGGGTGCTGAGAGCTGGTTGTGCTCAGCACCAACTCAGCACACTCCCAGCTCTGCCTTTGGTCACTGCCAACAGTCTGGGGCCGTCATGAAGTGGGGCTGGTTTGGGCTAATTGTGTCTTGTCTCCACTTGTTGACAGCACAGACACAAAAGGATGTTTTTCTCTCCTATCAGAGCACTCTTTGCTCTTTCCTGTTTATATTTCCTCCTGGTGTGGGGAATGAAAAGCCAAGCAGCAAACCCAAGGTTAGCCCTGTTGTCTAATGAGGTTTCCTTTTTTAGCAGCTCGTTTGACTGCATTCTGCTGCTTTCTCCCCCAGAAATGTTCTCAGTTCTGTTCTCTGGAGCATAATTATCCTAAGTACCTTTCCCCAGCAGCAGCAGCACACCAACCCTTCCCTGGCTTCTCAAAAGTTTCTCTACTTGAAGGTGACTGAAACTTGACTTGAAAAAAAAGAGTTTCAAAGGGCTCGATCCTGACAGGGAAATGCAAAAGAAGATGAGGAACCAAATAGTCTGTGGATCCCCCAATCTCTGCATTTTGGAAACATCTCAAGGACAATTTTCATGGCACAACCAGCCTGCAAACCTGAAGGGTGTTTGACACTCAGGCACAGTGGTTTGAACCATTCATATTTCATGGTATCAGAAAAACTGTGTTGCTTTTCCAGCACTCTGTTACATGACCTGGATGGCAGCTCTGCATTTCTCTTCCTAACTTGAACCAGGCATCATGAAATAATCCTGCTGGGTGATTGCCTGGGCTGGGCTGGCTTGGTTGTTGTTCTTAATGTGGCAGCCAAGGAGATCTCACCAATTCCCTCAAATGAAGCTGCAGTTTCTCCAATAAGGCACATTTCACTGGATGGAGTCAAAACGCTTTGGAAAACATTCCATTATACCAAAATACCAACTGCTTCTTGCATGTAGGGAGATAAAATGCCTTCCTGCCTGGAGAGATACCTCTGCATTTCAGCAGTCGAGTTGTCTGTCAGACCTGTGAAACTACAGCCAAATTTGGGCAAACTACCGGAAAACCTCCATTTGCACACAAAGAACATCAAAAATCACAGAGAATGCATTCACATTATTCTCAAAGTGCATAAGGAAAATGAAAAGAAGTTTAGTCCAGCATCTCCTAACTTCTAATTGACTAATTTTGCAGCCTAAGCAATCTCTTAACAAGTGTCTTGTTTCTTTCTGAATAAAGTTTCACATGTAATAACATTATTGTTACAAACGCAGTGTGTGATTGAGCAGGCCAGGCTGCCTCCAGAACACACCAAGTGCTGTTACTGGGGAAAAGCAAAGTAGTTGGAAGAGGGAGGGAAAAAAGCCTCACAGACTTAGAAAAAGGGATGCTTTTTCCATAATTATGTGCATTAAGGAACTGCTATTTTTGTCAACATCTTCAAAGAAACTTTTCAATTTATGGCAAGTAAACAGACAAAGATCAGAAAAACAAGGTGGTTTGGGGCTTTTTCATCAATAATATGCTGGTTTGAAAGCCAGTAATGAGAGAAGACAAATCTGTTTAGGAAAACAAGGAGAATTTGGGTAGAGGCTGTGGGTAGGGAGAGCACCTACTGTGATTTCAATGCATGGGCACCTCAGATTGGGTGTTTTACTGGTGAGCTTTTCCTTGGAGCTTGTCACCCTCAGAAATCCCTCCCCCAGCCAGAGCCAAGCTGGCTGTGAGTGAGGACAGGGATGATGACACGACACTCCAAATTAGCACCGGTGTGAGAGCTGAGCCCACTGAAAGATACGCAGTGAGGGACACAGCAAATAAACAGGAACTTGCTAGAAGGTTATCTTTGTATGTTTGTGGTCAGCTCTGGCAGCCTTATGATGACAGTTGGGATATTTTAGGTTATGTTTGATGATTTTTTCCCCCTACTGCTATTTGTGAGTCCAAGCTCCTGGTTGAGAACTGCAGGATTAAACATGGAAAGTGATGGGTAGAGGGACACACAAGTTTTCAGGCACGTCTCTCCTGGCCCTGCTGTGTGTTCAGTTTATCCAGTTAAACCAGACTCCAAACCCTCATCATCCTTCCCCAGGTACTGATGAACAAACTCTACAAGCACAGGCCACATTTTACCACATTCCCCTATTTTTTCCAGGATGTTTTATATGAAACCACCAGTGGAAACCCCACAAAGCTTCTCACAGAAGAGTCAAGAGTGTCCACAATGAAAGTGTTTTACTTGATAACAGGCAAACACAGAACAGGCAGAAACTGTGACACCTCTGGGTATGTGAAACAGCTTCTTCCCTGTTTGTCATCTCACTGGACCAGGTCTGGAAGAATTGGTCAATATGACTGAAGGAATCCAAGCCTATGCTGCCACAGAAGAGTTTTGATGTCTAAAGCATTAAATAATACTATTCATTTATTCACACCAGCAATTAATATTACACTGAACTTGTGCAACTCTACATTTCACTGCAGAGCAATCAGGTAGCAGAAAATCAAATTTAAAAACAATATTTTGGCCCTGACTCTTTGATGGCACTAGTTAATAAACACTAAACCCCAACCTAAAGAACTTCTCAACACAAAACTGGCTCTGTCTTCTGCTGTTGTTCCCGTGTATGAAGAATTTCAAGAGCTTTGCTATAAATACAGCAATTCTCTGAAAAACATGCAAATAAACACAGGGATTTGCGACCCTCTTTCTACCACATCTTCCACCTGTATTCCTGTTGCAAAACTTGCCTCTTCTGTAACAAAGAAAACGTTCTACTCAGATACAGGATGTAAAACTTTATATCTTTCACCTGATTCAAAACACTGATCTGTGTATCAGCAGCGCTGGGATTGTGGGTATAAGAATGCAATGACATTCCAGTTTGCTTTCCTAAAGAAAACACAATTTTCCATTCACAAAAATATCCAGAAACAGCTTTCATTTCTAGGAAAATCTGGCTTCACATGGCAGTCCTTTTTCTGTACAGAGAAGCCTCTTCAATTTTAAAGATATGTATTTGTTCTTTAAATTAAGATTTTATTCAGGCTGGTGGGGGCTTAATCTCTCTCAGCAGCCTCAGCCTTTCAAAAGGATTTTTTACCACCTCAATTAAAGGAGAACAGAGAAACGTGGCCAATTAAAAAGATGAAGGAGCTGGGGCTTTATATTAAACTCGAAATTACCCTCAAACTACAATTGCAACTACCCTTGTGGATAAACAAACCTTAGCCAATTATTGCAGCAGCAAAACAAATTAAGGTACAGTCTCAAACCAGATTAAACATGAGATTAATTTCTTGAACAAGGACGTGCCCAAGATCCCAAACTCCTCAGCAGTGACAATCCAGCGTATCCCTGTCCCCACAGCCCTGAAGGAGGAGTTCAGATCCTCAGGCATTGGGAAAGCTCAAATGTTAAAAACCATTGTTTTAGCCTCAGTAGGAATGGTATTTTAATGCTTTTTTCACTATTTCACACAGTTTTTGTATGGGTTTAACAGACTAATTTGTGCTTCAGGAATGCCCTGTCAGTATTAGAGTAGCACATCCAGCATTCACCACATAAATCAATCCATCTGGACTTTTATTGCCCCGGATAGAGTGTCTGCATTGGAGCATCTTATAAATTACTGCTCACCTCTGATTCTCACAACATTTTGAGTGATCCATTACCAAACAAAAGCCTAAATAATGTACTTTTACAATTCCATTGACAGCATACAGTGTCCCCCTCCCCAAACCTCACAATTCAATCAAACTGCAGGTTGGGCATACCCATTCTATTCACTGCAGAAATACAGACAAACATTTGTTTGTCTCTGCACTTGCCACACAGGGACAGGGATCTGCACACTGTCTTTTCCCCCAGCAATAAATCCCAAGGAAAGACATCAGCAATGCAGATAGAGAGGGTTTCTCAGTGTCAGCTGGTTGGTTTGGTATCTGAAGGGGTTTCTTGCTCCATCACAATCCAAGGCACACTAAACATTGGACAGTATGAACAAATAGGAAAAACTCGTTGCCCAAACGGATTTAAAAAGGAAACTTTGGAAATAGCCAGGGAATTACTATTTCCTTTGGCTACATAAACCCTCCTAGAGTTTCCCTGGACTACAGAAATCCCCCCCAGGACTGTCCTGCACGTGGCAGCTGCCACAGGAGGGTTTCCCTTTAGGAGCAGCCGCAGCGATTCCTTCCGAGCTATCCCGCATAAACCACCCCACATAAACCCTGTGTGCTGAGAGGGCAGTGCCCACAGTGGGGGCTGCACACACCAAGTCCTTCGTGGGTCATTCCTGCTGGGACTCCCCAGAGTGTCCCGAGCCTTTGGGCAGCTCCAGAGCCCACGGACACACAAACATCCCGTGCCTTTGGCAGCGGACGAGGCCGGGAACCAGCCGGGACTTGGTAACCAAACGTGCCCTGTGGGCTGCAGAGCCATCACTTCTGCCCTGGTACCTGCCTGTGGCAAAGCCCTCTTTCCCTTCCAACCTCAAATTCCATTGTTTCCAGAATGCTAAAGGTTATATACACAGGAAAAAAACCCACCAAAACTTGTTTCTGATACCCGATAGTATCAGAATAATAAATGGGCATTTATTTCTACCAATTATGGCAGTAACTGCCACTCACTATAGACCGTCACACATCTGCATTTACAGCTCCCTGAGCACAAAGATATGGCAAAAAAAAGTGATTTGAATGTACTATGTAATTCCCATGGCTTTTCTGGAAGCCATTTTAAGAGCTGCCTGCAATGCATGCAGGTTAACATACGTCTCTCATATTATGGAGTCAATATCCCACCCAGTGTAAATCTCAAAGTTCTGCATGCCCTGAATTAACTCCTGTAATGACTTCCAAAGACAACAGTACAATCTCTAATGTCAATACCATACTGTGGTCCATGGTTATAATTTGTTAGGTCAATAATTCACCACAGTCTATTAAACTTAGTACCAGCTTCCTCAAAAGCGCTAAAATAAATGTTTGAAAGATTCCCAATGGCATATTTAGAGTTATCTATAATTAGCTCTGCAGCATCACACAAGTACATCACGGAAACGATACATATAAATCAGACCACGATCCTAATTTCACACTTACTCTCCAAGGACTGGCATAAACAACTGCAAACCCCCTGCAGCTCATGCCAGCCCTAACCCAGAGCCCAGGCTGACGGTGCTTGTTCTCCCTGGACTACACCAAGGCTCTGAGGAGAAGCCAAAGGGCAGTTCCTGTGTGAAATGACAGGACAGCTCCTCCTTACAAAGCTTTCTGAGTCCGCTGTGTAACCAGCCCCAGCAAGCAGCTGAGAGCAGCCAGGGCTTTGGGATGCAGTTGGAGAAGGACTGTGGGACCACACGGGGTTACAGGCGTGAAGGACAAGGTGTCCCCCACCCCAGGTACCACAGAACCTGACACAGCTCCTCTGCTGCTCAGTGTAACCTCCTGGGTGACACACAAGTCCTGCTCAGGAACAGCTGGACATCCAAACCACCCATTTTCTGAACAAGGATGAACAGCAAGTGTTAGCTTGGTTACCTATATTACCGCGCTCTGTATTATTTAAAAAAAAAATCCCCCCTCAAAATAACAATATAAGCAACCTCTCTGTGTGCAGAAGGGCTGTGGCTGTGAAGCACCTGAATGCTTCTAAAAGCTTGTATCTACCTCTGTAACAGATATGATCTCCATGAGGGGGGGAAAACCAAGGGAAAAAGAAGCCTGGCTGGCAAATGTTGATGTACAGCAGCTCATGTTATACTGCACACTGCTGGATTCCTTTTTTCATCCACGTGCCAGGAACAATTGACCTAAGGCAAGACTTTTATTGCAACTTTTGGCAGATGCAGTCAATATCCATTATTTACAATTAAGCTTTTGCATGTGTTTCCGCTGCAGTATCTCTGTCTAATTGTCAAGCCCAGATAGGACTGCACCATATAATTATTCAAAATGCATTTAGTAAAGTGATGCAGATATAAGATACAGGAAAAAAATAATACCAGTCAGTATGAAATTACATTCCCAACAGCAATGCAACTCTCCAAGCAGAAAGTATATGGCAAATTACAGCTAAAAATCCTCTATGTTCATATTTCCTTCAGTAATTCCACACCCTTTGTTTTCCTAACCCATAATGACCAGCAGCTGCACTGCAGGATCCCACTTCTCCCACCTTGCAGCTCCTCAGATTCTGCTCAGGACAAACCCACAACACCCCTGATTCGAGCAGAGCTTCTGCAAACACCACCTGAGGCCTCAAAGAGGGAGAGGAAAGTGCCTTCTCATGTGGCAGTGGCAGGATGGGGCTGTTACACACTCACTGCACAGCACTGCAGGGATGGCTCTGCCTTCAGAGGCAAAGTTATTCCTGGTTTAGGGACAAGCCTGCACTGAGGGACTAGTGAGGACCAGGAGGAAGCAAAAGAGCCCCGGGAATAAACATAGGAATAAGTGGTTGACAGATCATACACTATTTTGCTACTTACTCTGAGAATTTCTCTGGTGAAAAACCACAAAAAAACATCAACAGAAAAAGAAAACCCCAAACAACCCTAAGCAATACTAATAATTTTAAAGGTATTTTTTGTTAAAAACAAAAGTTAAATGTTTTGGATGTTGTCACTTGAAATTAAATATACACACTTACAGCCAAATGTCTCCCTCCTTTCCAGGCCAAGAAGTCAAAGCCTAATGAAGCTGCTGCCCAGGAGCAGTGACAAGGCAGTGAGAGGCACCTCAGGCACCTGGGAGAATAAAGATGTCCAGTAAAGAAACCCCATGCTCTGCACCAGGGGGACAGGGACAGCAGGGATGGGGACAGGACCTGCTGCCTCCACAAGTTACAGTTCAAAAGTTACACTGAGCAGGAGATTATGGGGTTTCTTTCAGCTGATAAATTTTTTATGTGTTTCAAATGGATCACACAAACTTACAATAACCAGGTAGAGTTTGTCATGTGACAAAACCATCCAATGGCCACAGGCCCTGCACTTTCCCCTTGGTTAGCTGAGGGCAGACCAGGCAGGTGATGGTTTATTACCCAGCTACATCCAAGCTTCTCTCCTGCTCCTGGAACAGCCAAGACTTTCTGTATGGGAAGGTGAAAAGCAGAGGTGGGAGGGAGCCAAAGCAGATTCAGTATCAAATACATGACGTGAAATATGCTCGGTCTGTATTTGCTTTCAGGGCTCTTTGCAAGTAACCACAGCTTGATCCATCTCCCTTCCTTCCACACTGCTTTTTGCAAGCATCTTCTGGGGGAGTGAGAAGAAGCTGCAGGCTGGAATTTGCAAATGCACCGAGTGTGGGAGTTGCTCATTCCCCCTGGAATAAAGGCTGTAAGTACGAGCAGTGCTAATGGAGAAAGGCGGCCAGGAATAACTCCCCTGGGACAGGAGCTCGTCTGAATTACCCACCCTGCTAGGACTCTTGGAGGACAGAGCAGCTTTGGCAAAGCTGTGCTTTGAACATCTTTCTCAGCCAGCAAAATTAGTGTAAATGAACAGTGGCAGGCCAAAAAAAGCTTCAGCACTATAATTTTGCTGTGTGCTAAATATAGTACCAATGTGAGCATTCTGTTCTGAAACACAAAGCAAAGGATAACTTAAACCTTAACACTTTTCTTTGCACATCCCTTCTGAAGGTGAAGGATCAGGTAATACCCAGGTTTTGCAGTCCTTCAGCAAAAATGTTGCAGGATGGCACCACAACACAAAGGACCATTGCTACATAATGGAGTGGCAGGAGAGCTCAGTGCCTCATGCACAGTTCCTGCAGGGATTATAGGAAGCAAAACTGGGAGAAAAAAATTGCTCCTCAGCAAGCACATGGATGCACTAGAGCAGTGCTACAGATTTCTCAGCAAACCCTGTGCAAGTTCTGCTTCTCCCAACTTGGGCAAGTGATGGAAGCAAATGTACTGCTGATCTCTTGTTGTGTGGTAGAACCAGGTCGATGCTCCCCCCAAATGAGGCTGCAAGACACCCACTCCAGGCAGGCAGGACAGCTCCCAGCTCTGCTGGCAAAGCAGCCACTGCACACCCACACACTGCCAGTTCTGCTTCAAAGTCGGGCTGAGACACCCAGCAGTCCCTGTCCCTGCCTCCACAGGTGACAACCTGATGATCTCAGTCCCACTCCAGTGGGAGAAATAAAAGTTCACACAATCCAGGGGGACAAGCAGTGGACCAGGCTCTTGTTGGCACATTGAGCTGACAGGATCCCATCATTTCCCTTCATTTAATTTTTGCTGGCTGTAGGTAAGAAATACCTGAATTTGGTTAAAAAAAAAAAAAAGGCAAGGCAAAATACTTACTCCTGGCTTGGTGCAGGTAGGCTGAATGCTGAGGAAATGCTAAGGGTCAAAAACGCTTCATCCCCTATCCAGCTCCAGAAGCTCCACCAGCCCCAGCTCCTGGCTAACAGCATCCCTAAGATGCTGCAGGAACTGCTCCTCTCTCACTGCAGCTCCTATTTGATTTCCTCCCTCTCGTCCCTCCATAAGACTTGTCTCTTGGCATCTCCTCCTCAGGCTCACCATCTCCTCACCCTGCCAAGCCACTGCTTGTCTATTCCAAGTTCTCCGTGCATTTACAAAAGTGACATCGTGACCTCTTGTAAGGGTCACTTTTCCAACACAAACAGCCAGCCAGAAGACAAACACACTTCTCCTACATGCTGGATGTGGCATCAGCAGGGCTTGCTGGCCTGGAAGCACAGGGAGCTGGGACTCTCCTTCCCTGAGCTAATCATTCCTGCTCACCCGTGTCCTCTGTCCCCACACGGCACTGGCTGATGGATTCAGCTGCTCCCTGCAGGGTTTATGGGAGGGTTGTGCAGTTTCCTGATGGCTTCTCCCAGGGCTGGATCACTCCTGGAAGCTTTGCCATCCAAGTGCAGGTACAGACATCACTCCTGGGCCAATCCACAGCTACAAAGTGAAAGGCAGGTGTGCATGAACAGCACTAAGAAAAGCACTGAGTCCCAGCAGACTCCCTTGGGTTGGGATTTCCAAAGCCCTTCAGCCAACACTTCCAGTCACACTCCTTAAGCAGAAAGCTGCAAGTGATGACCAGGCTCACAGACACCTTCCCCTCTGCCCATGGATTCCAGTCTGCAGGAACAAAGGGGAACTTAAAGACACAATTTCTATTTCCACTACTTCAGATATTTGTTAAATCTGCTCCAGCATCAGCAACAGAATAAGTGTTACTTTTAGGGTGATTCTCATCATAACAAACATGAGAACTGTTATAAGTCAGCACAAAACCAAAAAATACTACTAAGCACATATTTGCATTATTTTAATATTGGGTGCTATGCCAGCCTATACATGGGCAGGGCCTAAAAAACCCTCCAGAGGTTACATGGGAATTTCAGAAGCAAACATTTGTTGGCAGTGACATCCTGGCACTCAGGACTGCGCTGAGGCCTTGTGGGAGCACTCAACAGCACAGCTTCCAGCCTGGGGTTCCTGCTTTCATTTGTCCACCTCTTCCTTTCCAGAGTTCCCTCTCCCTCTCAATACTCCCAGTTCTGGACTACTCTAAGTGGTCTGGCCAGCAGCAGTTGTGCCTGGAGGAACAGAAAATTCCTGTCCCAGGAGAGTAGAAAGGTCCCCTGAGGCTGAGCTGCAGCGGGGCTTGGCACATCTGCTCCTCCTTCACTCCTGGTGCTCCCCAGCCTGCCCAGGGCCTGTCCTTCCTCCAGGAGCAATCCCTGCTGATGCCCAAAGGCAGCAGGAGGCCTCTCCTCCCCGCAGTGACTGGCCCTTTGCATCCCTGCCCTGGCTGACAGTGGAAGTTATGCAGCAGCACTGCTGGGAGGTGGCTTTGCTGCTTTGTTTTCCCAAAAGGAGACCCTCAAGCAGTGCAGAACCTCCATCTGGGTGGTGATGCTTCAAGGCTCAATTTCCCTTTAAAGCTGCAGCAGCAGCCCAGCAGATCAGCTGGCACCACTCCTGGCACTCAGTATGTATGTATGTATGGCCAGACTCCATGAACGAAGATTTGGGAAGGGCTCTCCCCACATGGGTGTGCCCTTCCAGCCTGTGCAGTGGATTTTTTAGGAGAGGCACAGCATGCACAGAACTGGCCCACTGTTTCAGTCCTGAGGTCCATTTGCCATGGCCGAGTGAGCTTGGATAGTGACAGGGAAGTCCTCGGGACTGTCACAGCCCCCAGTACTAACCGGGGCTGACCCTGCTGAGCATCCGAGATGTGACGGGATGGGATGGCAGGGAGGCTTGAACTGCCAGGGGACGGTCCCCACTGAGACTCGAACTCATGACCTTGGGATTCAGAGTCCAGAGTGTTCTCCATTACACCATGGGGCCACCCTCTTGGCACTCAGCACACCACAGGAATGTTCTCTGCCAGCAATTCGGGCTGCCCAGAGCCCGGGCTGGGGTCACCTGTGCAAGGTGGGATTCCACACATGACCCCTGCTGGAAATAACATCTCCCTCCTCATGCAAACCCCAGCACTGTTACTGCAGGCCCAGGATGGCCACTCTGAGCACAGTGAAGTGCCTGGGGTTTGGTCCCTGTGTCACTGCACATGAAGGTGCAGCCAGCAGAGGTTCTGCCCGACCAGCACACGTGAGCAAGAGACACAAACTCAACGCTGTTGGAAGACAATCTCCCAAACCTGCCCTCTCCTATAGTCTTGACTTACTTTGGAGGTGTTTGGAGCAAACAGAAAATGAAGATTTTTTTTTTTTTCCAGAACATTCACTTGGAAAACAGGGAGGGCAAGGCAAAAGCAGACAAAAATAAAGATATTAAGGAGACATTCCCTTTTAATGCTGATTGACCATTTTCGATGAGAAAATCAACCCTGTTTTCTCCTTTCTATCTGCCTAAAGAAGCTCATTTCCTTCAAGTTGCTACTTTGCAGAAATAATATGTATTTCCTCCCAAATCTCTTGCTGTCAGCATCTGAATTTGTAACCTTCAGCAACAGCACGTGCCTGTACTTGAAAACCAAAAAACAAGGAAACCACACTTGTCCTCCCACAACTAGACAAGCCAAAATTATTTGGGGGATAATTTTAAATCACACATGTGTTTAAAAATACATATGAAAAAATACTTTTGGTTTGTTTAAACCAATGGTGCAATGTCATGAACCATCAGCTTCAACTTCTCCTGGACTTTGATGGGTTGTTGTTTAGCCACAAGGGAGAAGAAATTATTTCTTTTTGTGGTAAAAAAAGAAAAATAAACAACCCCCCTCTGCTCCTCTTTACACACACACACCAGAAGACCCAAAACTAAACAAGGAAAAGCCACAGAGGAAATAAATGTTAAAGAAACAAACAAGCATAAAATTCCTTAAAATGTACCACCTTTCAAGGGAACATTTGGCAACCACTTCAAAATAACTTAACAGGGACATGCAGCCCATGCCACATCTCCTCCCTCTGCAGAAACAAACTGAGAAATGCTGGGACACCTAAAAGATCCATCAATAAATAAAAAAATAACCAGTAGGGTTTTTACCAATGTGTGTGTGCAGACCTACAGTGCTGGTTGATTCTGCCATCTCCAAAGGTATTAAATATTGTTGTTTGAATTGTAGCTCAGTATTTAAAGTTAACAAGCCACATCTTTGAAATTTTTCAGAATATCATTCAGATTAGCTGGAAAACTTAAGAGTTTTTTGGGTATTGCCCCCCATCACCAAAAAATACACACCCAGGGCATGGCCATGCACAGGACACTTTATATTTCATCGTTGTGTCCAGTGATGCAATAAACAATCACTAAACAAGCTTACTATAGGATTTTTTTTTTAAATCACGCATTTAGGCATCTTTGTTACATGCTCTTGATCCATTTTTTAAACTATTTAAATTTTCTTCTCACCTACAATGGCAAGAAAATTCCTTTCTTGAAACAAGCATCATTCTGGGTCTGCAGAGATTAGGACTCTGAGCAAAACACCAACATGAGGTTGAAGTGATACTGTAACTTCACAAGATCTCTGAACATCTAAGGGAACAGGTGAAATAACAGCAGGAATTGCACCACTGATTTCTGCAGGATGAGGTTTCTCATATTGCCTGCTCCAACTTCATTCCTTCTGTGTCAGTCCATCATGCCTTGGCATCCTGCCCTCCTGTTGGGAGCCACAATTTACAAATGAGTGTTCAAGGTTTAAAAAAAAAGTGCAAGGAAACGACATTTCCTCCTGCCAACCAAACATCACAACGAAGTGTTACAGTGGCTCTCCCAAACATTCACCTTGGTCAGTCTTCTGATAGGAAAACCTAAAAAATAAATTCCAGTACATGACAATTCTGTGTTTTCCCAGGGCTGCTTCAGAGCAGCCACTTCAGAGATGCCTTCACTGCATCAAACAAGCCTGAGCAAAAAGCAGGTGCAACAGGGAGAAAAATCCATGGCAAAACGGAGGCAGTAAGTGGTTCTCTCCTAAACACAAGGGGCATTTGTCTATTCTACAGGATAATCATCATCATCATCGATGCCTCAGAAGAAACGCCCATCATATCTCGCTGCCTGTTTGCAAGCAGAGTTAATGAGGGCCACGCAGATAATTTTTCCATTAAACTGAGGATGTGAGCCCGATGCAGCCCCGCTGAAATCAATGGCAGGCTCTCCATCCATCCCATCCTCAGGAGCCTGAGCAGAACCCGAGCCCTGCGCTCGCTCTGCCTCACACACGGCACCTGCTGTGCTCAGGACAGCCCTAGCACAGTTTTACCACACCAAACATCGGTCAGATCAGGTCAGAAGAAAAGAATATACAACTCCATGTCATTAGGAAGTAGCTACTCATTTCCCTTACTCTACTACTTTTTTTTTTTTTTCAGGCTTATCTTCAAACTAAATTAATCACATATTCTTAAAAACCCCCAGCAGGTACTGCCAGAGCAGCGATGTGGATATGTGGGGTCTGTGCAGAGAACTCAAGTGCAGCACAGCCTGGCATGGTTACAAAAACCACTGTTTCTGTTATGAAGGTAAGGAAAATAAAATGGAGTATTACAAAAAAAAGCTGAAGAAACTGCCTCATTTTTTTTTTCCCAAACAGAAACAACCTGGTTATTCTCAAGCACTCATTTACAAGAGGGAAAGACAAAGCAAACAATACTCTCCTCCACATAAATTCTGCAAACGATGGATTTGAACAGGTACATAAACTATTTTGGAAGGCAAAAACGGAGTAGGGATTCTGACTCCAACAAAGACCTCCTGTGCTCTCTTGTTACCCTCGTTTAAGGGCACCAAGTGGCAGCATCTCCACAGATAAATCATTGCAAGTTTCTTTTAGAGTTTTTCTTTTTTTTAATACTAAAGGCAAGGGCTACACCAGCCCAAAGGGATGCCAGGAAAGGCTGCAAGGATGGATAGGGTTGTGATTCTCTGGAGCACAGCAGTGCCTGCAAACCCGTGTCACCTCAGTGCTGTCCTTGGCCGGTCCAGCACAAACACACTGCGAGACAGACACTCCTCAAACACACACCCACCACAGCGACACTCATGTAATCGCTGCCAACTGGAGATACAGTCGGAATGAAAATACTTTTTACCTAACTGTTGACTTTTAGCTACTTTAGCAGCGGCTCTACCGCTCCTGGTAGATAAATCTTGTCACCGCCTCCTCCCTCCCTGTTCCCCTCATTGTTAGCAAAGACATCTGTATAATTTTGACTCCCGGTTTTCCTCGTAAACCGCGAGCATAAAATGCCAGACCCCACCCAGCCCTTTGGGAGCTGTGCACTCCAAAAGGACAAACTCCTCCTGGGGCAAACACGCCAATCCTGCTCCAGTTAGTGAGGGTTACCCTGTCAGAAGTTCATTGGGGAAGCTGCTCCAGTTCCTTGCCCATCTCCTGAGCGTTTGGGGATGCGACTCATCTTGGTCTAGTGCTTTGTCAACTTTTCACAGTTCTAATTATTATCTGCTCTACTACTCCAGTCAAGCCCTTTTCTTTCCTACATCGCCTCTCACGTTCCTGTTATTTATCCTAAGGAATGCATTTTTTTTTGCCACCTTTTCCTGCGTGTGAAAAGCAGCGCAGGGAAATGAAGCGAACTTGCTGGGTGAACCCCCCAGCTCCAGGCCGCAGGCACTCGCTAATGAGGCACATGGCAGCCACGTCGCATCTGATGCCTCAAGCTTTGCTCTCTCCAGCTGATTGCCTTTTATCAGCACCTTCACTCATCCTCAGCTTGCTTTGGCTCCCTGCGCCTGTCACTTCACAAAGAATTATTTTAGTAAGAAGATTCTGCAGGCAGACAGGATGGAAACAGAGCTGAGACAGGAGGAAACCGAACTCAGGAAGAACTGCAGAGGTGGTGACATCAGCCTCCCAATTCTGGGTTTGCATGGCTAAGAATAAGTTATACCTGCTATCCTGAGCATGCAAAGGCTCTCTGGAAGGCAGAGCACTGAGCATGCACAGACACCCGACCTGTGCAGAGTTCTACGGGACAGGGTGGGAACTGCTCCCCGTGCCTGTGCAGAGTTCTACGGGACAGGGTGGGAACTGCTCCCCGTGCCTGTGCAGAGTTCTACGGGACAGGGTGGGAAC
>JAWWEV010000115.1:1288843-1307890 GCA_035583235.1 Hafferia zeledoni
AGAGTTCTGCGGGACAGGGTGGGAGCTGCTCCCAGTGCCTCTGCAGAGTTCTGCGGGACAGGGTGGGAGCTGCTCCCAGTGCCTCTGCAGAGTTCTGCGGGACAGGGTGGGAGCTGCTCCCCGTGCCTCTGCAGAGTTCTGCGGGACAGGGTGGGAGCTGCTCCCCGTGCCTCTGCAGAGTTCCATCTGTCAGGGTGCTCAGATGCCCTGCCATGAGCCTTCCCTTCTGTCACACAGACAGGCCCGAGGCCTCCAGGACGTCTCAGCTGACTGACTCAGCTTTCTGTTCATAAAGCAGATGCAAAAAGGCCTCTTGGCAAGAAAATAGAGCTGCAACTGCTCTATCAAAGGTGATGAAACTCGTAAGTGCAAGTCAACAGTTCCCTATCCCTGATCAAAGAGAAGAGGGGAATTGAATTGAGATGACAGAAGGCAGCATTTGATGGAGCACAACTTTCAGGAAAGCAGAATAACCAGCTCAATGGCCCTGCACCACACTGAGTTTACATTGTCAGCTCTTGGCACAACCATCTTATTTCTGTTGACCAGGAAGCCCCAGACTGGGAACAAAGCAAACAGGGTCTCCACATTGTCAATGGCACAGAAGAAAGTCAAAATATGCCCAAGCAGCCATAGACAAAAATCTGGTACATAAATACACAAAGCTCAGAACATCAAGTATATAAAGAACACCAGTTTCAACAAACATTCCTGAATACCTTCACTGTGGGATGTCCATGAACCTGGACCCTGCTCAGAGCAGACTTCAAGTACACAAATTCAACAAGATCCTGAGCAGCTCCTTTCAAAACAGGTCAGCTCTAATTTTAAGATTATTTTCACAAGGTGTGTCCCTCTCTTAGCAGACTGAGGTCTTCTGAAAACATTGATTTTGGTGCTGGTGTGACCCACAAGCAGCTACAGCTGTAAATCCCACTCTCTCCTGCCTAACCTGACACAACCAGGAGCCTGGTGCTGCTGCAGAGGGGCAGAGCTCCCGGTCTGAGGTTGTTTCATGTCCAGCTGCTGCTGAGCCACCCAGGGGAGCTGCCACAGGGGCAAACCTGCCATGCAGGGGAGAGCAGTGCTGAAAATCCAGCCCTAACCTGGGGTGCCAAAACCCTGGATTTGCTGAAAGACAGCTGGAAGATCCATCAAGCTGGAGGAAAGAAAGATTTCTCTCTTCCATTTTCCTCCCATTGTGTTGTTTACACCAAGAACCTTTAGCCTCCTATTCCCATGATTTGTTACTTCTCCACATCAGTAGCACCTCTTCTTTCTTTCTTCTGTTGGCCTTTTCATCTGCTTTCTTTGGCATTATTTTAGTCACCCAAACAGCTGATTTCCTTCCTTTAATCAAAAAAGGCCTTTCCTCTCTGAACCACACAGTCCCAAAACACAGAGCTCTGAAAATCTGCAAGGTTTGGGGGCAGAGGATTTGCTCTTGCTTTGTTTGGTTTGTTTGGGTTTTGTGTTCAATCACCTCTCTCCTGCTCTGGAGGCAGAACGTTGCTGTGGGGCACCTGTGGGATCAGATCTCTGGCAGTGAGAGCTCCCTGCTGGATTGCTCAAACCAGAAAAAAAAAAAAGACCAAACAAAATAAAGGGGAAGGCCAAGAAAAAAAGTAGTTTTTGATCTCTGGATTAAGTGAACAGCATCAATCCTCTAAATCCTCTAGGATGATAACAGCCCAAAGCAGCCCTTAAAATAGGTTACAAAGGAACACACCATTAATACATCAGAAATACATTTTCTTCCATTTCAGACTTTGCTTTGTCATTGTGAGTTTGCCTGTTTGTTTTTCCAGAATAAGCACTAATTTTATGCTTCTTTGGAACTCTTTATCTACAAATGAAATAGAAATAACACAAGACTTGGAAAAAATATCAAAGGAAGCTGCATATCTCTCAGTACTTCACTAGAACAACTAGAAATGAGAGAGATTTCAGTTTGGTGCCAGAATGGAAATCCCCCCGGGTTGGGAACACACCTCAATGCTGTAAATACGTGCCAGTAACATCCCTGCCATTCCTATGGAAATTTTTAGTCCTGCAATATTAAATGTGGCTCTTTAATTAAAGATTTACCACGACCTGTCCCTTTGCATCTGGGGGTTGTGTACAAGGCCAGAGAAGCACTGCAAAAATCCAGGAGCTGCTGTGATGGCAGCTGAGCCTCCTGTGAGCTCCAGCCCATCTCCTGACTCCAGCCTTGCTGTAGAACAACACACAGAGCTGGTTCTGTTTCAGACTCCTAAAGAGCCATTGGATGAGTGCACGGAATGAGGAGGAAAGGGAGTAGGAAAGGTGGTGTGTTTTGGTTTGCTGCTTGTTTGTTTTATAAACATTGAGTGAGTTATAGTGCAATTAAAAAAAATTTTGCCCAAGCTTATATCAAATTTCAAATTATGTTTTTGTGAATTTAAAAAATGTTATTCCACTACAGCAGAGCAAGTCAATGCATAAAACTTGTTCCAGAGTAAAAGATGAATGTTTTCTCTGATCTTCTAAAGTCACTACGTTATTGAAGACCAAGGAGGAAAAAAAAACAGACTCAAAGGTAAAATAAACTTTCCCAAAAGGACCAGAGCTCCAGCTGCTGATTAATAAACAGCAGGAGCTGCATCAAGAGAAGACAGTTGGTACTTCCTTGCCCTGCAGTTGTTTTGCACTGAGACCTCAGATCCAACCTCCTGTCGGAATAAAAATACTAACAAAAGCAAGGGTGAAATCTCAAAGATTCTTCCTGCACTGCAAGGGAACAAATGTGAAATGAGTCCCCTCATAAGCACGTGGTTGCTGGGAAAACAACTGTGAAAACCTCAAAACCTGCAAAGAAAACGTTGGAGAAATCAGAGCCATGGGAATGCTCTGAAAAGAGCCCTGTTTCTTAGAAAACCAAGAGGGGGAAAGGCAGCTCTGAGCAGCTGTTTGGGATGCACATGGAGACTTGTGTGGATTTCACATGACACCAGAGGGACGGATTCACAGACTCCAGGATTCCATGGAATTCCCAAACTCCAGAGGTTTCAGTTTGATGCCACAGAATTTCTGATACCCAATAGTTTTCTGTTAGAAAATACACACCTATTACTTTTACAGTGAGAGCTGATTAAGCTCCTCTCCTAAATTTAATTTAGTGCTGCACACTCAAAAAATATGTCATCGTTGTATTTTTTTATAAATCAATAGGGCCTGGAGGGCACATAATCAGCTCACAAATGGAGAGCACGACTTGCTCAGCAGAATCCTGACACAGCAACCCTTCCCATTAAGGGGGGAGTTGTGCCACAGGAAAAGGGGGTGTACATTGGGCCAGGCTGTATCTCTGGGGGGACCACAAACATCCTGGCAGTCCAGACACACTCCTGGTTTTCCACCTTCTCCTAAGGCTCTGAAATCCACAGCACCAGGAGGATTCAGCCCTCCCAGCAGCATCTCCATCACTATTTTACAGCTGGGCTACACCACTTATTGCTAAAAAACACACTTCCCCACCCCCCTAAAAAGAAAACCATTCCCAGAATATACAGAAATTCCTAGAGTATTTAGGGATCTTTGGGAAGCCCCACATGAGTGGCAAACCTACTCAGAGCTAGTGCTGATTCTCCAAGCCTCTGGCCAGCTTTCATTCCCAGGACTCCATCCATGATAAGAGATGAAAATTTCCAAGTGAGATTTGAGACTGAGCAGAGAAAGCCCCTCACTAAATGAAAAGAAAGGACAAAAATAGCACTTATTACTTTTGAGATTCACACCCAGAGCTTTCCATTTTATTTTGGTTTTCCCTGTGTTTAAACGTGGCCTCCCATACTTACTTAACACCTGTTTAAACACTGTTTAATCACTCGATGCTCACTGAACACATCCTTGTTGAGCAGGATTTATGGCACTGACCTGATTAGGCAACAACCATTGGCATTGATAATCATTAGGCTGCCATGGCTCCCTGGGAGATGTCCCAGTAAAAGTGGCTGTCTCAATTAAGCACACTGCAATTAAGTGCACTGTATCTATAGGGTGATCTCACGAGGAGAACAAGGCATTTCAAATGCCTTTTTTTTAAATTTTAATAATTTTTAATGCAAAATTAGTACTTTTGATTAGAGAAGAGAATATTACTTGTGAGTTTCTCTAATAATTCCTTTTTGGTAACTGCAAACTCATGTCAATGCTGAAGCCCTTCTGTGCAGCCCCCACAAATCCCGTGGCACATCTCAGTGTGTGTCTGTCACCCAGCCCAGGCTGCACTGGAGGTTTTGCCAATCAGAGCTATCCCAAGAAAGCCCCCCCCTTCCCATGGGATGAAGAGCTGCAGGATGTGCAGTGCCAGAGGCTGCTGCCTGCTGGTCTCCATTGGTTTGGGGAATTCAGAGAAAAGAGAAGTAAGGCTGGGAAGTGCAGGAAAACACACAAAATTCCTAGGGTCAAAATTCCAGTTTTGTCACCAGCAGCCCTCATGTCTCCAGAGTTTCTTGGAGATGCCAGGCCAGTTCCAAGCTATTCCAGAGCAGGGTGCACTGTGGTCCCAAACCCCCTGCTTGCACTCACAGCCCTCCTGTGTGAGCCAGGGGAGCTGCTGGGCAGCACCACAGGCACATCCCAGCAATCCATTTCTGCTTTGGCTCCTTCCCAACCCTCCCCATCGCCAACACTATCCCTGGTGTTTGGGAAAGGCCACAGGTGTTTGCAGCACACCTGAGCTCCTCAGGCTGGATGCCAAATGCCCCAGAACCTTTGCAGTGAGGAGGATTTTTAATCTTGTATAAAGGGCTGAACACACATCCCCGTTTCAGGGGAAAGGGAACCTCTGACACTGGTTCCCTGCACCAACATCTTCACTTCCAAGCCAAATCAGTGAGAGCTGTGCTTGGAGCATATAAAATACCACCTAATTTCAAGAAGCCCATAAAATAACCCTACCTACAGGTCTCAAAGTCAAGGGACACCTGTGCCTCCTTACTGTGCCCTACTTTCTTAATGACAGTGGGGCAGTGAACAGCCCAGCTCCTTGTGGTGGTTCTCTTTGATACCACAGTGAGGTTTGCTGTCTGCAATTGTCATTAAGACAATTAACATGACTCATAATTATGCAGTTGTCCTTCCTTACAGGAAAGATTTGGGGTGACTTACAAGCCACAAAGCATCCATGGCAAATACTTCTCTGGGAGGTTTTTATTCCCTCCTTTCTGCTGCAGGTGCCACGAGCACATCAGCACACATTAGTGAGTGTTACACTTGTGTGTAGCAGAAGCTGTAAGAACCAAAACCATTTTCTTTAAAAATACAATTACTGAGCCTCTATGTCAAAAATGAACACAAAGATTATAAATATTAAAAGCCATTCAGCTTTCCTTGTCCTCAAAGCACCAGAACCAACACTCTAAATCACTGGCAGAAAAAAATCACTTCTAAAATTGCAGTTTAGTTTTCTAAATCATCCAGATTCTTGAAGGTATTACCCTACAGCTACAGCTTAATCCCTAAACGAGGAAAGAGCAAAACCAAGCTTGTAATAAGACAAAACTACTTTTACATTTGTAAGAGACACCACAGCCAGTCTCAGTCCCTGGCATGTGGGTAGCTGGATCATTGACTGATACCTCATTCCTGGCAAACCTGATTGAACCAGTTGACCTGATGCATCTTTCCTGGGTGAGAACAATCAGCCCAGCAAAAACACAGCATGTGCCATGGAAACACAGAAATGCCAGCGTGGGGCGAGGGCAATGGGCAGTCAGCAGAGCAGCCAGGGCTGAGGGAGGCAGCTGTCAGCAGGATTACCACAGAGGATTGCATTTCACAGGGCTCCTCTCATTAATGCTGCAGGACAGTATTTAAAAGTCTGGACAGAAATTCGTTGCTTCATCATTAGCTACAGCGTTATCACTTGCCCAGCCAGATAACAAAAAGGGCACTGGGGTGACCTGCAGTCAGGAGAAATGAAGGATTCAGCTTCAGCTTTCTCCCTTTCAACAGCCATTCCTACTTACTTTGTACAGCTCCTAATTTTACACTTTCTATGCAATGCAACCTGAACATGTTTTGTTTCCCAGAGAGAGAAAACAGAGCAGCCTGTGGATAGTCCTACTGCCCTTTCTGACTTCAACAACAACACACAAAGGGCTTGTTTCCAAACCCAAAGTGGTGGGAACCTGAGTATCCTCTGCAGCAGGACAGCCTCCTCTCAGCCCCACACAAATGGAAACATCTGCTCCTCTCTCCCACAGGTTCCCGTGACATCCAGCCAGGGGCTTCAGGGAATGCCGCTCCTCTGATCCCTCACAGCACTGAAGGTGCTAAACGCTCTCAGCTCCGACCGGGAGAGGCAAAGCGGACATAGAGGAAGCGAGGAGAGAGAGAGGCAGCAGATACTGAAGAGGCAGGTAAAGGCTCTGCCAGGTGTTCTCCAGCAGAACGTGCCGTGCATGGGTTGGATCTGCCTGGGAAGAGGAGGGGAGAGGAGTGAGGTGCCACACCAGGCACAGCGCAGTCCTGGGGCCAGAGGTGCAGCCGAACTGGGGCTCTCACAGCAGCCTGACCTGCAGCAGCCTGAGTGTGTCTGCCCTGCCCTCAGAGAGCCACCCGCCTGCCCTGCAGCACCTCTGTCACAGCCTGGCTGGCACCTGCAGGACAGAGAACATCACAAATGCCCCTGAGCTCAGGGGCTGGGACAGCAGCTGCATCAGTCCAGCTTGTCTAGTCCTATTTATTTGAGGACATTTGACAATCAACGGCCACAGAGCACACATGCCAAAAATATCAGAGAAATGAGCCATGGAACACCAGCCACATGTAACACACCTTGGAACTTTTTCACCACTATTTTACCAGCACTATTAGAAGGTGGCAAGAATTCCTAAAAGACTCAGCCTTTTCTGGTTTTTGAAATTTGTCTTCAAATTAGATGCTGTAGAGACTCATGGCGTGGTTTGGGTTGGAAGGGACCTTACAGATCATCTCATTCCAACTCCCCTGCTGTGGAACACCTTCCACTATCCCAGGCTGCTCCAAGCCCCATCCAACCTGGCCTTGGACACTTCCAGGGATGGGGCAGCCACAGCTTCTCTGGGCAACCTGTGCCAGGGCCTGCCCACCCTCACAGGGAAGAATTTTTTCCTAAAAAATCTAAACCTACTCATTGGAGACATTCACTGTCTTCACGCTCCAAAGGAGTGGTGGTATTTTGGATCACCAAAACTAGAGCCAAAGGAAACACAGACATAGGCTCTGTATCAGCAATGGGGGCTCTCCAGAGGAAAGGAAACCAAATCCTGCAACTACAGTAGCACCTGTAAGAGGTCACCTGGAGCAAGTGCTGAGAACGATCTACAAGAGAGGGCAGGAGGGGGAAATCCCCAGAGCACACCGGGGGGGGTGGTTACAAGTCCTGTGATTTGAAACAGAATTAAGGCATTCTCAATCTAGTTCTTAATGAGTATTTGTTCACATCCAAGCCTCCCTTTCTGTGAACGAGGTGTGCTCCCTCCTTTTCTCTTTCAAATCATAACCCTTCCAACATCATGATAAGAAAAAACAAAACAAGAGGCTTTCTCCAGAACCCAAACGAGGCTTTCTCCAGAACCCAAAAGCCATTTGAGCTCCATTCCTCACACATTCTCCTAAAATTCTCTAACATGTTGATCTAAAAACTGCAACGGGAGACTTTTAACCATCTCTGCTTATCCAGTACCCAGAACTCCAGCGAAATGACCAGTGGCAAAACCTCAGCCCTCCCTCACCAAATCTGGCTCTGTGAATGGCCGATTTCCTGTTTTGCTCTCACCACAGCACTGATTCAGACCTGCCCTGACGCCAGTGGAAAGGGATTGCAGGTTTATCAGCCCAAGGTTCCCATTTTCTGTATTTCCCACCTCACACACACAAGTAGTGCTTGTTTGACCAAGGGCTCCTGGAAAAACCTGGACTGCCAGGGCAGGAGAAGCCCAGGAGTCCCTTCACTTCCTGTGTTACTGGTGGATATGAGCTGTAAATGGGATGATCTTGGTCATATGAAAATAAAGTATCAGCAATGTATTAGTTACATTCTGAAAGCACCATCTATTTTAAATCTCTTCAATGATAAGAAAGCGTGTTCTGTCGCAAGTGTCTCAGTCCAATGAAAAAAATGGAAGGTATTCCTCACAGTACTGAAAGTACATGGCTAAGAATAAACATTTTACTACTTGAGAATTTCTATTTGCAAGACAAAGCCACAAAGTCCAGTATTATTCCTTGTAAAAAATCTAAACATCCTCTCACCTGAAATTCCATGGAGTTTGGGAAAAGCTATCAGTCACTTGTGAGCAGGGACACTAAAGATCTTTTATGTTTTTAATGCAGATTTTTGTTCTAAGGTTTTGCAAACAGTGCTGCACATTTAAGACTCGGATTTCTAGAAAAAAAAAGTTTCAGGCTGTTCTGCCAATAAAAATGCTAACATGTTTTTTATAGAAACTTCGCTCACTTCCTACAGCAGAACAGATAAACTTCAAATTGTGTCATTTAATAACAGGCAATTAAGTAGTATAAACACATTAAATGCAACAGCAGCAGCCCAGCAGAGCTGAACACACACTGCTCTGATGCAAACAGCAGGTTTTTGACACTTCCACAAATCACAGAGTTTGACAAACACTTGTCCTCCTCCTTTCTGAATGTTTTTCCTCCCTGGTCATTCAGCAATTCCAGATTAGTAATTTTACTGAGGGGTTTTTTTTCAAATGCCTAAAGCCCTGTGTTGAGGGGAGATAGTTTAGGTGTTTCAGAGGGCTGTGAAAATATTAACTTCAAAGAATATGAACAGTAAAGGTGACATTTCTCAGCTTCTTTCTAACCCATTCATGTTTGTCATACCCACACCCTCAGTTCTCAGTCCATGAACCATCCCACAAGGTTAAAACTACAGCAGTTACTTGGAAATATCTACACACAGATTCTACTCTGTGGATTTTTCAGGTCTTAAAGAACAACACAGCAGTGGTTACCCCAACATTTTCTTCTTTCTCTGTCCTTTCTGGCTTTGATAGATTTTTATTTTCAGGTTGGTTGTTATAATGGCACATCAAATTTCCAAGCAGATAAGGAGGTAAAACCGAGGTGATATTCATGAGAACTGTCACAATAACCTTTCTCACCTCACCTTTTCCCTTCACACCCCAACTGCTGCTTCATTTGTTCTGTCCACTGTCCTCAGTGATTAATGCTGCCCTCCCCTCCCTGTGCACCACCAGAGGAGCAGAACCTGGAGCAGTTTGGCAGGACCCCTTTGAGCCCACCAAAAGCTTCCCCCCCTTTGAATGCCACCACCTGCCAAGCTGCAGGTGCCCAGCTGGACCAGAATCAGGTGACCTGCAGTTGTACAGACCTGCCAAGGGCATAGAAAGCTTCTGTCAGACTCTCAGCCCCTCCAGATTTTCCTCAAGTTCCACAAACAGCTCCAGCACCAGCCTGAAGCAGCCTCTGCTGCTCCCACCCTGCCCAGCCACAGCAGCTTTGCTTTGCTTTGCCCAAGAACCCACCACTGACTTTGCCTTGAGGTGACTCCCCAGCACGGGCTGGGCTCTGCTCCCCAGTGACAGGAACAGGACTGCAAGCACAGGGCAGCTCCCTGCCAGCTCCTCAGCAAGGTCTCCCACCCCAAAACCAGGCACAGGCTCTCACAAAGAATCAAGATGTTTCAACACTCTGTACTGACAGGGCTCAACCCTTTGTAGGGA
The DNA here is from genome assembly GCA_035583235.1 of Hafferia zeledoni. Taxonomy (NCBI): domain Eukaryota; kingdom Metazoa; phylum Chordata; class Aves; order Passeriformes; family Thamnophilidae; genus Hafferia; species Hafferia zeledoni. Next base: position 1,298,563 of record JAWWEV010000115.1, read on the forward strand.
AAGAAATGCCAAAGCAACAAGAGCTGTGGCATCTCCCCCAGAACCTCCAGGAGTCTGGGCCTGGCCAGAAGACTTTTGTACATCTCTTACAGCTGTAAATGAAGGAAATTCTCAAGTTCAGGCTGTAGAAACACAAGAGACCTGAAAGTCCCTGTTGCTGAAGCCAAACCTTGGCCAAATGACAGGCAGGCTCCCTGAGTGAGGGACAGGTTATGGTCCACCCCCAACAGGCCTTGGGAAGTAGCTTGGCTTTGCATTAAAACTGCCTTCCTTCCACCTTCCAGTGACACACTGCACCTCCCCTACAGCTCTCAGAACCACTAATTCTGCTTCACAAGCCTTTGTGTTATCTTTCCAAGAGACAATAAATCTCAAGGAGTACACTGGGAGCAGATGGAGTGGGATGTTGGACTGTCAGCTTCCATTAGCAACACCAGGGACTCCCCACAGCCACGCCAGAGCCTTTCATCTCAGCCCTGCCCTGCTGTGGGGGAGCTCCTGACAGCACAACACGAGTCAAACCAGATGGGACAGCGCTGACAGCCAGGCAGGTATTGTCACAGGATGGCTCTGCCCATAAGCCACCAGGTCTGCTGTGATCAGACTCATGTTTTAAATTGCCAGGAGGCTGTAACGGGGCCACACAACAGGCCAACAGTGAACAGTTCCATGGGAAGCAGAGGTGGATTTCCAGCTTCCCAACTCTCCTTCCCTTCAAAAACTGCAAGTGGCAGTTGAGGACTGAGGACCAAGCTGTGATGCAGCTGTAAAAAACACACATTTTGATGATCCCACCCTCTTAGCACTTTCCAGTCCAAAGGAAGGGGCCTAAAGGTCTCTGCAAGCCAGGAAAATGCAGCAGGAGCACGGGAAGAGTCCCCAGGAGAGGGGAGTTCCCTTCAGCTTCTGAGAAAAAAAACCAAACCAAAACAAAAACCACAACAAACCAGCCCAAATCTCCTCTCAGGGCAAACCAGACAGAGCACATGAAGTGTGATGCTTAATAAATACCAAAGCAAGCCCAGGGACCCCTGTGCTACTATCACATCTGCTATTCCCAGACTCTGAGGAGTATGACAACTGTCCAGGAGAGCCAAAACCAAGGTGCTGGTGCTTCCTCTGCTGTGCATCTCACCATTGCTCCCCAGCTTCTGCAGGTGGCCAGTGTGAGGCTATTTAGCATCAGCCTGTAGCTCTCTGTGCTCCTGCTGCCAGGCAGTGCCACTCTGCCCATGCTGAACAGCTCCCAGTTCCCACGACTGCTCCCAATCCTGTTGTGTCCTGTCACACACATGTCAAGCCTGGGCTCACAAACACTCACTGGTGTGAGCTGAAACCCACGATGGTCAATGAGAAACTGCCACCTCAGAGAGGCCCAGATCTGCACATCCTTCAGGACTGCAGTTCCATCCCTTGATCCTCTATGACAGTCAAATAACATGAATCATGACAGGACACTCACTGAGACAGTCACACTCATCCTGGTTTTTTAAAAACCACAGATTGCTGGGCAGTGGAGAATCTGTTGTACTGACACAGTCAAACACACCTTCAGACTGAGGCATCACTCCAAACAGATGCAAAGTCTAGATAGCTTGGAAAGCAAAACTCTGGAGACATAAAATGTTCATTTGGCACCACAAGCTTTTTCCAAGCCTCTTTCCTTGTCAGCTATTTCCTGTTTAATCACCAATACACACATTGCCCAAGTTTTGCCAATGAAGAGCAATGCACCACCACAGTGCTATGAATAGAAGGAATGTAGCCATGTTGTGGAGAAACACTGCATAGAGAAGGAAAAAAATAATTTCAGGATATCTAGTGACTGCTCTAGTCTGAAACAAGCCATGAGATCCACCAGCCCATGACAAGAATCTCATTTTTCAAATACACAATGAAACATCATCTCTCAAGGTTTTGTATGTTCCACAGAATTAATAAGGAATGCTTTGGCAGAAATTCAGGTAGCACAGGAAGGCAGAATTAAAAGGAGGTATTGAAAGAAAAAAGGAAGGGGAAAGGTTAATGGTTTAGGAACGGAAAAATGTAAGACAGCTCCTCCATGGCGTGAGAAGTCTGGAGAAAGACCTTAGTCAGGCCAGTAGAGGACAGTAAGAGTGACCTTATCCAGTTCTCCATCCCTTGACAAGCAGCACAGCCTCCAGCACCTTCAGCTCTGACTTCATCACTGTGACAAACTGATCGTTTGTGACAGGTGACAGAGGACATGGGAGGACAAGGAACACCAGGGGCAGGCGGCTTCTCCTCAATCCTGCTGACCACAGTGTAAAGGACTCCTGAGGTATCATGCCAGCACTTGGAGAGTCCAAAGAAGGAGACAAGTGTGTAGAGTCAGGGTGGGATGGATTTCCTTGGCTGACAAACATCCTGGGTGTTTGCACATGGAGAAAAACTCAAGGATTCCTGGTACTGGCTGCTTGTCCTTGCTCCAGGCAGCTCAGTCTGCCTTCCAGCTGGGACATGGTGTTTATTGGTCACACACAACCCCTGCCCTCTGTTTAACCCACCTGGTGACACTGACCATGAAGGGCTGTCCCAGATGAAAAGGAAGCAGGAATATTTCATGGTGAATTCAGGAAGGGCCAGTTTGTAGGTGAGGCAGGAACACAAGCTGATTCTGGTTGACTTGTTTATTCCATCTTTACCACTAGTTCAAGCTTAAGTGAGTCTTATTCCATCTCAGAATCTGAGCTGGAAGGGAAATTAAGCACTGGGCAGATTCCTCTACATTTCAGCAGAGGGATTAAAGATAATGCACATGTAAAGACAAAAACGATGAGTTGTGTGGTATTAAGGAAAGAATTTAAAGTAAACCCTTGGAATTCACCTCTGTCCTAAAGTGGAAAATATGCTGGAGTCTCAGGGCTACTGGTATGTTTGCAGAAGGTAAGAAAGCTTTAAGAGAAAGATCCTGAAATAATTATGAACAGTTAATTTAAGCCCAAGTGCAGGGAACATTTTGAGGAAATCAGAAGTCTCAAGAGATGAACAGTGAGTCACTGAGCTTTCTGCTTGCAGGCAGCCCCTGCTACCCCAGCCTGGGCACTCAGCAGCAGCCCCTGCCAGTGGTGGGAATGAAATGGTCACTCACCAGCCTGCTCTGGAGCCCCCCACTCTTGTGCTGCAGGGCAGCACCACAGGGAGGAGGAGCCCCTGCCCCTCTCTCCACGTGCAGCACTTCAAAGCAGGCAGGACTGCTCCTTCACACACTGTGACCTGGGACAAAGGGCCAGCAGGCTCTGGCAAGGCTCCTCCAACAGCAGCTCCACACACCTCACTCTGAAGGCAGGAAGCTCCCCAGGGAGAGAAGTGCAACTTGGAGAAGCTTTGGAAGCACAGCACTGACAGAGCCAGGCTAGAACATCACTTCAGCAGCAATAATTCAAGTTCAGCACAGCAAGAGCTGCTCTGGCCTTTTGCATCCCCACACAGAGCCCAGCCACGCTCGGTCCTGCTGAGAAAGCTCCTCACTGATGTGAATTTTGTGTGATGCAGAGGCCACAAGTGCAGGCTTGGCACCATGCTGCTCTCCACACAGGATGCCAAGTACCTCATTTGTCTGCTCTGCATATTCCCAGGGATGCTGCTTTGGGAGCTGCCAGTATTTGCCAGGGAGCTCTCACCAGTAGCAACTGAAGCCTTTCACTCTTTCTATCCTAGCTGGCAACAACCCCTTAAAGCCCAACAGAGCCTTGCATTAGTCACATTGCATCCCCAAACCTTCTCAAGGCTTCTCTGCTGATGTTTTGCAGATCAAAAGCATCTGCTCCAAACCACCTTTTAGCTGGTCATGGGATCATTTGCCTTTATTTATCCACTTTTCTGTGTTTTATCAGTAAAACATCCAAGGTCATACTACTTGGAAGCTGTACAATCAACCATATTCCTTTCCAATCACATGGTTCCCCAGCTGCTTTTAGTACTGAACTAAATGCAACATTGCTGTTTGCCTTAAAATGAGGAAGGACCAGTGTTTGACCTAATCTGATCAATTAAGTGCATTCCAGTGCCTGTCACAGGGCCCTACAAGCCACAGCTCTGGCACCACTCAGCACAGCAGCAATTTCAGGTTGTCTTGCAGCTGCTTTAACTTCCTACATCTCCACAACTGAAGAACAATTTTATCCCTAAGATTATGGAAAAAAATGAAAAAACCCCCAAAATATTTTCAATTACATCATCAAATGCATCTCAAATTGGTATCAACAGAGCTTGGACATTCAGGAAGAGAAAGGAAGTACTATTAATCCCCACATTAGAGATCAAGACCTAACCTTGCTTTACTTTAAGTGAACCTTTCTTGTTTACCCACTGAGTCCGTATCCAGGCTGCAAAACAAATCCAAGTCTCCTAATTTCCAGTCACAAAACAGACTTCCCTCCAAGTGATAAAGGCTTACAGCAATTTTAGTTCAACATTTGCATGCAGAGACACAGTGCAGATGTACAGAGAAAAAAAGGGGTAGATAAAAATGCTATTTTAGGTCTTTTTAAACATCTTTTTGTTCTGGTCCTTCCCCAGTCCCCAGGCAAGTAACTCTCCATCTCTCCACACCACGTACTTGCAGCTTGTTTCACTTGCTGCACTGCTGTAACTCCTGAATTTATCTTCATCTGTGTTCAGAGAGACAAACAGAGCAAAGCAAAACCCACTAATGAGAGTTAAAGGAAAGGCAATTAGTCAGCTGATTGCAGTAATGTGGATTAGTGTTTAGAGCTTGCAGGGCACCGTGCAAGTGCAGTTCCCTCTCTGGGAGCTGACCAGCCATGGCAGACCAGGAGCTGTGAGATTCTCCTTGGTGACTGTAACAATTACTGGACATTGCTATGGCCTGAATTCCCTGGCATGGAAGCATAACCCAGCTTATGGATGCATAATTCCAGCACAGGCTTGAGCTCTACAAGGCAACCACAGAGCCAGGCTGGGATTCAATCAATAGGAATTAGTTCTGAAGTGAGAGGCTGCTGTGAACAGGCAAAGCAGTTTCACCCCGAAGGGCAGAAATGCCCAATCCCGTATTTCTTTGGTCAGAGAGGACTCTGCTGTCTGCACTGCAGCCCAAGTTTGGCAGCAGGAGCTGCACGCAGCCTATTTCCAGCCATCACACAGACTGTGAACTCTCTGCTGACCTGACATCATGGTTTGCAGCGAGCCCTTCCAGGCCCCCAGGAGCCAGTCTGGCCACAGAGGGGACAAAGTGACAACTGGAAAGCTCCAGTTCACACAGTGCCTGTCTCTGCTGCTGACAAACCCCCACAGTCCTGTGCAGCACATGGAGAGCATTACCCTACCCCGGGGATGTTTATTTATGTATGTAAAATACACTGTCCAGCTCTAAATGTTTAGTGGCTCTGCAGATACCTCTGCCTGGGTGACAAAGGCACACTGTGCCCCTGCCCAGGGAGTGCAGCTGGCACAGCACCAGCTCAGCACTGCCTGCACACCCCACAGTGCTCTGGGAGCCCTGCCCAGTCTCTGTGCATCCCAAAGAGCTCCTCAGTTCTGCTCTGTCCCATCCCCAGTGGAAGGAAACCCTTGGCCCAGCCAGAACCACCACTGGATCCAGCCCAACAGCAGGAACATCACTTGAGGACTTTCAGGCATCACCACTGATGAAGTTTAAGTCAAAGCCCATGTTAAGTGCCATTTTAAAATGAGTAATTTTAAACACTTCTAAACATTTCTATGAAACAACTGGCAAAACTCTCCCAGAATTTTATTCCTACACAACAAAGTAAATTTTACACATGAGGAAATACACTTGAATAGACATTCCTTTGTAGGATCTGTTCACCAGTGCTTTTATAGATTAATATTCCTAAATACACAGCAGGAAGCCTCGACTGGACAGAGGACAGTTTGTAATTTGCCAGCAGGGTGACTGTGAGATGGGAGGGAGGCAGACCCAGCCCACGTGCAACAAGAACCCCACGGCAGCATCTCTGTCTGTGCACTGGAGGGATCAGCCATGCCAATAACTCAGCTCTTGTAACAGCAGCCTCAGTATCAGTGTGCTAAGCAGGAAAGGGAATAACACGGTGCCACATGAACTGCACAGACATGAGGAACTAAAGAGCTGAAATACAGCGAGATCAGGACAATCATTACCTGAAAACAAACCAAATTATCCTTGTCAGACTATCTTTTATATTCCAGTCATAAAAGAAAAACTTGTGCCTCCCTCAGCTGAACTAGAACATCACCTAATCTGCATAATTTAGATGCAAGTCTTTATACCCAGGATGAACCAAAATCACAAAGAAGTAGGAAAAAAAAACCGTAGAGGTTTGTGCAGAAATTTATTTAATTCCTACAATTATTAATAAAGTGCACAAATGGCATCCATTAGCATGGAATGGACCAGAACAAGCCTTGCTCTGGGCTGAGCTGTGCCATCCATGCCTGGGGCAGAACACAGGCAAACATTCTGCAGCACGGCTGCAAAGTCTAATTTTTCTCAGAGGCTGTTGCTGTGAAAGACCTTCAATACACTTGATCTCATTTACTTAAAAAAGACTGTCAGAAAGACTTGTCAGCAACTTCTTAGAGAGGCAGCAGAGGGAGGGGAAGCAGATTGTTAACATTAGAATATCACCTTCCATCTGGATGTGTTTAACATGGATCAGATATAAGATTTGGACATAAATTTGAAGTCCTTGGTCTCATGCCCAGATTTAACTTGAACTCAAGAACTTGAAGACATGTTCTTGTCTGTGGGATGGAGCACGTTAATAAAAGCTCCAAGCACTGAGCCAATTTCACTGCTTATACTCCCTTGCACTTTTTTAAGAAGTACATTTAAAAGAAAAAAGAAAACTATAAAAAGCTATTTAACACCTACAAGCTCTACTGTGCACTGAAAGGAGGAAAAAAGAAGAAAGTGGATAGACAGAAGTAATCTGGAATTCTGCAGTTTGAAATAGCCAACTAAAATGGATTTATTGATAGGCACCAGCTGAAAGGAATTTAATTTATTTAGTATTAATAATGATCTGAGTCCCAGTCCCTGGTTGTGAATAGAGGAATTACGGTACAATGTATGGAGGGATGGAGAACATAAGAAAGTAACTCCTACTTGACATGGGAGCATTTTGAAGAGATACTTATCAAGGAACTGAATGTTGCATTGAATTAGGTGACTTATTATTGACAATCTGTGTTTTACTGGCAGCATCTGAGTGACTATAATGGATTTGGATTCCAAGGGGAATCTGCAGCTGCCTGTGAAATTCTGTGGGTATTTAGGTCTCACCACACTCCCCAAGAATTCCTCATTACCATCACAGCCACCAGATTCCCTCTTCCCATCCCTTGGGGCTACTTCACCTGAGGAGCCACAAATGAACCCTGAACTACTTTTTGATGAGAGTGTTTTTCAAAATATTACTGGGGTTCATTAAACAAGTTCAATATTACATGCACAGGGACAAAAAAAGGTGACTTTGCCTGCAAAGATGAGCAGTACAACTTGGCTGTTCTGCCAGGAGCTCATTCCAGCCCTCTCCAGGCAGCAGGACCTGTCCGGCACTCTGAGCCCTCCCCAAATCAGCTCTTCAGCAGCACTCACAGCTTTGGCCTCTGACACCAACCACAAATCAGCTGCACAAAAAGTTTACAGTAATTCACACTGAGGGAAAGAAAAAAAAGGACAATATTCTTCCTGCAAGCAAAGAAAAGCAGGAGATCAACCTCCAGCCCCTGTTTCTTAGACTCACTTTCTCCTCTGCCTCTGAGGGGGCTGTGAAACAACCCTGACCCCCTGACCATTCACCAAAGGCTCCCTCCTGGTCTGTTAACACTGAGATGTACAGGCAGCACATGAAAGGAGGACTCTGGTGAGCCCAGAGTGCTTTTAGTGGCTCTCACACCCAGAACACACAACTCCCATGCCAAGGGTAAGTAACTGTCTTGTTAGCAATACAAATTCACAAAACCCAAATAAACTTCTTCAGGAAAAACCAGCACCAGCCTCTCCCTCCAGCCTACCCTGGGTATGAACATCTCCTACACAAAGGACCTTTTCAAATCAAATCAAAGCTAGAGCATAAAACTTTTAGTGACTTTTAAAAATAAATTATTTCTATGTTTTAAATATTTATTGTCAACACCATCACCCAACAATAACCTGCCAGTACTCATCTGGAAAAACATGATCTATGATTTGCACTTGTCATAATGAATTCCTGTGTTTATTTTCTTATGGAAATAAACAGGAAATCAGAGGAAGAACAAAACAGGTTTTTCTGGATGGAAAAAGGGATTTGGTGGCAAATTACTTGCTCTCCCACTTGCCCTTTTTAAAGGGAGAGGAGGGAAAAAGTAAATTTCTGATCAGGAAGTGCTAAAGTTTCAAACAGGAATAAAAACCAAAAAACACCAAATCAACCACATCCTTTGCTGGGCCTTTGAACCATCTTTATTCTTCCCACAGCCAAGTGGCACCACAAACTTATCCCAGAAAAAGCTGCCTTTTCCCAGCTATTGCCTTACCAAAGCCAAAGGAGGACACCCCCAGAGCTCAGGGCTCACATTTCTGACATCAGGTTGTACCTCAAAGGAAAAGCAGCAACACAAGAGGCCCTTTCCCTGGACTAGGGCAGGAGTTGGTGAGTGAGAATTTTTCTCACAGGGAATTTTGATAAAAGTGTCAGGCTTTTATAAAAAACCTATTCTCTTGTGGAAAAAGGAAACATTTTCCCTTCAGCACCCCAAAAAACCCCCGACCAGTTCCATATTTTCCAGTCTAACTGTACATCCTTCATATGAAAACAGCAGTGCTTTATAAAAGCTGCCTGATGAACTCGGCAATCTCAGTTAAAAACATTTAACATCTGAAACCCGTGGAGAGAACACGTTCTACCAGCTCTGTTTAGGAAAGGCAGGAGGAGTAACCTCAGAGTAAAGCTCTTCAAATGCACAGATCACACTCAGACACAGCACAAGAATTAGGCGGGAGAGATTGCAACTGAAACATGAAATAATTGCTGGAATCATAGAATGGGATACACACTCTGTCTGCACAAACATACATGTTTATATATGTACACACACACCCTAAGTGCATAGATACCCGCTTGTATGTCTGTGTAGCCCTGCTGTGTCCTGCCCAGTGTTACAGCTGGCTCAAGAAGTGAAATGGTTGTAAGCAAACAATCTGGAGCAAAGCATTTAAAGCGTTATTTCTGGTCCAGCTGCTGTGACACCGACCCCAGCTGGGCCCCACCTGAACCACACCGACCCCAGCTGGGCCCCACCTGAACCACACCGACCCCAGCTGGGCCCCACCTGAACCACACCGACCCCAGCT
>JAWWEV010000115.1:1312256-1328967 GCA_035583235.1 Hafferia zeledoni
ACACACACAGAACAACTCTGAGGCAGCCCACGGAACTGCTCCATTTTCACTCTGCTGTACAGGAGAGTGAACTATGGCACGTTCCCTTCCCACACAGGCACTGGCAAATAAAACGTGTGAAGGCTCAAAATGAGGCGTGAGAGTGTTTGCCTGTAACAAGAGCCTCATGTTACATCCCAGTGGCCAACCAGCCCCATCATCCCTGTCTGCTCCAGGACAGCACATGCCATGGGCACACCCCACACTCCCCGAGGCTGCTGTCCCAGAGTCACCTCCAAACACAGAGGAGCAAGGCTGGACCAAGAGGCTCCATGGCAGGTCTGCCCAGCAGTCTCTGGGCTGCACTTGGGAAAAGCTACCCAGGGAATGCTCTGGAGCAGCACAGGCTGCCCTGACCCAAGGGCCTCGTTCCCAGGAACTCGGGGCAGCACAACCCAGTCAGTGGCTCAGCAAAGGCTGTTTCCCACTGAACCAAGAAAAAACAACTTTCCCTTTCTGAACTGCACCACTTCCAGCCGAGCACTAAGCAACTATTTAGAGCTCTAACCAGCTGGGACCAGGCTAGATGTGATTAAACTCCTGTCTGGGCACAACCAAAGGGCACCAAGCCGGACTGTGGCTGCCCTGGGGGAACCCACTAACTCTGCATTTCACACCACGGGAAACCTCCTGCTTGCATCAATTCTGCCAAGCACATCCACCTTAAAAAGCCTCTCGTGGAGAAGAGAAGATGGTTGGGTAAACACCTCAGCTGGAGTGAAGGAGTGGGTTATTTGTCGCTCAGCATGGCTGTGCAATTTTAAAGGCAAGACCAGCTTCAGGATTTTGGCTGTTTAAATAAGGCTTTGCCCATGACACAGCTCAGTTGCTTTCAGCTTTGTGTAGACATTAGGATGAAGACTACATTTCATAAATTTTGCCAAAACACCTCATCAAGAAAAGAGTTTATTATAGACAAACTCATCCTAACTAGTTACAGGTTTGCTTTGTCAACCACAGAAAGCAAAATGAGCTATACCAGGAAAAACAAAACATCTTTATGCAGGCACAGCAATGTCTGTCAGGGCTTTCATCAGTATAAGGTGATAAAAACAGGGTTAAACAGCCTTGTGCTATCCTCGCTCTTACTGCAGTGAGTGCTGACTTGGGCTGGATACAGTCCCTGCCCTGAGGAGGTACAAATTAAAGCAAGAATTACAAGAGGAAAAAGAAAGTGTTACTTTTATTCCACTCTTGGGAAAAAGTGCACAGATAAAGTGAATTGGCCAAGGTAAAGCCAAAGCTCTGCAGCTGAAATGAACACAGGACTGTCTATACTGTCTGTTCAGCTGTCTCAGAACTGACCCACAAGACCAAACTTCTCTGCACTGGCAGAGTGCAGTTCCAAAGGTGCATCGTTTTAGCTCTGCACCTCTTATTTTAGGAAGGCTCCTCTTTCATCAAGAGGAATCCATGACAATCATTCACAATGGATAAAGACGTGTAAGAAGAGAAGACACACAATCATCCCAGCAAATGATGAATCACCTGCTAAACATTCTTCCCCTTTTTATTCTCCTGGGAAAAGCAACCTTCCCAGAAGTCAAAATACCAGTATCATGCAGGTACACTAATGGCAATGTGTTTCACTCGGACATCTGGTCTTGCCGAGGCACCATTAACAACCCAGGCAACAACATGTGCTTCAAACAAAAGCAGCACAAACACACAGCAAACAGAATCTGGAGAGATGGGAGGCCTGTACAGCCTGGGAGAATCTCCTTTGTCCTATCACCCACATCATGAAACAACTGCCCAACTCCAAGAAAGGGAATAAAACTTGGGAGTGCTCCACCAACAACACTGGAACAATCTTTTACCAAGTAAACAAAAATGCAGGATGTGACTCCATTAGTGGGTGAGAGTGATGAACAGATGGAATGATACAGGGAGGGGGATCCCCACCACGACAAGGAAGAGATGATTCCCTTCAAAGAGATGACAAGTCTGTCAGCAAAAGCAGCTGCCAGACAGGGCCGTGCTGGGTCTGGTCAAGGTAACCATCCTATAAAAAGAGCAAAAGCTTTTACAAGCAGGTGCACGGGTGGGGGCAGTGAGGAGATGCCAACCCTGTCCCACTTGCCTGGTGAGTCTCCCAGAGAGCTCTGCACTTTCCAAGACAATTTTATGTGACACAGCTCCTGACCCATTTCAGGATCTCAAGGCCACCATGTCACCTGTGGCTGTGATTGCTGATGGGTGCAATTAGCACATCCTAATAGGCTGTAAGTTATCTGGGGTCAGAGATCAACTGCTACGGTTGTGTCTAAACCTGGAAAACCTGTGGGACACACAGCAGGCTCTGCCTGTCTCCGGGACAGCATCTCACTGCTGCAAACAGCCCACATCGTGAGGGTTGAGACCCGCTTCAAAAACACCACTGAGGTCAATGCAAAACTTGGTTAGGCTCCAGGTTTAGTCTTCAGGAAAACACTAAAAGAAAGAAAATTTAACACTTGCATACAACTTGAACAAACCTGTGCCTGTCCTCTGCTAAACATTCCTGGGACAGCTCTGCCAACGCTCTCAAAATCTTCCAATGCTGGATCCCAGTTACGTCCCAATAGAAGACAAATGCATTTACTAAGTGACCTGTCTTATGCTTTCAATTTGTTCATGTTTTCTGGATGCCAAGATCTCAGCTGATGTTTTACTGAATATTCTGAGCTGTTGAGTGGTAAAAGGACCCCTCCTGCACATCCTCAGTGCCTGCTGGATCAGTGCTCCAAAAGGCACCTGTTTCCAGGAATGATCCCTGGCCACAGACCAAACCCTGCAGAACAATCAATGTCTGCCCCTGATCAGAACTCTCTCTCCACAGCAGAACATGAACAATGCCATGGACACAACCATCCCCTGGACCCTACAAAGAGCCTTCAATACCTTGTGGCATGTTTATAATTTTTTTTAAATCCTCTAAATGAATTATAGAAAGAGGTTACAACTACTGTAGTGCAACCAATCCCAATTTTTACACTCAAACCAGTAATACACATCAACAGGTACCTTGTCTCACCTATCACAGAAACAAAGTGCACTTGAAATCCTTTGGATGCATTTTCATTTCAAAAGGCTGCAACAGCAAATATACATAATGATGAAACAAATTATAACATGCTACTTGAAAAACATTTCTTTACAGCTTCATTAACTCAGTGTTAAACCAAATTAGGATATGGCAAGCATATCTACAGGGTAGAAATTAATTACAGACTTGCATTTTTGTCACACTATATGATTATACAGTTGGGCCTCACTGCCACATTTATCTGCAATAAAACTGAAGTCGATGGAGTTCCCAGACAAGGCCTCCAGCTCTTGGGGCACAACTTAGTAGGGATGCTCTGGGAAGTCAATTGGCATTGGTACAACAGCACCTAAAGATGATGCTGTGTGGATGGTTTCCTTCAGAATTAAAGTGACTTTAATGTGATTTCCTTACTTAAGTTTGGAACTGAAGTAAGCCAAATTGAATTAGGTCACTTTAATAGTGAAGAAAAGCACCCACACAGAGTTTTGATGCAGGGCAACAAGCTGCTTTAAAAATTAACTCTTATTGGTTCTCCCATGTGTCCTTCCATTCCCTAACCCTTCAGCAAGGCCACGGCTTTAACATTATTAACCTGATTAAATGAAGTTTCACTTTATCACATCACACTGTGCTCTTTGCTAGTGTGAAGATACCACTAATTTAAAGTGAGCTCCCTGGAAAAGTCATCCGGTTTCAGAGGAAAGAAAGTCCTTTTGCTGTTGTGTCTCTGAGTTATACTGAAGGGCTACAAAAATACTCACCCTCTTTCAGAATTTGATGAGTGACACCCAGTGCAGTTTTTGAAGGGGTGGGAAGAGGAGTTTGGAGCACCTTTTAGTTTTGCTTCAAGGCCAAGTAGCTTCATCAGCAGAGACCATTTTCTATGGGTACTGCCACAAAGCACATTCCCATCTATAAATGACTTCTGGCGTCCCACAGAGCCTTCCATGCAAACCAAGTCGGGGAAGTCAAACAATAATGGCTAAATCATTACCAAACCCCTCAGAGGAAAAGACAAGGCTGTGTGGTAGGAACAAAAGGATGATTTGCCATGAACTGTCTCCAGACTGGATGCTGGATTTTATAACTCCTGCTGGCACAGAAAGGATGAGGCAGCTGAACCCACAATGAGCTCTAAAGTAATCTCTAACACTCCAGAAATACCACTTTTTTTGGGAGACAATTTTAAACCTCAGTCCAACACTTCCCCTTTTGTCACATTTGCACAGAAAGCCTGCAGACACCAGCACTCTGAAGGTGGGGAGGTCTTTTGGTAGGGCTGTAAAACAGCACAGATTTTAAGCATGCAGGGTGTGTGTATATGTATATATATATGTATATATATGCATTTTTATAGTACCTTATTGCACCACGTGCATTTGTCCATCTCCAGCTGCACCAGAACTTGTCAGGTGTTTATGGACACTCAGGTGTCTTATCAGTAAATAAATTCTTCTTTCCTAGTGCTTGCACTCCTGACTAAGACAGGCACAGCCAGATCCACCACTATGTGATGGATAAATCTTGGAATTCAACACTCGTGTCATGAAGAAATGGGGCACAACAGCACATAATGAGGCACACTACAGAAATCTGCATTTTGTTACATCTTCCCATAACAGACTCACCTAAACCCAAGCTATTGGAAAGATCTACAAGCTATTTTAAGTGCTTTGACAACTGCTCTCTGCAACCTGATAGAAATTACCAGCACTTACAACACTGAAATTCAAACTAGGCTTAAATTATTGTAACACCTAAAATAACAGCATAAGCAAAACCAAGGGCTTATAAGCTTTTGTTCTTTAGACTTTCCTGGCTGGCTGAACTGAGAACAGGAGGCTTTAGAGCAGTTCTCCAGACTGAGTGCTGAGGATGTGGCAGATGCATGTCTAATTACGATGTGTTTGGAGCAGGCATCGAGATCAAAAGGAAAGATATGTTACAGTGAAGAGAGCTGATCTACAGCTGCAATTAAAAACATGAACTCAGGGGAAAGAGCTGTTTGAGTTGGTAGGGAGACTATACAGAGAATTCAGACCAGTTTTGTGGGTTTAGAAAGGGAGCAGGCAAGCTGGATAAGCAGCAGCACATCAACTGAGTATTTACACAGCTGTAAAACATCTACCAGGAGAATTGTGAGTGTTTTGCGGGGACTGGTGGACTGGGAAATCTTCTCCACCTGATCCTGCACAACAATTTCCTTCATTGCCTGGCTGCTCTTGGATCCTACAAAAACACCAGAAAACATTCCTTGATTTAAGCCACATGTATCCAAGGAAAACAATGATCCAAACTGCCTGCTTATTCCAATGAAAAACATTATCAATAGGATTATTAAAGCTTAACAGAAGAAAATATTTGATTAGGACCTAAAATACAGGATTCTTGCTTAAGAGCCTGGAAATGAAATCGTTCTCACCTGGTGGTGGGAAGCAAAACTCCCTCACTCGTTATTGCACTGCTCATGGAAAGAGGGATGCTGGTCAGGCCTGCCAAGGAACCCCATTCACAAAAACCTCCTCCAGGAAAAACCTTGTACCAACAGGGTGACCAGTTCTTTCATTACTGATTGGTTCTGGCTTATCAGCTGGCAGACTTGTATTTGTCTTACCTTCAAATGTTCACGTAAGAATAACTTGTTAATCTCACATGTTTATTAGATACAAAAAGAATTTCACACTTCCTCAAGGTTAGACCCGTAATAACCTTAAAAATGACTTAATTATCATGGCTGCATTTAGCACTGTACTTCAGTACAAAGTATTTTATAGAAGCTGATGGTAGTACTTAACACAGCTGAAGAAGTTGGTATTGCAGGAGATAAAGCAGGACCTGCTCACACCCACTGCATCCTCTGCCCTGCACTCCCAGCACCTTCTCTGACACTGTAAATACACCCCACCAGTCACTAGTACAACACTGATCCCCAGGGATCAGAAAGGTCACCTCATACTCCTTTCTGTCCCCCCAGCCTTGCCAAAAGCTCTCTGTGAAAACCACAGCCATGGGCATCAGCAACTTCACTCTCAGCCATTCACAGCCAAGTGGTGACAGTTCTTCGAGAACACTGAACACGCCCTGGTGTGAAGCAACCACCAGAGGAGGCTTTCCTGGGAAGATTGGGATGTTTCTCAGGAGGTTTGACAGCACATGACCTGGTGCAAACTTCCTAATGCACTCATAACCAAAATTATAGGGAGTATTGCAGATCAAACTTGGTTTTCTCTTTGCCACTTGTTCCCAGTTCCCACCACAACCAGGACACGTTTTCTGTTGTGTCCTGCTCCCCTTGAGCCTCCCCTGGCAGAGGAGGAGGAAGCCCAGCTGCCCTGCACATTCGAGACACTCCAAGGGCAACTCTGAAATTCCTTTTCCTACAGCCACGCTCTCCTCACAGCCCCAGCCCACGAGCAGGAAACACATGTTAGGGCAGAGAGCAAAAGCTGAGCTGTATCTCTGCAATCTGAAGGAAGCAGGAGGTTCCTCAGAGGCCACTGCCAGTTCGCCCCTCTCTGCCCTGGGTGTGGCAGGGGTGCAATCAGCCCTTCAACATCCTTTTCTTCCCCAGGCAGAGCGAAACCCCCGCTTTGTTGTGTCTGTGACACCACGGTGGCAGAGAGATTCAAGACGCACAAGTTTCCTGTTCCCATTGTTTAGCAAACTCTGGCGGCGATGTGTTCGAGCCCAGCTCGTTCGGGTCATTAATCAAATCAACAGAGCGCCCCTTAACAATCTGTTTGAGCTCGGCTGGCAGCTGCGAGCTGTCTCCAGCCCTGAATTCGTGTCGCCCTGGTTACTTCGAATCAGCTGCACAGCCATTAAACCGCCCTTCTGGCTCTCCAAACACAGGAGAGAAACTCTGGGAATCAAACCTTGCTGGCCGAGGGAGCCCTTCCTGAGAACACCCCACGGCTGTCACTCCACATCGCCTGTTTCCAGAGAGGGGAGGTGGAAGCCAAAGGGGGACAAACGCAAAGCAAGTGGACAGCCAGATATGGTAAAATCTTGAGACCTTGAACACAGTAAAAAATTCAGCCCTTTGCCAACGCTAAAACACAGCTCGAGGTTAGGCCTGAAAATTAAGATGATGACTCTGCGTTTGTGAGATTTAGAAACAGGATGTGACTGTCAGTCTCAAGAGAAACACACTCACCTTAGAAGAACCAAATTAATAAACTGTTATAAACTACTAGAATAAATATTTTTAACAAGTAAAAAAAAAATTAAAGTACCAAGTTATTGCACCTTGCCAAGTATGTGCTACCGCAGGGCTGTGACCAAACAGCTCTTCTATTCCCAAATCCATGACACATGCAGGCTATAAATATACAAGTCCAAGATGTGCATCATGTCACAGACACCACCCACCCACTGCACTGTCCCTTACTCACTGCAGCCCATTTCTGACTTGTCTTTACTTTCCTCCCCCTTACAGGCATTGGAAGACTGAAGGAAAACAAGAGCCTGTCCGACCCCACCAGGTGTATTCTTAGCACTTGTCTTTTATTCACTCCATATCATTTCTCACCCAGGATTTCTTGAATGCAAGTACTGCCTCCTAACCAGTGTCAGCTCATGCTTCCTTGTCAAGGATGAAAACTCTCTAGATCTTGTGTTAAGCCACTAGTTGTTTCACACAGTATTCCACACACTTGGGCATTTTAATTATTATAATTTCAGCAGAGAAGTGAAGGTGGGAAGAGACTCAACCAGAAATCAGCTCTGCTCTAGTGCTGCAGCATCACAAAAGTCAGTCACCAAGTACAGAAAAGGAAACGAATGTAACTGTAAATTAATATTTTATAAGAATGTCAGCTAAAAAGAAACGTTAAAAAAACCCTTCTACATTTGCATATAATTGCACAACGATCAGATGAAGCCCCATTCCAAGTCCCATCCTTATGTAATGCCATCAGCCAAAGAATTCTCAGGTGAGTCATTTAAGGTCTTCCAGAACATTTCCACAGAGCAGCTTTGCTGGGCTTTAGCAGCCAGGAGCAGGAAGGTGTCTCCTACCTCTCCCATGTTCTTTGCCCCTCTTGAAAGGGAATGCTGAAGAGGTGCCTGCAGAGGCTCCAGAGAATTCCCTGCATTTCCAAGAGGCCTCCCTGCAGCTGCTGCCAGCCCTGCACCCAGCCCAGGCCAGCACATGGGGTGTCTCAGACACACTGATTAGTTCAGGCTCAACAAGAACTAGTTCAGAGCATTAAGTCTGAATCTTCTGGTATTAACTCACCACAGACTGAACAGGGACCTCCCCAGAGCTGCACCACAACATGTCTGTGACAGCACATGAAGGACCCCCAGACCTGTTAGAGAAGCTGGCAGCAATAAACCAAACTGGCTTTAAGGGTCATGAACCCCAGAGGGGTTTAGGCCAGGTCTAAAGCACCCAGACAAACCTCAATCCGTGCCCACCCAGCACTGGAGCCACTCCAGTATTCCCAGTGGAGCCTGAAGCCATTTGAAAACTGGAGTTGTATTTGGATAGTCCTATAAATCTGATGGTTTAATAGCTTAGTAAATAATTTCTGCCTCTGGGAAAGTGAAGGGCCCTCCAAAAATAGTAACATCTCATCTCAAAATGTTGAACTGTGGTCTTACCCCCACATAACCTCAGGAGCTACACTTGATTTTGCTTCTCAAGTGCCTGGATTTGTGTGTTCACAACTCATGTGAAAGATGGCAACACTAAGGGTTAATACCTGAACATTTTCAGTTCAAGGGGAAACCTCAACAGGAGAGTCCTGGATGCCTCTGAATGCTTAAGTTTTTGGGATCCTGCTGCATTAACATTAGGGTGGGATGGCTCTTTTTAATAATTCACTTTCTTCTCCCCTCCAAATGCTCAGCTCTTTCACAGATCTCACTACAAATCCCCAGATGCAAGAGAACAGGTAGTGTTTTCCTCTGGAAACATCTTTTTTTGCTACTGATGCCACAGCAAACACCACTTTAACAGTCTGGCTATCAGCTATTTCATATTGCCCATGGTAAGAGGAAACAATGAACCATAAAGGAATTTGATCCCTTCACACCTCTTTATTTTAGTTCCCATTCACAGTGAAGCTCATACCCAGAGCCAGGGGTAAAATACACTTGGCAAGTGAATTTCAGAATTATTTATTCCCATCTTGGCAACAAGAGAAGGAACACTGTGACACAGATTGTGTCCATTTCTGGCTATCCCATTGAGAGCACTGAATTCAGTGCTACAGGAGCTGCTTCCAGAAAACAAGAAATTTAAGCTCAAGATCTACTTATGAGGTTTTCATGTAACCAGAAAAAGTATTTCTTTGCTACAGGTTAAATTTAAATTTTTATTAGAATTAGAATAACTGCCCTATGTTTTAGCCAACCGACCAACAGCTCTGGGTGAGGTAGAAATGCTTTATTTTTGTAGCTGTAAAGAAACTCACCAAGATGTTCCCCTTTGCATGGGGAATACTTCTGGAGGTGGATCTCAGTCCCTTTTCCACCAACTGTAACCCATTCAGACTTCAGAGGATTGTCCTAGTAAAACAAGCAGGTTGGACAGATTTTGCCCTGAGCCTGTAGCTCTGCAGGCCTGCCTGTTCTGGCACTGATGCCTGTTCCAACCGAGTTACAAGTGAAAAGTTACATGTTAAAAGTTACACTTGTCCCCTGGAATACTCTTTCATGGGGCTTTTGGGAGAGACAACACCTCGAGCCCCAGGACACCTGGTCAGCCACTGAGCCCCAGGTGTGCACCAGAGACACAAATCAAACACCACCATGTCAGATACTGGGTCAGTGTGTTTACAGATAACCAACACATTGCTTTGGTTTGATTTGTCAGACACCTAAGGGGATGTTGGGAGCCCTGGAGTAGCCTCACTCTTTGGTGAAAGAGATGGAAAATAAAAGACAGCAAAGATAAAAGCAGCAATACCATATAGAGGTTTAAAGGGAGAACTAAGCAACTACCATTTCAAAAATAACATTTTCTGACAGACACAAAAGAAAAGCACTAAAGGGTTCTTAATGCTAAATAAAAAAAAAAATCAAAATTACAAATGAGAGTTAAGTATAACATCCTTCTCTGCCACACATGGGGCAGCCCCATTTCTAAAGGCTGGCATTGGTGTGCTGCAGCTCTTGCACAGCTGTAGGCTGGGGGGATGACAGTGTGTGTGTGGATCTCTTGAGGTCTGAGGTAACTGCTGAATGCATCCTTAAGGACCAGAGAGCCACCTGTAGAACGTGAGATGCCTGGTAACAGGTAGAATCTTTCCATGTATGTGAGGTGAACCACTGACCAATAGTGTTATAGACAGGAGTATATGCATGTTATATGTAGGAGTAGATAAAAGTGAAGGTGTTACTAAATATAAAGTCCTTTGTCTTGGGTGCAGCCTGAGCTGTCTCTGCCTCCTCAACCACCGCTAAGATAATCTACATTACCCCAATAAATGGTGACCCCTTGACGTACTGAAGAACCAAACAACAATCTGTGTGGTTCCCAACAGAGATTAACCCTCTGTCAGGGGGTTTTCCCAAAGAAGCAGTTTTCGCTGTGATGGTATCACAGAAAAGATTGTGAGGTGTGTAGTGTCACGATATAACTAAAAAGGTCTGGAACTTCGACAGAGAACACCTGGAAGGAACGAAAACTTTCAGGTGAGCCTTTGGGAATAATCCTGAGTTGAAAGATATCCAAAGAGGAGGTTCTAGTTTTGTCTTCATGGAAAAAAAAAGAAAAAAAAAAGGTTAAAATGCAAGGCCTCACAGTATGTGAACTATATATAAATAAGCAAGATGTGGAACTGAATTTGTTAAGCTACTAAAAGCTCGAAAAAGGGCTTGGATTTTTTGACGACATGAAGGATTTTAAGAGATGCTTTGACGGTGCAGTTTTAGACCGATAAGGAAAATAATGAGGCAGAAGTACAGGACCAAAGTAACTTAAAAGAAATTGCTAAAGCTGGTAGTGAAAGTAACTCGAAAGAATTGCTAGTAATGAAACTAAAAGTAACTTGGAAAAACTCTTAAGTCAAAACTGCAACTTCATTTACTGCTGATGTGTCAGTTACTAATCCCCTGCTCCCTCCCAATAATGAGACCTCGAGATAGAGAGGAATATAAGGGAGAAATTCTTAGTTATCTTCATGAAAAAGAACGCTTAAAGTGCACAGACAAATGCTTTATCTAAGCCGTTTTTAAGGTAGAGACTTTGACAGACCCTGGAAGTTTCAAAGGGTAGAAAAAGCCACAGATTTCTTAAGAATATGAAGATTGCTAAGAAATTGTCTTTTGCTTAAGAAAATAAACTCACTCTATGCTGGACAGATAGCAGGAGAAGACAACAGTTTTACTGTGCTATAAAGAGACTTATGACCCCCTGAGCCTGCTGAAAGCTCTGAGTTACTAGAAACTGCTCTTTTGGTTCTGTGTTACTCAGTTTTTTCACTCTGAGGGACTGCAGAAGTTTATTTACAGCTGGTTTGCTGATATGAGAAATTTTTGCTGTGCAATTTCAAGATGGCAGGAGTAACTATGACTCTCTTAATAGTAAGAGGTGTCTGGGTTACCGACTGGGCTCAGCTGCAGAGATCACACCTCCCCGTGGTGCCGCTGGATGCCCGTAAAGGGTAACTAAGTCGACCTCTGCCCCAGTTCGGAGGAGAGGGTAAAACCTCTTTCTCCCTGTCACTTGACAGTATTTTAAAGGTGAAACATATTTTTAGGTGGCAACAACTGAAGGTTGTTACCCAAAGCCTAGCCCATGGGCCTCTGTTGGGCAACACCTGACAATCATCCGAGGGTATATTGTCGGGCAATTACAACCCCCATTAATTTGTGTAACATGTACTGCTCGATGCTACTGATGTTTGTGTCGACAGGCACCCAGACCAGTCCTTTGGACTGGGTAGACACTAAGCCTAAACATCTGGCAACCTCCCCGAATGAACCGGAGGGTGAGGAGCAGGAAATTCCAGGGATGCTCTTTTACAGTTTGAGAGACCAAGAGGGAGACCATTTCCCTCTCCAACAGAAAATTCTTGCCTCATTTCCTGATGTATATGAGGTATTGCCCCCACTACCACCTCGGGGGGATGACAATTGTTGCCCAGATAAGAATAATTGCAGGACCAAGGTCAGCTGCCCTCAGACGTTACTATCACCTATCTGGGAAGAAGGGGAGACATTGATGCCATCAAAGCCACCTGTGGTGAAACTGCCAGACAAATATCCAACATGTCCTTGCTGTAAGACCTGGATAGGGGGAGTGCTCGGTGTGGTTAAACATCTAAGGGAAGTTCATCGGTGCAATAAGATCATGTTCCAGTGCTCCATGTGTGGGAGAGAAAATGAGAAACATCTGAGCATTTCAAGATGGTGCCAAGAGCTTTGCAGCACATCATCAAACTTCCTGTCCCATCTTCAGTTCTCCCAAGGCATGGCTGGATAGTGTAGTCCAAATGAATATGGGGCACACATAGGATGGACTCAAAGCTTATCAGGGCAGAAAGAGCAGAGAGCTACACTGAACTCAACCCACAGCAGCAGGAGCTTGTTCTCAGCACAGCAGAATGCAGACACTTTGAGCCATAAGACCGAGCTCTGAAATAAATCATGAAAAGACAAGACTGCAGCATCTCTCGGAGCAATGCAGAGAGCAACAAGAAGCCTAGAAGAAATCCCATTCTGAATCAATTCCTCTGTTAATTGGACTCTTGTTAAAAAGATATAGAGTATTGTGAGCATTTAATAATTTGGAGAAAAGTCTCTATTTTTGTCTCCACAGGTTGAAGTCAATGGTGGACATGAGCAGTGGTTCCCCTGACTGAATCAGATTAGGCAGCAGAACATTTGAAGGACATTTGCAAATGCAACAAGTTTTCTTAAAATTTCAATAGAGTTCAAGAAATTAGGCTTTCAATTTGATCGCTGAGATTCAAATCCATAACACCAAGTGGCAATTGATGTATTTACATCTGTTGCTATTGGGCATTGTCAAAGAGCTTTTGCAGTTTTAAGAGTACCAAAGCAAATTAAAATGGATGTTGGTCCTTCTTATATAGCAGAAGGAACAAAAATTTTTTAGACAAGTGGGGTGTTACTCATAGTACTGGAATCCCTCACTGTTAATAATGTGAACAACTGAGACCAAATTTATGCACATTTACTGCAAGTAACACAAGATAGTAGTTAAGTAAAATAGAGTAATGCTGCAGCAATGAAGTTTCTTCGATATGATTCTGTATTTATAGCTTTGAGTACACTGTTAGCTGATACTTCTAGCAGATAGTATTACACATGCTACATTGCAATATCGAGCAGCAATTAAGTTTCTGTTACTGGTTCATGGTAATGAACATACAGATTTTGAAAGCATGTGTTGTATGAATTGAAAGGAAACAAAAAAAGGAAAATTGAGAGAGTGAATGAAAGTGAATGATGGATGAAGGTGGCTAAACAAATTACTTCAAAGATGGACTATAACTGGAAGGGTTTTTATATATGGTGAAGACTGGATTGTGGATCTAGAGAGGGCGAATTGTAGGGATGACAGTGTGTGTGTGGATCTCTTATGGCCTGAGGTGATCGACTCCAATGCCGGGCGGCGGTTCCAGGCTCTCTGGATCTCTTAAGGTCTGAGGTGATTGCTGAATGCATCCTTAAGGACCAGAGAACTACCTGGAGGATGTGAATGACCTGTAACCAGTAGAATCTTTCCATCTATGTGAGGTGAACTGCTGACCAATAGTGTGCTGGCATGTTCTATGTAGGAGTAGATAAAAGTGAAGGTGTTACTGAAAATAAAGTCCTTTGTCTTGGGTGAGCCTTCTGATCCCAGGGCAGCACGAGCTGTCTCTGCCTCCTCACCCACTGCTGAACTAATCTACATTACCCCAAAAAAGGGTGACCCCAATAGTAGGCTACAGCATTTTCCACGCTCTCACATGGATTTATTCCCTTAACCCATGAGGCTGCATGGCCTCTGGAATTGTACAACTAGGCACTGTGTTAATTCACTCTTTAAAGGCACTAACAAACATAAAAGAAACATCACAGGAATGTGTTACAGGCATTTTTTTCCTTCCCTATTAAAGTGCTGTAAGTACAGAGGAATATTTTCCCCCAAGTATTTACTTATCACGCCTTTTCCCTCCTTTTAGGCTCTGCTTATTTTCATCTCAATGTAACAGATAAAATATTTAACTTCACAACATAGACAATGTATCAGATACATCAAATGCTGGACTAAGTGGGCCAAAATAAATTGGAGATATCTTGCATTCTCTTTGTTGCTATTACCACCTCCCAGTGACAGCACAACCTCTGCTTCCAAGATGCAGTGCAGAGTTTTCCCTGCTAGCTGGAGGGATAAAAGCAAACCTGAGTCTTATTACAGCACCCAGACAATTTGATTTCATCCTGATTAGCCCATTCATTCTCAGGGGCTTCACTGCTATATCACATATGTCTTTATAATCTGTCTTCTACCTGTATGGCAGCCAGGCTGTTCATTCCAATAAATGCGGCTTTAATTGTGTCTATTGGATATAAAAAGCAATTTTCACAGCAATAAGCAATCCCTCAAGTCAGCTTCTCACAAACCAACCCTGGACTTGCATTTCTTGCTCTTGAGGCAACTCTGTAACTAAGACTAACTTGTACAAACACTGATCTGAAATCAGAATGTCTTTAATCGACCAGGGCATTTTAATAATCATGTCATTGACTAATTAATTTCAGAGTGACAGATACTTTCCACAGCAAGTGTACGAGAAAGCCTTGCCTGTGTGAGCTACAGGAGTTCAACAACTCAAAGCACCTCTCAAAAATTTGATTTTACACTGTCCTTGCAGCTACAGTAGCTGTGCAAAATGGAAAACAAGGGTGTCTTTGCCAAATCAGGGCAATATTGCATGTATTTAATGTGCTTTAAAGAGGTATCCAATGTTGTCCTCATAGCTGGCAATTAATGTCTCAACCACAAATCTGGATTAATGGTTCATACAATACTTATCTCCTGAGCTATAGAGCTATAGGAATGCAAGTTATTATACACCTAGAGGACCAGCATGTATCAGACAGGAGCAACTGGAGAGGCTCCACACTCAGTTCTGTTCTCACAGCAGCTTCCCCTGTGACAGAGACAACAGCACCAACTGGAACATGCATGTTGGGGCAAATACTCACACAAGGAGAGTTTGTCCACAAACACACTGGAACAGTCCAGTACTTCTAATTAAGCAGAGATCAGAACTGCCACAAACTCACAGAAATGCCTTTGGCAGGAGGTTACTTGGTCCACTTTCGAAAATATCTTTTACATTAATCTCTGATCACTGACTGCCAATACCACATGAAATCCACAGCACACTCAGCCAAACAGAGCAACAGCAAATTTCATGCTCATGTTACAGGAAACTGAAATTTGATTGAACTCTTGTTAATTATACCATGCTCATTAGCTGGCTGAGTCAGCTGACTGCTGCCTGTCGATTGAACCACTGGGAAACAGGGAGGAACCCAGGACAGTGGGAGTTTGGACTGCCAGCATCAGTCATTCCAACAGCCTTTTTCAAAGCTCCCCTTTGAAAAGTAAAAGAAAAGTTCCCCTTTTACTTTTTATAAGTGAAAGATCTTTATGCATGTCATTTCAGCAGGAGACTACATATCTGCTGCAGACAGACAGAAGGGATAAATGATTTAGATAATGCCATGAAATGATCTTTTCAGTTGCCAGCAGGAAGAAGCTGAACAGGACGAACAAATTTCAGTGCACGTGTGTCACGTAACTGATGCAAAAGCCAAGGATTCATTTTAAGGTCTCTGGATGCAAAACTTCTTTTTCCAGTCATGTCAAACCTTGTAAGGACAGTAGACATTCTGGAAATAACATTTTATTTTAGCTCAAGGACAGAGCTGAGTGTGGCTCAGAAGGCTGTCACTGCTCAGAGTGATGCAAACACAGAATGAATATCAATGCACACCACGAGGAAGGAGACTTGGGGAGCAGTTCTATCTTTGTGCAGCTTAGCAGAGTCCTTCCCTCTGAAACCAGCATTTTGGCAGCTATCAGACAATTAACATAATTTACCAAGGAGATGCCAAGCCATTGAAGCAACTGGACTGAGGCCTGGATGTCAAAAACCACAAAGTTTAGGTTTAAGCTGAGGTTTAAGTGAAGGAACTTGGGGGTTTTCCCTCTTCTGAACTAGATGCCAGTGCAGAAATCAGGTTCAGAAGGGCAAAGCCTCACTGAACATGGCAATGGGCAGGGCTGAGTCCTGGCACTGAGACCCTGAACCCTCACAGGTCCAGCTCCCCACAGCAGCATCAGCGGTACAGAGAGAGCCACACAAAGTGGTTTGTGAAAGGAAACACCAGGAACTTGTCACTCTTCACCCACCCCAGGAGACACTGGACACAAACACTGTAGTATCAGCTCCAAGTAATGCAATTCCCGTGCTTAAAGCTGCATTAGGTCAGGCTCTAATCCAGTTCTTGCTACAGCAGTCGACTAGATCTCTCATCACTCCATGCCCAAAATGTCATTTAAGACATTTAGAGGGTGATGAACTGATCACACCCATTATGAGTGATATGGCTGCCGTGAGCACCTCTGGGGACAAACAAAACCAACCCCAGACACCCCACACA
>JAWWEV010000115.1:1329067-1343007 GCA_035583235.1 Hafferia zeledoni
CACCCCACACACCCCTCACAAATTCTGAAAACACTTCTACTTTACCCCTCTGAACACAGTGACTGGACACTGAATTTGCAGAACTGTCCAGTCCCTCCTCTGGGCATCACTCTCACCCAGAACTCTGACACCATGGAAGTGAATTTGCCCATCTGAATTTCTCTTCTATGTTATCACTTTGATTGCATAGAGAAGAAATCTCAAAGTCCTTGCTGTTGAAGAAGCAGTAACATTTCTAGTCCAGAACATTAATGGCAGAGAAGTTGTTTTATTCTGCCAAAAGCACTACAGAGAGGGAAGAAGCAGAAGCACCTCAGCTTGTTATTACAAAGCACAAATTCCAGCATCATTTTCCATGTGCATTTTGAAACAATAGCTTGTGGAGCTCTTATATATGATAGACATCTTAATCAAGGTACAAAACTTGTATTAAAACCTGGATTGGAAGCATTAACATTTCTTTGACATCACACACAATGAGATTCTGGCAAAACAAATCACTTACTTAAACTTTCATGGAGCCACAGGTCATTTGTTTCCTTAACATTCCTTCTGGCCTAAACATAATGACAACACCTCCAAGTTGAAGCAGAACTGGCATTTAAAAACACTTGGCCTTAGCAATGGCATTTAAAATAATGTGAGGATAATCCCTGGCATTTACTGTGCTGGAGGGAGAGCAGAACAGGAGCAGGCAGATACCTGAGCTCTGCTGATGCCCAATGGCTCAACAATATTATCAGTGTCAGTACAAGGCTGCATTAAATCTGCTTCTCCACATCCATTCCAAGTTTGGAGACACTCAAGGAGCACTTATCCTCCAGTAAATAAGAACTCAAACACTGTTCAAAGCACTTGAGGATGCATATTATAAACTTGGTTCTGGCACTGTTGAGGATTAGAGATACAAATTATACAATTCCAAGGAATGAGAGAGCTTTGCAAGCCTTGGTATTTCCAGCCTGAACCATCAAATGACTGCAAATACTCCTGGCTGGGGCTGTCAACAGAACAGCAACAATTTTATGTTAAACAATTATTTTACCTGGAAATCTTTGAGTCAAAGTTGTGCCATCAATGGCTGTGGCTGTTTTCAAAATACCTGCTGAAATTCTTCACAAGTAACTCAAATGCCCATAAACCACCCAAGACAAACAGCACTTTCTGCTGGTCAAAAAGGTAGAAGCTCTTCCAAGTGTCAGGACTGTCACTACATTTCTCATCCTCATCACTTGAGAAAATTTTACCAGTGTTTGCCTTTTCCAGTGATCTTCCCAGGCTCCACTTATCTAAATCTATGTGCATTCTGCATTTCTTTACCTTTTTTTATGCTGTTTTACCTGTTAAACCCACCCTTTCTTCCCCCCACAGAACATTCTTGTAACACCTATTGAAGAATTCCTATATAACCTATTGAATCCTGTGAAAAGATTCCAGGAGCAACTCCCCATTCTTAATACCCCAGGAGTTTCTGTCCTGTGATTCTGTGATTTTCACCTGAATTTGGCAGTGGCATCTCCAGCAAACACTTCCAAGGCCTGTTTACTTACAGTGGCATTTTAAAATGTTAAGCATCTCAGGCACTGCTCTCTGCACACAGACATACATCTCAGACATGCTATCTGGAAGATAATCTCTTGATTTCAAGGTCCAATTAATTATCCCAAAGTTCATTCCTTTGGAAAAAAAAAAAGTAAAGGACACCAGCGAGGACAAAACTTTCCCAAAGCTTCACAAAGGCCCAGAAAAAAGGAGTTCTCTCCTCACTGAGGATGGTACAGAAGCAAAAAGCTGCATGTGCTGCTTCTGCAGCACTTTTAAACACACACGAGTGGGACTGCAAGGAGGTTCTTGGGAAAGGCTCTATAAATAAGAAAGTGGCAGCAGGATGGTGGGAAGAGGGAGGACTTCACAGCACACTGACTTTTATGGTAATTTCTTACAGGGTTCTCAGCAAAAGCCATTTTTTTATAAGACTAAGTGCCTTTCTGCAAATCCCTTTCACAACTATTAAAAGCAAACAAGCCACCAACAGCCCCCCTGCCCACCCTCTCCCAAACAATCCCTCCAAAAGCAGGCACCACCTCTGCCCTTCCAGGGATTTGGCAGCCTCTCCCAACACATGGCAAGCTGATTTCTCCTGCTTGTTGGTCACAGACCCAGCCTGCAGGCACATGGATCCCTTCTGATCCCTCAGTACTGGGAATGAGGATTGGATGGAAGCCTCTGCTGGCATGGAGAGATCCTGATGAAGAGACTCCCCATGCTGGAGGATCTCCCTGTAGGGATGCCCAGGGGGGTGCCTGGGTGGGCACCCCACACCCCACACACGTGCCCAGTGTCCCATGGGACATCCCACACAGGGGCTGCTGCAGACACAGCTTGGCTGCACCACCATGTGCAGGACACACAGCAAAGACATGAGCTGGCTCGGCCAAAACATGAACAGCTCAACATGGGAAAGACAAAACATTCTTCAAATTAGCACGTCTCATTAAGGTTTGGTTACTGGCTGAAGGACAGCTGGAAAATGGAATGTTTGGGACAGCAGTGAATACACTCAAGTTTGCTGTTTGCCCTGGCAGCTATTGTTTGTCTTGATTATTTCATAATAAATATCTGATTAATTGGAAAATAAATCTCTATGTTTAGCCTGACTTAAGCTTGTCTTGTTTGTTTACAGGTCTGCTTCTCTTTTTAGCAAGTGCAACACAAACACTAACCATACACAGCCAATTTCCTTTGGAACTTTCCATCCACCTCGGCCAGGCCAAGCCTTGCCTTATTTATTGCACAACTCTTCTAGAGAGGTAAATACACATAATCCAGGAAATAACAGCAGACTTGTTTTCTCCTGACTTCCTGTACAGGGATAAAGCTCTTGGAAGAGATCTGATCTCCAAAAACCCACTTTCTGATGTCCCACCACGACTCAGTGCCTGGAGGAAGGTGCATGGACATGTTCAACTCCCACAGCTTTTAAGTGCCTGCTTTTCCTGAGCTCCAACAACCCTTGACAGTGTGTTTATGTACCCAAACCAATCCTTTCCCATGGAATTTCACCAATTTTATATGCCCTGGGAAATGAAGGGCTGGAACACGTTCAATACAAGCAAAGGCATGCAATAAAACAAGCTGAGGGCTCAAATGGCTGAAATTTCTAGAGATGATACATAACAGAAGGCAACAGTGATTTATTTATTATTATTCTCTGTATGAAATAAGAGAGCACACTTTGTGTTTAGACATATATTGAATCTAATGGGAAGGCTGACATAGGGAAAAAGGAAAAGTCTTGAACTGAAAAAAACATTTTCATTCTTGAAGGGATCTCACTGAGGTAACAATAACTGGAAATGTGCTAAGCTGAAGGGTTTCTCTCTAATGCCACACACTACTACACCTCCCAACTAATTACTGAATTTCTTTCAGGAAGGCATTAAAAATCTCATTCTAAACTTCCCCTGGTTTCTAAATGTCTAGTGAGAAGCAGCATAATAGCCAACAAAAAAGCATTCAGCTGGCAACTATTAAAGAAGCTTTTTACATTTGCCTTGAGGCTTTAAATATTAAACATACACTAGAGACTGCTAAAAAAAGGGGTTGTTTGCATTGCAGGATGCCCAGGCACAGGTCAGGATCCCTCCCTCCCAGTTTATGGCTGGGGCTGGAAGGGGCAGCAGAACAGCTCTGCATTATTGGTGGGGCAGCCTTGAATGATCCAACCTGACAGGGGGACTCTGGGCCATCCACCAAGGTCATCCATCACCCACCCTTTTCTAGTCCTCACAGCAAAAGGGACCTTGGTTTAAATATTTCATCTGAAGGACAGAACTCCAGGCCCAACCTTTTTTCTGCTGAGAAAAGGTTAGCTATGAATTCTCAAGAACTGCATTACAAATCCTGGAATTTTAAATGACAGCTTATCAGAGCATCAGTGCTGAAAATGAGCACAAATACCAAAGGGGAACTTTTAAAACAAGATTACACTATGATTACTATTAAAAATACTCTGAAGTGTCTCTACTGAACACCATCCCATTGCTTCACCTGGAGTGTGTGCTGTCACAGACTAAGGAAGGAGTCCCAGCATTTCCCAAATCCCAGCCAGCAGCTGGGAATAATGGAATAAACTCCACTGGCTCACACTGAAGCCAAAGGTGAGGTCTCAGAACTATTTTCTCCCTTCTGAAGCACCTGCAATACCAAACCAATACTCAACCCAGCAAGCAGAAGATCTGAATTCTGCTGCTCTGCCTCTCACAGATCCATCTATAAAAGCCCGAAGATTTCCCAAGGACACAATAATATCTGCCTTGATAGCTGAGGTCTGTGAGCACCCTGCAGAACTTAAATGGCATTTGTTCAGCTGCAGCCATCATTTTCTCACTGCTGCATGTCCAAGTTCAGAAATTCCTTTAAACTGGCATATTTTGCCTTAAAAAAAACACCAAACACCAAAAACCTTAAAACACTAAGGCCAGTAGAAAAGTCTAGGGACATTTTCAATAACCTTTGTTTGATGAGTTAAAGACAAATGCTGTAGGTTTCTTATGAACACAATCACAGGTTTTCTCCCCCAGAATTGTCAGTCTTTTGCAAAATAATGCCAATGAACTTGACAAGACATCAGATTATATTTGTCAGCTTTAATGTTTTAAGGTTTTTTTCATTAATTATTCCAGTCAATCAAAAAGGAGAAAGTCAACTTTTCCAACTAATGCTTCTACTTTTCAGTTTCAGTTTTACTCTCCCTCCCTGTGCAAAGTAAGAGGTCACTCATCCTAAAAAATTAACTAATATACTCATTAATTCCAGTGTTTTTCTTCAGCTGGTGCACCCTGAGCTTTGGGAGCCACACCAGCTCACACAGTAAGTGCAGCTGCTTCTGGAATCACACAGGGAGTTGTCTTCCCTTTACAATAACAGAGGAGGAACCTTGAACAAAAGCTCAACCTAAGACTGCTCTCCCCATTTTCAAGAAAGTTTAAGTAATTACTTGTGCCAAACAAAAGGAAAAAACTAAAAAACTTTAAAATTAATTCACATCAATATTTCTTTTAACGTCTCCAAAGACAATGACAATACCAGAGAGAAGCTACAATTAACACAATCTTCCACTACAGCTCTATTTTACAATTTTGAGTTGTTGAGGGTTTTTTAAGCTATACTGTTATTTCATTGGATAAAACATTAGTACCTGTGCATCACTTCAGCACATAATTTACAGCCAAACGCAGCTCCAGGTGGCTGCTGAAGGGGCTGTGCCACCACCCACCCCAACATTGGGGTTTGCCCCTGCAAACAACGCTCGTGCCACCCCAGCCTGTGTGTTCTGTGGCTTCCCCAACTCCAGTTCCAGGAGAGCACAAATAACGACACGGTGAAATTATGGAAACGGCAGGAAGAAGATAAAACAGCAAACAGAGCTCCAAATGAAGTCACTCCCTCTATTCCAAGTTCTCCTGTTTGGCTGTTACGCTCCCAGAGAGGCTCAGTGTCGCTGAGCAGCTCAGTCACCCAGCACCGACTCCTCAGTGAGCCCCGAGGGCTGCACAGGAACAGCCACACAAACACTGGAAAAGGTGGCGAACGTGCCTGGAAGGTTTTTAGCACCTCATATCCTCTGTGCAGATAATTGTTTCCAGTTATTTTAAAGGCCAAGCTAATGATTACACTCATAGTAAGAGGTGTGGATTATACACAGCTGGCAGAAATCCCTTCCCCTGCCAAATCCTGGCTCATTGCTATTCACCTGCGGAGCAGGAAGCGGGAATGCCCTCGGGAGAAGACTCAGGCACAGCTAATGATTATCCACATAGGTGTGATACAGCCAGAAAACACATCCCAACAACACACACCTCAATGAAGGCATCAGCCTCTCACACGGGTTCAGATGAGCAGAGAAATGCATTGAACTTCGGCAACCTCAGTAAAGCCTGGCAAATATATAGTCAGAGTTGAAATAATCCAAAAATACTTAATACATTCCATATTGCTCATTGCTAGATTTCCCTTTTCCTACATCTGCTGTAGGATTATAAGGAAATTAGTCCACTCTTTTGAGAGTTTTGCAAGAAAGGTTCAAATGGTTTGGGCCAGGACTCACCTGCCACTCCAGGTGATGAGGAAACCTGCATCAATATCATCTCCATCACTTTAATTGATTTCTGAATTGTCAAGGAATGAAATGCTGCTGCCAAAAGGACAAATCCCAGAGGAGAACCTGCCAGCTGGAAGAGGCAGGAGACAAGCCAAAAGCTACAGCAGCAGCAATGAGAAGCAGCCCTGCTCACACACGGGGCAGGCACTGCAGAGAATGCCAAGAGAAGAGGGATTTTAAAGAGAGATAAAAATAACACATGTTTCTTCCCTCCCCAAACACGAGGTGCAGTGAATGCTGCTTTGACAACACAGCTGTTCTCTAAATGATTTACTTTTCCCTGCCATCAGGAATAAGGGTGCTCAGGAGAGATTGCTCCACATTAGATCAGACCTGGCCCAGGCACAGCATTGCCAAGATGCTTCATAAAAAAATCACCACCTGCCTGGTGTAAGAAAACCTTTAAAGAACTCACCTATAACTTCTTATCTACAACAAAATTGCTTCCAACACTAACAATTCTGATTCTGTGAGAATATACTTATTTCAGAGCATCATACCTATATTAGACAGCTCTAATGCCCAAGGTGAGTTTGCAGGGAGTTGTTTGGGCCTCAGTGTCACTCCAAGCAAAGCCTGCTAGATGGGAGCACTCAGGTGGATTCCCCTGAGCCTTGGGATCCAACTCCCCTGGATAAACTGAAGGGTCTGCAGCTCATCAGCAATAACTCACAGCATGCAGTCCATGAGCAAGGACTGAGAAGCTGGACAGCCCTTGTAAACCTCACAAACTCAACTACCATGAGACAAGAACACTCCAGTACATCAGAACACCAAATGAAGCAGCATCCTGAATTCAGCAAAAGGCAGAAGCCACCCAAGTGTGACTCTTCTCCCACACATCAGTCTGGACAGTGTTTAAAGGTTTGAGGACACAAAGGTCTAGCCCAGTGTGTGTGTTGGTAATGTGGATACTCATGAACGATCACTTAAATTATCTTCTATTAAGGTCTCTTGTTAGGGAGAAATCTCAGGGCACAAATCTAAGACAACACAAACCAGCTCATCTCTGCAAACCAATTTATCTTCAAAGACCAAGCCTTGCAACTGCTTTCTACCCTGACAGCACGCACAACATGAGCCCACTTAAATACTGCATGGCTTTGAATTTTCAGAGGCATGGAAATTTATATGCTGCTTGCTAAAAAAACCCAAAACTCAAACAAAACAAAAATAAAACCAAAGAAGAACAAACATGTTTTCCTCCTTCAGTGAAGGACCTCTCCAATGCCCTGCTGGGCAACAATAAAACCATACATCTTCATCTCACTCTGAAGTTTAAAACCCACACAGTTTAGCTGCACTACTTGGAAAATGCTCTAAGTGAAAAAGGTTCTGGAGTTCAAACAGAATGCTCAGAGTTATCTCCCCGTAGTTTGCAAAGCCAGAGTTTTTTGCATTTTAATGCAATGTTAATTATTTACCTCCTAATCTCAAAGTTTCAATTCCAAAAGCTGTTTATCATTTGAAGTTGGTGCAAACCAGAAGTTGGCTTATAGCTCTGGGACGACCAGAGCTCCTCCATCCCCAGTTCCCACTCTCAGCCCTGCACACCAGCACTTCAACTCAGACCAGCTGGGCAACCCTCCACAGCTTCAAGATGTTTCTCACTTACTGAAGCATCTCATACCCCATTACTACGTTACTTCCTCTGGAAGCAAGATGGGAAAAAAGACTGGAGGGATGCAGGAGACATTCAAGAACTGGACAGGTCACAAACCCACTATGTAATAGGAAAAAGCTTTTCTGGATTCTGCAAGTTGAACAAGTAACACTCATCACTCACTCTGTGATCAGCATTGCATCAGATTGATGGAATGCACAGAGCTAAACAAAGATCTCCAGACCATACAGGATCTTGCAATACGTTGTATTTCTCCTTATGCTGTTGGTTTATGCAGTTGTTTATTCATTTGCAGCTGTTTGACTGGAACAGTCTCTGGAGCAAACGCTGCCATTCCCATCATTGTGGTATTATCCAAAGACACCCTCAGTCCCCTGGGAGATGCTGCATTTCACAGGTATATTCACTTCTTGGGAGCTGAGGAGCAGGAGGAAAATAAACCAAAAGCAAAGCACACACACAGAGGTCTAGGTTTGTGGCATACTTAGAACTCCAGAATCTTCTTTTAGACAATCTCTGGGGGAAAACAGGCACACCCAGACATGCGAAATATCTCCAAAGTAAACAGAACATAATTTTATAACCCACATTAGAATATGGCCCGTGTCTTCAGGAAAACCCAGGTTAGAATACCCCAAGTTCACTTCATCAGTCCAGTGAAAAGTACAGATGTGGACAGAAATAACATAATTTGTCTTGAATGAAATGCAAGCAAGTTTGGATTTAAAGCAGAATTGTTCATTCTTCTTCACATGACAGTAAGCAGATACCAAAGCCTGTGACTATAACTCAACTCCAGCATGGCATTCAAGCCTTCCAAAAGCATTCCATTTCTTGCAAGGAGGCTTTTCTTACTCTGGAAGTAATGAGTCTGATTCTACAAGTGAGACCATTTAACTGTATACGCATTTACAGAATCAAGTAAGGAAAAAGACTTCAAAAAACAGCTGTGAAACCAAGGGAGTATCTCTGCCTTGCACATATAGCCCTGAGAGAAGACCCACTTCAAGAAAGAAAAGCTCCCTCAGATTCCTAGAAAACTGGCAGGTGGGAACCTGAGCTATCAATAGTTACATCTCCTCTGGTGCCCATACAGCTTCTTGGGGCCTCCTTGATTAAAAAGGAGGTAATTACAATCTGCCTACTCATCAGAGCAACTCCCAGTCCTACTTGGAACCCAGTGCTGCCTGGACATTCCAACAGCACCCCGAGCTGACAGGCCAGAGCCTCTTCCTTCCCTGACAAATACCAAAGGCACAGCTGCAGGAACTGCAGCATCCTTGGGCAGCAAACACATTCCAGTGCTCAGCCAGACTGACAAGAGCCCTCAGAGCTCTTCCCACCCTTGGGCACCTGATGGCAGGGGCAGGGACAGATGATGGCAGGAGATGTCTGTCCCTGCTGCCACAGCTACACTCACAAAATTAGCACTCCTGCAGCTCTCGCAAGACAGCAGAAGGGAAAAAATAAAACATAATGCTCAAGTGAACAGAATCATCTGACTGGTAATAACCCCCTGGACTCCTTACTCTCAGGTAACTCTTCAGCCCAATGTGCATTCTTTTGGAACCCCCAGGTTAGGCTGGGGGTTGTGATTTCCCAGATGTTGCTGAGCTTCAAAAGCCTCATGCCTTGTCCTGCACAGACCCCTCTGATGCACCAACACATCACTGGTATACCCAGTCCAGCTCCACACACAGGTACAGAGTTTATGGAGAGCTCATTGCCCAGCCAGCAACAGGAGAGCTCTGCACCTCTGCAGGTAAGAAACAGATCAGAGTGGGACCTTTATTCAGCCAGCCACAAGGTAATTCCTTTCTTGAATGATACAAATTTTGTGTCTTACATCCACTAGATCTGCCATGGTGGACAACAGCAGCCTTCTCAGTTTGAGTCTGATGTGAAATTATGCTTGTTTTCTGGCATATAATTTTATTAGCTCATAAAAGCTTGTTCCCATGTTCTCAGACTAATTCTGTAAGTCATTTACAGCATAATTAATCATGAATATATGAATGCTCAGACCACCCAACAGCCTACATTCCAAACAAAGCCAAGCCAATTATACAATGTATCTAATGACATCAGGATATTACACTAATGGAGCAGATTTCACAATATCTGAACCAGTCCATTAAGATTATGTGTGAAGTGATTTTATTCCCTATATCCTACTCTTTCAGTCATACCCATATAATTGGCATCTTTTTAGTCTCCAGGGATCTGCTGTCAACTTAGAATGCCCTCATGATTCAGAGATTATCCTCATGTTGGTGTCATCATCATGTAGATTAAATTCAAATGTACAAATTAATACATGGCTGAAGCAGCTCAGTCCCCCCCAGTCTCACACGGAGATGTCAAAGCTCTGTGCTCCAAATCCCTCTTTTGGATCAGGCAGGGGGAGATTGGGGCTTAAGTCTCCCCAGGCCCTGATGGATCTCACAGCAGTCAGTCCTGCTCCTATTGCACACAGCAGGAAAACTGAAGCAGGTTGTTCTTAAGGAAAGGTTGACATAAGAAGTCTAGTCAGAAACAAAGCATCCAGCTGGTGACTCTGTCCCTTTCCCTGCTCACCTCCAAGCCCACTGTGGAATGAGGAGGTGGGACCTGCTCACCACCCCCATGCAGGCAGAGCCTGACTATACCTGGGAATCCCAGGAGGCAAATGTCAGCTCCAGGTGTTGGCCAATCTGGCTCTCAGGGGGCACAGGCTGAGGCCACTCAGAACTGCAGCAGCAATATGAGCCAAGCATGTCTCAAGTCTGACCACACAGGACTGTTTTAGTAAGTCTGGACTCTGGTTTCAGGTCTCTGAAACCCTCAGATGGCACCAGTGTCTGAGGCACCTCCAGAGCACCCTTGTGTGTTCCCGCTGGTTCCAGAGAGCTGTTCCTGAGGCTCTGAGCTGACACTGCTGCAGACTGGCACTTTTGACTTGGTTCAATAAAATTACCACTTCTGTTTCTCATTGCTCTGATAATATAATACCATAGCAACAAATGAGAAGCTCCAAATTACAGGCATGACTCTGAAAGGAAGTGCATAGTTCCTGTATATACAAACTTTGATCTACTGCAGGATGGTCAACAGCATCTGTTACTCTAATATCCCACATTATTAGAGCCATTTAGCCAAACAGATCATAAAAAGATTGTTCCATTAGCCATCTTCCTGGCAGAAATCCAGGCAAGTTGCTGAGTGGCTGTGACTGAGAACCAGCATAAATCCAAAGGATGTGCCTGGATGGTTATGGTAAAGAGCTTTACGTTGTTATTTTCAGGCCCACATTTTTAGCTACAATATTACACATGTCTGAGAACTCCAAAGAAGGTGACACAAAGTGACATCACATACAATGACTTGGTAATTGCCAGTCCAACCACACACAAGTCTGTCACATTTTCAACATGCTCTAAGGGCAACTTGAAAAGAGCTGTTTTAACATAACATGAATGTATCAGAGTGGCACAGCCCACAGCAATGCACAGGCCACCCAGAAACCAAAAAGTGGCAAAAGCCATCCTGTGGCACAGGGAAAACTTCTGCAGGAGGGCACGGGACATGCCCAGGAAACTCAGCTATCACTCACAACAGAGCTGTGCAGCAGGGCACAATTGGAGGCAGGAGGAGCAGGAAGAAGAAAAAAGACACCCCAGTTTTAGCCTGAACCTCTGCAAATACCAAGTTAAATGCCAGGGAAAGGGAGATGCAGAACAAAAAAGGCTTCACTCAGTACTATGAAGTGCCTTATTTTCACTTCTCAGCCAGGAGTGAAAGCATTTTCAAGGAATTAAGATTTTGTTTCAACAATCGGCTTTGCAACAGGACCGAGATAAGGGGTAAGATACTTCCCCTCTGGATGGTAACTACAAAAGGGTAGATAATTTTCCCCTTACACAAAGGCTGCAGAGTCAAAACAACTTTTCTCAGTGAAATGTGGGAGCACTATGGAGATAATGAGTGCAAATAGTTCAGTCTGAGTCAGAACAGCTTCCTGGACCTTCAAATTTCATATCTTACCAATACCCTCCTTTTCCTTTGTACTTGATTTCATAGAAATATTGACTGAAAGTTCAACATATGTGAAAGAAGGATCTAAATCCGGATATGCAACACACAGATATGCAAAAGCTCCTGGTGTGAGTTGTCAAGACAGATCTGCAGTCAGCACACTGAAAACCTACTTCTGGCAGCAGCAAAGCACTGCCACTTCTCCAACTGAATTTCCATATTTTAAAATACACTGTGTGCAAGTCTAATGAGAGAAGATTTTCACCTCATCCACCTAGAACGTATGACATCATTATGCTCAAAGAGTTCTACTGCAGCATCTGTGACAGGCTCTTCCCAGCAGCTTTCACTGGTAAAAATGTCTGTATGGTTTGTCTTCATGTGTCTGCAAAAGGGGACAATGCAAAGCCAGAGACAGACCGTGACACTGATAACAACTGATGTGAATAATCCACCTCAGTCTGCAACAAGTCCTTCCCAGGGAGCCCAAAGCCACCCACTGCAGTGTGGTGATGGACTTGGCACCTACAGAAACACACAGCCCACAGAGCTCCTTTGAACACCATTCACAGGGCACTGACAGACACACATCACTTCCACACAGCTGCTAAAGCATTTTTCTGTGCTGTCAAGTACCAGCTACTCATCAGCTGAATTATGGAGCATTTATCATTATAACCAATCACAGTGCTTTGGGGGAAATGCTTTTTTCCCCCCCCAAGGTAAAGAGTCATTGTGGATCTGCATATAAGGACAACCCAACATCAGGGGAAAAGCCTGAGCAGAGA
The DNA here is from genome assembly GCA_035583235.1 of Hafferia zeledoni. Taxonomy (NCBI): domain Eukaryota; kingdom Metazoa; phylum Chordata; class Aves; order Passeriformes; family Thamnophilidae; genus Hafferia; species Hafferia zeledoni. Next base: position 1,341,657 of record JAWWEV010000115.1, read on the forward strand.
ACTGAAAGGCAAAGTTCCCCCATGCTGAAATCCAAAAAGCTTCATAACAACCAGATACTTTTCTGGAGCAAAGGAAGCATTTATGGTATTTAATGATTCAGGCTGGTTCTCTGCTGTGGCCTGTGCCTGCTCAGAAGGGGATGACAACTCCCAGACTCAGACTGTCCCTGGGACAGCACTGCTGCTGCTCAACACACAATGCCAGCTCCCTTCAGCATCACTGGGAACCTGTAATTACAGCACAGGCCAGTGAAGGGTGACAGACCTGGTCATGGAAGACTGGCTGGCAGGAGTGCCTGGCAGATGACTTCAAGATGTGCCAAAGCAACACAGACTGCAGTGGCAAAGGGGAAAACAGCTCAGGAAGTCCTAAGTCTTACCTTCATTTACAAGGATTTTCCTCATGGACAACATAGGCTTATTTTACTATTTAGTAAGCAACTCTGGATTAAAAGCAGAAAAACCACCTTTATTTTACTTATATTTTTTATTTTTGCTAAAAATAGAAATATCTCTCTTTCATAAGACACTGTTCTAAAACTTGCCTTCAATACAGAATGGTTTTATCTTTCCCAGTCTCAAAGTTGAAAGTGCCAAGATAAATTTACCTGAACTTTTCTAATGGCACTCCCTGCATATTTCTTGGTCATACTCCCAACTTATAAGCATTAGTGCTTCACTTCATAATACTTTTTATTAAATAAGGCCTTCTAACTGTCCTAAGTAAACCCAGAGCAGCTAAAATAAAAGACAGAAAGCTTCCTTTAGAATTTCATTACTGTTTTAAACAGGGTTTCATGAGCATCACTTTGCACCAGCCAGCTGTACCCTGCTAATCAATATTTCTGTTATGACTCCCGTTAAACGGCACTCACTGCTGTTTGTCAATCAGATAACCAGCTCCCTGGGTAATAAACCACCTGTCCAAACTACCCACGGTCCTCCTAAGAGAGATCTATTGCACAGTAACTGCGTTACAATCCACACAGTTCATTCAGTGCACAGCAATCAGCAGGACAGAGCCCTCCTCAGCCTGCTCTGAGCTGGTTTTCAATAACCTGTACCTGAAACAGCTCAGAGGGAACAACCCACGGGTTTCTCCAGCTCAGGGGCAGATCCACCCCCTGGAGCAGCCAGGGATGCCCCGGCCCAGCCCCGTGGTGTCTGCACAGTAAAGCTCTGCAGGCACACTGTGTCCAGCCCTGCAGCCAGGGCAAGGCTCTGGTAATCCCCAGCCTCAGACAGCACAGGAGCTCTTTGGGATGTGTCCCTGGGGTAGAATTTCACTCGTGCTGTTTGAGTGCAGCCTTGAAACAGCAATGCTGTACATGCACCACCAATTGCACTGGGC
>JAWWEV010000115.1:1343107-1377610 GCA_035583235.1 Hafferia zeledoni
CACTGGGCAGCCAAGTGTCTGACTTGCCCTGGACATCAGGATTTAAGTATGTTCTTCAGCCACCAACAATTCTCTGGTCCAACAGTACATCCTGTCCTCTCACATGGTGCAGAGTGAATCTGGGATAAAGGCATGTGCCACTCTTCAAGGCAGGCTCAGTCCCCACACAAAATCCAGACACTGGAAATGACTTTTCCTGGGACATGAATGGAGACAGAAATCTAAACTCTTGACATAACAGTCCCTACTCCTTCCCACAGCAAGTGTATGAGGAACAGCTCAACATCTGCAGAGCTGCTACATCACAAATCAGGTATCAGATAAGAACATACATCTGTAATTGAGTTTTGGTTATCAAGTAAAGGATGAACAATGACATCAAGAAGTCGCTCCACTGGTAAACGTGCCCATGTGGAAAGACTAATTGGAAGCAGTAATGAAGATGAATTCTCATTTCCTGACTTGTATAGAGCCCTAACTATAAGACAAGAAAGGAGATTTGCTACTGACAGTGCACACACACACGTACACAAAACACATCCAGGGAAGGCACAGCCTCCCCTACTTGGGGGCAAAGCTAGTTGAGCATTTCAATGGCACAACTGCTGCCTGTGGAAGAGAGACCAGAGAACAAAACATGGAAAATGGAAAGCCAGGCTGCAGACAAGACAATACACACACCACAGAGGCTGCCTGAGCATTTTACAAACCTTCTAATCCAGCAGAATCTTTGCAGGAGACTGACAAACCAAACAGCCACCCAGACACACAGTGAGCCTCAAACTCTCAAGATTTGTAGCATAAGGCTCTTACTGTGGTTTCCCAGTACTAAGTTTATCACAGAAGTTGTTAGTAAAACAAAGAGCAGACAGAGATGATTCCCCAGGAAAGGGCCCTACTGAGCATTTTCTGTCCTTACACACTAAGCCCAAAGCAAAAGGAAGGCAGTGTTGCACAAGGGAGCCCATTGTTGTCACTGCACATCCAGGCCAGGGGCTTGAGCATTCCTGCTCTGTGATGCCAGCTGTGGGGGTGCAGAGCCTGCAAAATGCCAGAACTGCAGGAGCAGGAAAGAGAGGGAAGCAGGGACAAGACCACATTTTTGATGGGAAAAAGCCTTGAGGCAGGTAAGGCAAATACTGGTGCAAAACCATTTATTGCCAGTCACTTGTATTTCCAGAACTTTTTTCAAAACTCCTTAAAAAAAAAAAAAGAACACAAAACCAACGAAATTTGCCAAATACATTTATCAAACTCCATTGATTAATAGTGTACATTCATATAGGAAGAGCACATGTATAGAAATAGTCCACCAAAAATACTGACCTTTGAATAACATATATTCTACCTCCTAAACTGCTGAAAAAGCCCAAGCAAACCACGAAACAGCCCTGGAGAGCCAGGATAGGAAGCATTACAGAGCAGCCTCTGAGCTGGCAGAGCTGCAGCAGGGAAAGCAATCCAAGCAGGCAAGCCAAGAGATCAGTGACCCTCCCAACCACCATCAAAGATGATGTCCTAGAAGCCAATCTGTGAACTGTGCTAATAATAGCTCAGCCAGCGAAGCTGATGCTGCACATTGAACCAAATCTATGTACAAGCTGCAGGCACGAACATCAGAGACTTTTTTTAATTAAGGAGGAGAAAAGAGTGCAGGCTGGTTTACTGCACACCAACCAGTGGCTCTGCTCACACAAACCCAGCTCAGCTGGGAGACAGACACCCTCTGCAGCAGTCACTGTAGTGCAGGTCAGTTGAATCAGCCACAACTTTGCTTCACTGAGACACTAAAATTGAAAATTACAGCAACAGAACAGCCTCCAGCAGCCAGATCAGAAAGGCCTTTTGCACCAAAACTCAAGTTTCCAGTTTTTCCACAACATTCAACATTTACAGCCAAAGCTTTCCAAGAGTCAGCCCATTTAAACAAAAGACAACCTATCATACGTTTTTAGGAAAGTCACAACTTACGTTCAATTCAACAGCAAAGACAATATTCTCACTTAACATAAATTGTTAGGATTGTTCTCAGTGACTGAGAACTCAACAGTACCTAAATTTGGCTGACTCCAGAGTCATCCTCACTCTTTGAAGTTCTTTGGCTTCCTCATCTCAGAAACTGGACCTTTGTTGTGGAGTAAACCCAAAACTCATTTTCTATTCCTGCCTCCCTCACAATAAGGGAGGTATTTAGCAGTGGGAAATGCTTATTAGAGATCTTCTGTGTTTGATGTAGTACCATTTCCCTAATGGGCCTTGAACAATTTCCATGTTTTGAAAGCAGAGAGATTTCCCTTAAATCAGCAGCCTGATGGGAAGCTGACCTCCATGAAATATTTCCTCCCATTCTGACTGTCTGTGGCAATTCCCCACCACTTTTCCTGTCTTCTTTTATTCCACTGCCATGCTGATTTGTGGTTGGGAAAGAAGCTGAGCTGCAGCTTTCAGGTGACCAAGCTGACTCCACTACTGTGTTATCTGGAGAGCAAGATATTTTTCTCACTTCAAAACACAACAATCTCTGTAGTACAGAGACCCCCCCAGGATTTCTTCACTGGCACAATGCACCTTTGAGATTTTGCTTCCAATTTCTGCACTGCTCAGCCTAATAATTACAACAATCCCACAGCAAGCTGTGTCTTTGAAGGGATTCTCTCCATTTCCCAGGAAAAACCTCTCAAGGCACACGACTTTGAATGTCAATATTTAAAGGTCATTTTGTTACCCAAACAATTCCACCTGCATTCCAGCAACAGCATCCCTGGTCTCCATCTCCCAGTGCCACTCTGGTTGCTCCCAGTGTTACACCTCAAATTCATGAACCAAAGATTATTTGCTTGCTGTGCCCCTACTCTTATTTTACCATCTGCTTCAGGTTCACCCAATTTCCAGTGACATTCAGAAGCAAAAACTCACATCATCACAACTCCCTGCCCCAGGGAAGTCCTCATCCAGATTTCCAGTGAAAACTACTCTGTGTCACCTCTTCCAGCACATAAATTATTTGTTTTGAGAGACAGATACCAGCCCACCTGTGCCAAAAAGCATCACCTCCACAGGACTCTCTTCACCTTCAAGAGCCTGGAGTCCCTCACTCCTTAAATTTCCAACTGAAATAAAGTGAGTGATCCCTGCTCTCAAAAATCAGAGGCAAATCCACCTGCAGCTTTGCACTCAGTTCACACAGGCAAGAAATGGATAAAGGAAAAAATATTTAAATAAATAATCACACACACACTACATAAATACCTAAATATACAGGTCCTGTTCCTATCTGGTAGAATGCAAGCACATGGACCCAAGTCATTCCAGCTCCTGTGATTTGCAGCTACAGCAAAGGCAAACCATTCCCATGGAAGAACATGTGACAGAGGCCCATATTTTCAATATTCACTATCAAATAGGATCATCAGAAAGGGGTCTTGACTGCAGAAACACTAAAGATGCTAAAACAATGAAGAGCAAGTTTTTTGTTGCACATGTTGAAACAACTCTTTATGTGAACACAGATGCACTATTTTTGTCCCATTCAATCAATGATATTTACAATTTCAAGTCTTTAAAAGGGTTAGGGTTTTCTTTCCCCTTTTTTTGCCAGAAAGAGAAGTGTGAATGTATGTTTAATGATGCACTTCCTGGATGTTTTCAGCAGCGAAATGCATGACTGAGTAACCTTGCTCTTGAATGAAATGAGCCCAACAGCTGAGGTTTGGAGCACATATTTTTAAACCCAGTACTAATAAACAATCCATTCTCATTAAATTATTAGGCATATTTTAAATATGGAAGCATTAACTCCAATCTTTACTGTATGCCTGTCAAATGCACTGTAAAGCACACACAGATGTAATTTAAGTATCTTTGACCCACAGGGCAATACAAATACTGACCCCGTTGTTTTAAGGCTCTGAATCAAAACAGACACCAAAGAACATAAGCTTAAGTAACAGCCAAAATCCCCAGGGGCTAGAAAAGGGCCACATCATCTTCCATTTGGATGAGGGCAATGAGATTGATTGCCACAGAGTTTACAAACATGCTGAAGCCAAAGGTAAACCTCCAGAATCCAACTTGCAGCCCTCAGGCTCCACTGTCCACCCTCACTCTGCACTCTGGGTTGGGTTTTCAGGCCCAAAGGAACTCAGGAGCACCTCAGGACACAAGAGGGGACAGGACCTCCCAGGTCAGAGAAGTTCTGACATCTTTTATCATAAGGAACCACTTCATCCACTCTCATGGAATGAGGCACAGGATTATTGCTGCAGGTTCCTGACCCAGCCTCAGTCTGTGCCTGAGCTACGACATGTTAGTACCAGTCCTGAGAGTGTTCACACACAAAACCGGCCCTGCTCCTGCAAGAGGAGAAACTACCCCCATTCTTTCCCTTCAGAACTGCAACCCACCATTCCCAAAAATCTGTACAGAGCAAGTCTCTGCCTTTAGATACCCTCAGCCTGGCAGTCTGAGCAGGCCAGAGCTGGGAAATGTCCGCCTCTAAGTACCCCTGTGGTCTCACCACCCCACCTGCTCTCAAGGACGCTTAAAAGCTTGAGATGTGAGCGGAGCCATCACGCTGAAGCCGGGACTCTCCTGCCTAAGCCACTTGGCTGTGCTAATGCTCGCACAGCAGCGGGTGGAGGAGGGAGGGAATCTTCGGCCACACACCCCCTCCTACCGAGCAAGGAGCATCTCAGCACTCGCAGCAGCTCCTCAACAAAAACTTCCTCTGGACAAACAGAACCATCATCTGTTTACAGGAGCATTTCTGCAGAACTGGCTGTGACTGCCTGGGCACTCCCGCTGAGTTGCACAGCGCAGACATCTCCTGTCAGGGTGTGCAGCCCCTGTTTCCAGCAGCAAACACCTCACTGCAGCTGGGCAGCTTCTAAAATGAAGAGGAACAAACCAGTGTGTGCTACTGAGAGGACAGCATATTATACCATCCTCAGACTTCTAAAAACCTATATGGCTCCACCACAAAAGCAATTAGGTGCTTTCCTCCTTCTCCCAGGCAGTGTCAGAACTGCACTGAGTCAGTGGCCAAGTGTCTTCTCCTTACGTCCTTCTGATTGGGTAACAACTTCCAGCTAAAGGCTGCAAGATAATAATGCACAAACTGTCTGTCAATATCTCTTTCTTCTCCCAGCCTGCCTGTGCATTCAGTAATATATTTATCCACAGTCAGAAATCAGTCTCTCTCTGGCTTTGCTTTACTGGCTTGGCCAAACACACCAAACATTTCCAGCCTCCTGAGAAATGCTTTTGATTATCCCTTATTTTTACTCCAACAGACTTTCTCTTCACCTCATCAGGTCTGGATTTATCCTTCTTCAATGCTCATAACCAGAATAACAACAAATGGAAGAAATGGCATTTCATTTTTTTTTAAAAAAAGCAGCAAGGAATTGAGATATGTTTTAATCAGGTCATAAAAATATGACAATACAATGAATATTGTCTGGATTTGCTAGAGTTAAGAAACATTACCAAAACAACAAGATAAGTAACAGACATTAGCTTGTCACATTAATTTTGTTTTTTAAAACCCATGTTGAGAATCATTCAAGTAACAGTATGAAATCAGCCAGCACTCTGCAATAGAGATGAAGAAAATATTCCAGAATCTTCAGCAACAAAAGAATTTCATAACAGAAAATGCAATTAACATCAGAAAGCTATCCCTGCCATCTGTTTAAAACAATAGCAAGGAATTAAATTTGAACCACTCTATCAGGAAACAGCAAAATGCTGTGTATGACTTGATTCTGGAGGATTACCTTCTCACTAATGACAGCAATATATGCTCATACATGCAAATACACAGCAGGCACATTGAACTGAGGGTACCACATTCTTCAGACCAAACTGCAAGAGCAGAGCTAAAAGGAACCTGTTTATCAAACTTCATAACACAAGAATTGCTCCTTTACAGTCTTCCAGGTGTGGTGCAAGTGGCAAAGAGCTTCATGGGGCTGAGACTGCAGACCTGGGATGGTTTGTTAGGAACATGTGGCTCCAGCAGCCAACCAGGAAAGTTACTGCTAACACATTTATCAGAAAGCTACAGTTTATCAGCAAGTTAAAGAGCCCACAGTGCTCACATAAACAAAACCTGGTGAGGATGACTCTCAGCAGCCCCTCTGACCCTCATCTGCTCAGCTCCAGCATTATCCAGGCTCCCCAGCTGGGCTCAAACCCTGCAAGCAGCTCCTGGAGAACTCTGAGATGGGGTCAGTGACACTGATGGAAGGCTGCTCTGAACAGGCATCTCCACCAGGAACTTGGAGCTCTGACTGCACACAAAATAACCCAAAGGCTGTCCAGACCCACTGCCAGACAGCTCACACTACCTGTTATTTCCCTTTCTCTACAACAGAGAAGAAACAGCAAAGGCAGGAACAAGAAAACACTGCAAGGAGCAGCTCAACCAGCCAAGACAACACAAAGCTGCAGAGCTACAACCACCAGATCCTTCAGCTAAATAAAAATTTAGCACAGGGGAGTGGTTTTTGTTTGTTTTGTTTTTCCCTCCCAGTGATTTACGTAACTTGTGTGTAACTTTGCTGATAAGGCAACAGCAAAGCAAAAGAGACAGCTTTCTGTTCTGAGCACCACACCATTCTCCAGGCACTGATTTACTGCTTGGCACAGGGTCTGCCAGCCAGGACACAGGAATGGCTACAGAGACAACAGCTCCTCCTGCCTCATCTCCACACCTGCCTGGACTCAGCTCCCAGGAAAACTGTCTGAGCAGGGAAGCTGGCAGGGAGCTCCTCCTGGTCATCACTTCAGCCTAGCAAGGCCTGTCTTGGCATATCCAGAAAATAACAGGATTTGTTTATGACACAAGGAATTGCTTAACAAAATAATAACACAGGGAAAAAAGAGAAAGTGATCACACAGAGGTCGCATTGTCCTGATATTTCTCCACATAGTTCCACTATCATCATGGGATCATTTCACACAAAGAGAAGGAAATTAAAGAGAATTTCCTATATAACCTCCTTTATTCATATATTTGCAATTTCACAATAAACACAAAGCCAGCCATTCTCTGGAAAAGTAGAAAATGGCATTTCCTTCCTGGTCCAAGCACTATCAGCACCCCAATAGATATAAATTTACTCTCTTTAAATAAACACTGCTAGGATGGTGTTCAGAAAGAAGCTTCACCTACTTGCCATGAATTATTAACCAGAAAAAAAAATTCCTCTTGTTGCTCTTTACAGAGCCTTGATTTGCAAGTTTAAAAATCAGACTGACACTTATTACTCTTGTACCAATACCCAACCTTTAAAAAAAGTGCTCTGAGCATTATAAATACATTTTTTCATGACTACGAGAACAACAATTCTATAAATAGCTATCCTGCACAGAATTGCTTCAAGACATTGTTTTTACAGACAACAGTAGGAAACTGAAGGAGGCCTTAGTGCCAAACATATTAAAAGTGAAATAAACTCTCCAATCAACTCTGGGTTTCCACTTATTATTACAAAGTTCATCGTTATTTTTCAGCTTATACAATTAGTTTATGCAAGGGAAGGAACGAGCCAGAGCACTGCTCTGTGTTCTGGCACAGCCAACTGAGGCAGTGCAAATCCCTCACAGCTTCTCAGGGCACTCACTCTGCTGGGCAGTGATTTAACAGCTCTGCACTGCCAGGACATGAACCCACCATGTCCCACCACAGCCCTGGGCAAGCACAGGCAAAGACAAGATGTTTGTTATGACTCCATGATACGATTTCCAAATACACCAACTCAAAACGTGCTCCATCTCCTCTACAGAGCAAACAGAGGAAGACAAACATGATTTAGTGCAATAGCAAATTGCCTGCTCAGCCTGCACATTTCATGGTTGCTGCCTCCTCAAGCTATTTCTGCCCTGGTGTCTAAACATAAACCCAACAGCAGCTCCTGAAAGGCCACACCGGGGCAAACCAGGTTCCTGTAGCCACAGGCACCTTTTTAGTCATTTTGGCAGATCCTCCACACGAGGCCAAAGCTCAAGCACCACCAAGTTTTAACACCCTTTTCAACAGGGAGCCAGTACAAGCACTTGAGCAGTACTTGAAAATTCACCTGTATTAAAAAGGAGGAACTCACTCCCAGCTTTGATCCAGGTTTGGCTACAGTGATTGCAACAATAACTGTCTAATACATGTGTAACAGTGTACGACACAAACAGCACCCAACTATGCAGATACTGAGCTCTTCCCCCGGGGTACAGCTGGAAACAGGACAGTGCTGACTCCAGGGGGTGGCAGGGATGGGAAAGTGGAGCAATGCAGTGATGAATCAGGCCAGGAGCTTTCCCAACAGCTCCCCAGCCATCCCAGTGACCTCAGCACACCAGAATGTTTTTGAAGGAAAGTGTCCAACGAGGATTGGTGACAACTTGGTGACATGGGTCACCAGGCACAGCCTCTGGGAATTCTGGCCTGCCACACACCACAGACAGAATCCTCGGAGTGCAGGAGGCAAGAGAAAACCACAAGGCAACTGTGAGCCACAGCAGCATCCCAAACTGCCCCTGGCCTGCCCTTGGGAGGACAATTACACAGCTCACTGGGCTTCAGATCATGGATGTGACTGGAAATTACCAAGTTTTGCCTCCACCTCTCCAAGGTTTGTGCACCAGGGATGAGCCACAGGCCCAGAGCAGAGAAAGGTGTGCTGGTTAATGCTCCTCTGCTGCCCCAGGACTGGCTTGCAAGGCCTCCTGATTCCTGCTCATCTCACCACAGCAAAAAAGGAAGAGCCATTCTGGAGCTGGAAGCTTTTCTCTTACCTTATTCTGATCTGTCCAGTAAAAGAAAAATCCCTGGGGATCTGTTCTGAGAATAATTGGAGTCACAACAGTGGAGTCCTGGAAGGAAAAACGGACACAAAAAAAAACTATGTCAGCAAACAGAACACAAAATTATGCACAGGCTGCTTTGCCAACCATGTTAATGAACTGCAACACCCAGAAATGACCCTGAAGGTACCACCATCAGGATGCCACTAAAAGAATTCAGTATCACCTGCCTCATCTCCATTTTTCAGACAGTTCATTTCCATTACACTGAAGCAGTACTAAACTCCAGACTTGTCAACACCTGGAGTTAACCCAGAAAAGCTGGAAGTAGATGAAGTTAAACAGGCATAACACACTGCCTGTCAAACCAGAGCCCACACAGCAAAGTCCCACAGGTATCAGCAGTCCACTGCCCACCCAGAGGTACCAACACAAGCTCAATACCTCAGAAATTTACTTTTAAAAGGACTAAAGTCACCTAGAAAACATGAAATAGCATTTGCTACATTAAGACTTTTGCCAATTACTTTCTATTAGTATTTTTCTTTTTTATACCCAAACTATGAAAATTTTAGTCCACCTCAAGTCCAAACAAGCTGAAAACTTGCCTAGTCTGGTACCACCCATAGCTCAGGTCCCTTAAAACCAGGCACATCTCTCAGTTCTCCAGGTGAGGCACAGCCTTGTTGCCAACATACCCAGCCTTCTGACTGACAGCAGGTACCTGACTCAGGAGATTCAGAACCCCACCAAAGCCTTTTCCACACAGCTGGGAGTTCATCACACCCCTCATCCACCAGCATTCTCTGGAGCCTGGCAGTTGGCATCAGTGCAGCCTCGCCCTAATAGGATTTCTCCTCTTTCCTCTCCTATTTTTCATGACTTCTGTCAAGACATTGTTGTCTTGAGACCTCTGCCCGTTTGCCAAACTCAATTTTCAAGTTATGGAGGGAACACAGAAAGGAGGAGAAAGATAAACAGGCAGAAAAATTGCTTAAGCCTTAACTGAGCACCCCAGAAACCCAGACTAAACACACAGCTCCTCCTCAAAAAGGATTTTTATTTCTGTTCAAATCTTACAGGTATTTTACAGCTTTACCCCTCACCTATTCCCAAAGCATTAACATGTGAGACTAGGAGGGAAAAAAAAGGGCTCTAATAGGTTCAAATTTAAATCAAACATATTTAAGCATGAAGGTTTTTTAAGTGCACATAAGGTTGATCAAAGTGACATTATCATTAGTAAATAAAATCTGACTTCTGCAAGTGCCATTTCTGATAAAAGAAGATAATCAGACTTTGTAGAATCCACTTCCCTCCCACATTTCTCCATAGTTTCTACCATCTTGTACACTTGAGAGTGCAACAGGCCAGTTTATCTTTAAAATACCCCAGGCCCTGAAAAGACACTGTCTGTATTTACATCCACAAGCAACTACAAAAGGGCTCCTCTGCCACCCAAAAAAGAGGAAAAAAATAACTGCTCTCAAGATATAACCCTCCTTTTTTTAGCTTATTTCATTATGTCCCATGCAGCCTGTGTGCAAATCATGTAAGATGAAGAAAGATATGAGTCTTTCTGCCTTTGGGTGAGGGATATGCAGCTTCAGGGGGAAAGGGAAGGAGGTGATGGGAAGCAGACAGGCACAAAGTGATGTATGTCTGGGATTAACCAATTTTGCTGGTTAATCAGATGCTTTGACCCAAAGGTGTTTGGATTTGCCTGTGCTGATGACATACAGATACCAGAATAATACTTGTGTAGATGTGGGTGACTGAAATCGGACTCAAAAACATGGAGGAGGAGGGCAAAGAGCCCTCAGTATCTGTTGGGTGACAAAGGAAACCTTTCATGACAGGGATAACGATGAGTTTTAGATAACTAAGATCATCCTCTGCTCCAGGAAGTTGTTTGGTTGAGGCAATTTTTATTTCTTAAGTTAACTATGCTACTCTGACATTGGGCACAGCACAATAAACACACTGAATATTTTATATATTCCACAATTCTAAGTCTTCTAAGACCCTTCCACGCTCCATTCTGGATGTAAAGAAATGGAAGTGAGGTTTGAGTCAGCACTGCAATTCCTTCTCCCCACTCCACACTAACAGTCCTTTGCCACATCTCTGTTGCTTTCATACTGCTCTGCAGTCAGGGCTTGCAAAGGCAGCAACACCCAAAGAGACACATGAAAAGCCCTTTCTGCAGGACATATTCAAGAAAAGCTGCAGTTCAAGGCCCTGAAACAAACTTGTTTCAACCAATAGTTGTCTGGTACATTTATTTACAAAAGGGTTGCACTGTATGTGGTTTATGGCCCATCAGACACCTGCATCATTCCTGAGTGCATCCTGAAGTCCATCCATTCCATTTCCTCTCCCAAACTGCTGCCCTCATAACTCCCCTGAGCAGACTGACCAACCATCCCCAACTCTGAAGAAGCAGATAATAGACAGGACACAAGAGGGGGAGGAAAGAAACAGTGAGCAAAACTTCAAGGACAAACAAATGAGGAGCAGACAGACATTCATGTCTTCCCCAACTCAGATCCAGAACACGAGAATAAAACAGACAAAAGTCAGTGTTTTGTACATTTCTAAAATGGATGGGTTTGAAAACTAACATATATTTAATGTGCAGCAGGGATAGAGCTCTTACATTCCTCCAGATGTCAAAGCAAGCAGCCCTTGGGGCAGGAGGCCCAGATTCCTGGGACAATTCCAAGTGTTATATAAAAAGACACAGATGACCAAGGCAAAAATCAGCTGTGACCAGAATAGGACGAGGAAAAAGAAAAGGGGTGTCCCAGCCAATGGTGCAAATGACTGTGGGTTCTGAGGCTTTTGAAAAGCCACTCCTGGGTGCTGTGCCAAGCAGGGGCTCAGTGCCCAAGAGATTCCTACTGCAAATCCCCTGAACCAAAGGGTGGCCCCAACCTGGCAGTGCCAGCGTGCTGCACATCACACTGGCCTAAACTTCAGTGAATGAATTTTCCTGAAGGGCTTTTAATTTCACCTTTAAGAGTATTCCACCTTTTTATTTGTTGACTTAAGGCCAATTGTGTACTTTCCTCCAATCCCACAGCCTCAAACAAGTAATGTGGCTGGTCTATTATTCCATTAGGTTGCCTCTTAATTGGCTGTAAAACCTCAGGTTCTGCATTAGCAATATTCTTCTTTTCATACTTTTAAACAAAGAGGCTTCAAATTTATGCCCACAAAGTGCCACAGAATTTTGAGATCCTTAACAACCAGGCACAGCAGATCAATGGATAAATCCATAATTAAGTACCTGCCAGGTAACTGTTCCAGGGGCTGACTAAGTGTGGGCACCCCAGACTAACATCAGCAAACAGAAAGTGCCACCTCCATTCTAATACTTTTATATTTTACATTTCAATACTATTCAGCTGTTATAACAGATGGGGCTCATGGCACTGCTTTAAGCCAGACTGTTGTTTCCTGGGCTTGCCTCAGATTGTCAGAGACACTGAACATCCCCAAACACAACCTGAAAACTTTTACACACATCATTATTTCATTTGCTTGAATCTTCTGCTGGAAAATTTCTGCCAAACTGCTTCCAAACACAAAGCTAAGAAATATGGATTGTTTCTGGCAGAGGCAAAATATCCTTCAACATTTCTTTCACCTTGGCTTGAACTGTGGTTGGGCAAAGGTGTGGGGGACAGTCCCTAAAATGGGCTCAACAGCCCAAAAGTCAAGGGGATTCCAGGCTAACAAGGGATAAGAAGGGATAACAAAACTGCAGTACACACAGAGCCAACACAGACCCATCTATCAGCTGTAAATTCCATCACACACTGGGCCTACTCAGACTGGAACTAAGCAGGATTACCCAAACAATCAGGACTATGAAACTCTTCAGGCTGACAGCTGAACTATGAGTGAAAGGGGAGAAATATCCATCCCATCCACAATGAACTCCTGACAGAATCTGGGAGAGGAAAGGTGCCCTCCTCTGCTGAGGGCAGAACAACCAAACCTGCCATGCAAAGGAACAGACTGCACGGAGAAAATGTTGGGCAAAGTGCGATGAATGGAACCTGGAAGCTGGAAAAAAAAATCAAAAGTGGAGTTGAGCTTACAAGACCCAGAAAATGGAAGTCCAGTTGTTCAACAGGAACATACAGGAAAATATCCTTCATTATTAGAGTGGTTAAATCCTGGAGAAGCTTCAGTGGTGGCACCACAGCACACAAGTCACCATTCTGCTGATCACAAGCAAGTTGACCAGAGCTACCCTGAGTGGGATCTGCTTCTCAGAAGCCCCGAGCCATTTCTCCAGATGTCCTCAACTCTTGGGCCAATTATACCCTTACTGCCTGTAGTCTTGATTTGTCTGTGTGAGTCCTTAAATGTTGCCAAGCACACAGACAAAAAAAGAAGGAAAAAGGGAGAACTTTAAAGCAAAAGTAGGCAAATGCCAAACAGGAAGATTTTTGTCTCAGCCAGAGCGCTCTTATGTGATGCTGAGAAAAATATCATTTGAACCAGTCTGTTCCTCAGCACAAATGCTGCATTCTGATTTTGAGGGACTATGGAATTGTATTTCCAAATTTCATCTTCTCATTTTCAGAGATGCTGAGCCCAAACTCATCTGAAGTCACTGGGGAGGCATCCTGAACATCTGACTGTGGTGCTATGCAGGCTGGAAATGAGGTCCAAGGTATCTGATGGCAGATTAAAAATTAGTAGGTTTTCATGCTGGTCTTTTTTTGGACCTACAACAGCACAATTGGGAACATGTTTTGTCATCTAATGCTCCTCGTGAAAATAAATTAAGAAGTGCTTATGAAGCATTTACTTTATAATAAAAGACTCCAAAGTGATGAACTATTTGTCAGCTATTTCACTACAGCTTTTGTCTAAAAAAACAAAGAAGTCTTGAGCATTCAAACACTGAAGAGAAGAAAGCCACAGTGTACAGATTAAATTCCCAATTAAATTTCCCTTCACAAAGAATCCTTATTTGTTTGTGGGTTGTTTTCTGGGTTTTGTTTTCCCTGTTATCCACCAACACTCCAAAGGGCTGTGATGCTACAATAACAGATGTTATCTATGACTGGAATGGGTAAGGTCTCCACCGGATCTTCCCAGACAGGGATCTCACCATTCTGCAGCAGAGCCAGATCTTCCCCCTCCACACATACTCTTATAAAGAGTTAACCAAGTTCAGGCTTTCTCCTTTAATAAACATTAACTGTTAAAAATTTTAACCTCCATCTGATTATTCTTTTGCGTTGCCAAAGACAGGGACCCACAACTTCTACTCATTCCTAAGTAGCACAGAGCTGATACTGTTTACTACATCAAGATTTACTACCTAAAGATTAGCAACAAAGAAGAAACAACAAAAACACTGGAACTTAGGACTAACCTCTTCCCTCCAGACTGGAAACATTCAGGAAAAAAAAAATAAACTCCTCATCTTATTGTTTTAGTTTTATACACACAAAACAATGGTTGGTCATTTTTCATGGCCTCACTAACGTACTCAAGTGACAGGCTGGTGCAGAGTTTAAAAACAAACACAAAAAGGCAGGGAATTAAAAAAAAAAAAAGGACTTCAGCACCATCTTAAAATAACTTCTGAAAGTTGCCCAGGTTATTTGTTTTATCTCAGCTTATCTATAATAATGACATTCTGATGTTATGTTTACTTGTAAGGTTAAAAGGGGACGTATCTCATACTCCTGATAATCTTCTTGACAATTTTAAACAAATAAAGAAGGCTGCAAACACAGCACTCACCATCTGAGTTCAGAAATGTTTTGGGTTTGTTTTTTTTTTTTTAAGATAAAGTGCTCTGAGAGAAAGTCATTAGAAAACTTTAAAATATCTGAAAATATCTGGGTTCATTTTGGCTGCTCACTGGGACACCTGGGGAAGTGCTGCAGCCATTAAGCAATGCTACCTATCCTTTAGTATATCAATTTCTAGGAACAAATGTGGCTTAAAAATTGGAATTCTGGCCCTCAATTTAGGCAGAATTACATTACCTTACCAATACACTTGACTTGCAAGTAAAAGTAAATAGTGTGAGCCACAGAGAAACCAGTCAAAGTCTTTATGCAAAGTATTATCACTAGGGAAGATAAGAAAGCCTCGAAGCAAGGAATGAAAACAAACCTATTTCTGAATATGCACCATCACATTAACTTGCTACAGTGTGCCAGTTACTGCCCTTAGAAAACATCAGTCCAGTTGTGCTCTGGCTGTTGAGCTATTTGTTAACTCAGTTATGTCCACCTTGTTCCCCCCACAGGCCAGAGAAAAGGAAACTCAGTCAAGGCAGGTTTCAGCCCTTCAGATATCAGGTCTGTCCTGAGAGAAGTCACTCTTTATCCTCAGGTTTCATTACCCTGCTCAGCCAGCAACACATTCTGCTCCATTAAGCTTAATCCCCTACCAAAAAAAGCAATGGATTTAATTGCATCCTTTTTATTTATTGATTAGACTGCTTTAAAACACTCTTATCAGGAAGAGTAATTACAAACTGGGTATCACTAGAGCAGAGGGGATCAAGTCAGTCCTTCCTGCAGCCTCCCCTCTCTGAGCTATTCCCCTCTCCAGGAATAGGAGCACGTCTGCTCAAAGCCAGACCAGGAGCTGAGACTCAGTCTCTTCCCAGCACTAAGGGAGAAGTGGCTGTAAGGGTTCAACTGAAGAAACAAAGCATGAAAAAACATGATTTGAAGGAAAGGCTCAGCCAACTACCATCTGAAACCAGGCAAACACATGGATAAATCCAAAAAAACACCAGGACATCTGAACAACCAGTCACATTTATCCTTGACCTACTCTAACATCAGCTATTCCTGCTCAGTACCTTGTGAGCCCAAACCACACATCAGGAGCAACAGTTCATTCCACACTGTGTTTACTGCCTGTAATACTGTCACAGAACAGAAACAGTGTGAGGAAAAGCAAAGCTACAGGACAATAATCTGCTTGACTTTGGTGCTTTATACCCTGATCCCAACTGGAATTTGTGTATTAGAGCATATTAGGCATTGGATGGTGTAAGCAATTACATCCAATAATGAGGCAAAAAGCAGGACTCGTCTTGCAAAGCCAGAACTTTAATTGATCCTAATGCTTTTAGAATTTACAAATTGAAGCTGGTCTGCAGAGGAAATGGAATTTCAAGCTTTCCACCTGCCTGTATGTGATCATGAATGGTTGATGCAACCTCTTCCTCTCCTCTCAGCAGAGCTCAGGCATTACTGGATTTTCATCAGAGCAGGGGCAGCAGGCACTGGATGAGGCTCACATGTGCCAGGTGACAACGGCAGTGCTGCTCCTCAGAGAGGGTCTGTAAGTCACCAGCACCACATCTCTCAGTGCTTCAGAGGCACTGACCAGGCACAGAGCCACCAGAGGCTCAGGATGGGATATCACTGCGTGGACTGGATTTAAAGTCTGTAACACTACAGCTTTTGCCACTGTCGTGCACAGCACAGCATCCTTCTCAGAGCTGGCAAATACGCTCCTTAACAACCGTTACTCTCTACACCATGAAATTCCTTACACGCCTCTCATGCTCTGCTTTAAATCCTTCCAGCATTCCCATTTAAAAAGACCATTGCTTTCCAAGGGTTTATAACTCAGCTAGAAAAATTTTGCTTGGAGCTGAAACTTGGTACAAGCCATAAGAATTCACAAAGAACACTCTTTTGCTTCATGAAACGTGAAGGAAAGTCAATAGGACCATCTTTAAACTGCAGCTCAAAGCAGCAGGGAAAGGAACTCCAAGGACCTGCCCGGGAAAGGAACAAACGCTGCCCCCGTGCACAGGCAGCAGGGAAGAACAGAACTCTCACTCACACTGTAAAAGGAAAACAGTGCATAACAAACACCAGTATGTGAGTCTGGCTTTTCTGAGCAGCCCTGGTAGCACAGCACAGCACAGCCAAAGTACTCATTATGGTCAATTCTGTTTTACTGTTTCATGTTGCAGTTTACTATTCCTCATTAGAGCTTATTGTTTAACTAGGGAGTTTGTGCATGTCTGTTTACATGAGAGACCACAGAGGTTCAGATTAATAATCACTACTTTAAAAAAACCTCAAGCAGATCAGTTTCATAGAAAACAGACTCTGAAGTGGTTACTGGCTACTCAGTGGCAAATACTTTTCAAAGTCACTGAACATACATTCATGTGAAGGGGTTTTTTACTGCCAGAGTAGCAAAGGAGACACTTTCCTTGAAATCTTGGATTTTGTGGGACTTGCACTGCTGAGGAGAAACACTAAGGGCAAGACAGCAGGGCTGAGGGGTGGGAAATGGGCAGGTACACACAGTGCACAGGCAACAAAGAGTTAATGCCAGAATTCTTCATCAGTGTAGCTAAATACACAACTTCCACAAGATTGCCAATAAAAGCACTCACTGAACACAACAGGGCTCCCTCACCTGTCACACATTCCAGGTAACACCTGTGCATCCCCAAGTAACACCTTTAGCCTGAAATGCACATCTTTTGATAGAATTTAGCCATATTTTATTACTACAGCCTTTAGGTTTACAATTTTGAACCTTTTTTTCCAATTAGTTTCTGGCAGATTAGCCACTGAATGTGCACTGTGCATGGAAAACACCTCTTCTCCTCTTAATTCCATGTATACAATGCACTGTTTGGGAAATAGCACTTAAACTGCTGCCTGATTCATTGGACTTTCAGTCTGGAGATTTAAATCACTTGACCTCTGCATAAACCTGTGGAAACTTCTTGGTAGCTTCCCAAAAATAAAACAATAACTGCAATGACAAGGCTGGGGTTGTGCTGCCTTTTCCTATTCTATGGAAAATGTCAACTGAAAGAAAACCTTTTCCCAGGCAAGTCAATTCAGGTTTAGTTCCTGAACATAAATAACCTGTATCGAGCCAATGTTTACTACTGTGGACAAGGTCAGTTTGCAGAGTCTACTAAAAATATGTCTGCTTATTACTGTAAATAAAATTTCACACTACAACTTCTTTGGTTTCTGATGTTGTCTCTCCTTGAGAGGGTTTATCACAAGTTTATAGGGGTCAGGTTCATATTTGGCTGCTGGACAGGCTAAAAGCAACAGCAAAATAGCAATACATAACAAGAACAGTGTTTACTTGTGAACTGCTCCTTCTCCCTCTGTTTCCCCTCCAGTTTTTGCTGTAGATGTTTTTAGCACACCTGAACTCGCAGCAAAAATATAAGAGCACTCAAAACAAGTCATCTGACAGTCAAACTGCCTGCCTTCCTTCCCGACCATTTCTGTACCACAGCTCGAGTCTCACCATGCCCCTCTGCCTCCAGACACCACAGGCAGACAGACTTTTGGGGGTCCCCGCTCCTCCATGCACAGCTGAGACACCAACCCCCGATGTTGTGTTGCAGGAGCAAGGCTAACAGAGGACACAGCGGGCTTTGGAAAAAGGAACACTGAATAGAGAAAAGTTGGCTTTTTCTGAAACTGTCCCGGGCAGAGCCAGCATGCAAAGAAGGACATTCCAGCTGCTGAACAGCTGTGCTACCTACGGCGAAGTGAAAACCACACTCCTTCCCTACGTGAGGCAATACAAGTGTAAAAGGCTGGGAAGCAGCAAGTGGTGAGGGGAAAGCAGATATAATTTTGAGACAAATCTCATGCCCTAATGAGCCAAGAAAGAAGGATGATGAATGATGGTACCAAAACTGGGAGAACGCACGCAGGGACCGAATCTCACCAGAGAGAGACAGCGAGAAGGACGGGAGCCAAAAGAGAGAGGAAAGGCTGGGATGAGGCGACGGGAGAACAGGTTGAAACAACTACGCTACGAGAACGAGGTGGCAACATGCACGCTAAAACACGGGAGGCGTGAGACCCGAAAACAGCCAGCACAACACAGCTCGCACCGGCCAAGCGAAACCGGACCGGAGAGCCCTCGGGGAAAGTTTGCCCGGCATTTGGCCGCCGGTTCCACCCCGCCGGCCGGCCCGGGCAGGGACACGCACTGCCCGCCCCGCTGTCCCGATCCCGCCGCCCCGCACCTGCCGGGGCAAGGCCGGGGGGCCGCACACGTGTGCCCGGAGCGCCGCTACCGACCGATCCGCCACCCCGCCGGGGGAGCCGCGGAGAGGGTACTCACATCGTCCCACTTGACGAATTTGACGCCTTTCTTGAGGGTTTCGGAGACGCAGACGGGCTTGAGCTGCAGAGCGTGCACCCC
Source organism: Hafferia zeledoni (assembly GCA_035583235.1). Classification (NCBI taxonomy): domain Eukaryota; kingdom Metazoa; phylum Chordata; class Aves; order Passeriformes; family Thamnophilidae; genus Hafferia; species Hafferia zeledoni. The sequence continues at coordinate 1,362,122 of JAWWEV010000115.1, forward strand.
TGGCTGTGCCCCGGCCATCTGCACCGCATCGACGCGCCGCTCTGCCGCGGGGCGGACGAGCCGCGGGAAGCGGCCGCTTCGGAAGGGACGCCGGAAACCCGGGAGCGCGCCTGGAGCGGGCGGGGAGGCGGCTGCCCGGGCGGCGACGGCGACAAGGCTTCACTGGCGCTCGCCCAGGGAGCTGGCGCGGCAGCGGCCGGGGCGAGCCATGCGGCCGCACATCCTCTCGCTATATACCGCCGGCCCGCCCGCTCGCTCGCACACACGCGCACGCACGCAGGGCACGGAGCCGCCGCGCTGCCCGCTCCGCTCCCTCCCTCCTGCCGCTCCTCCTCCGCCGCCCGCCCCGCCAGGCTCGGCCCCCGAGGCTCCCCGAGCCCAGGGCAGCGCCGGCGGCACCGCTGCGCCACCTCCCGGACACCACCGACACCGCCCGCACCGGGCACCGCGCCCGCTGACCGACCCACCGCCCGCACCGGGAGGTCCCGGGCAGCCCTCCCGGCTCCCCCAACACGGCACAAGGACGGCAGGGAAGCGGCAGGAATGAGCGATCCACCTGTCCCCGCCAGAGGCACGCGTGGGGCTGCGGCGCCGCACAGAAGTGCCCGAGAAGGGAGCGAGGGTGAGTGGCGATGTGTCTTGTCCTGCTGGGAGATGTGGCCGGAGAGCGGTGCCTCGGGCTGTAAAAGGGGTGAGCACAGGGGACAGTTTCACAGAATCACAGAATAGTTCGGGTTGGAAGGGACCTTTGGAGAGCATCCAGTCCAACTCCCCTACCAAGCAGGGTCACCTGGACCAGGTGACACAAGAACGTGCCATGTGGGTTTGGAATGTCTCCAGGGAGAGATTCCACACCCTCCCCCTGGGCAGCTGTCCCAGTGGCTCTGCTACTCTCACTGGAAAGTTCTTCCTGATGTTGAGGTGCAACATCTCGGTTTTTAGTTTAGTTTTAAGGGAACAGTTATGGCAAAACCAGAGCAGAAGGGCAGCACTCGGACTGCACAGTGATGCCAAAAGACTCAGAGTAGCACAAACAACTCCCAACAAGGCTTCATGCTTTAAATACACAGAAGTTGCTTAACCAAAGGTTTTTGCTTTCATAGGATGGAAGGGACCTCCTCAGAACAAAGGCACATGACTTTAACTCAGTTTTAGGTATGGTCAACTCAAAAGGCATAAAGATGATGAAACATCCTCTCACCCAGCAAAATCCCAAATCCAGAAGTTTTAAGAAAAGGTTTTTGAAGAACCAAGTTTTATGTGCTCCAAGTTTTATGTGACTTTCCCTCTGCTAGTGCTCCTGTGCAGTCACAGCAGTGATAAAGCATCAGATGACACAGCACATGAGATTTTAATTTCTCTGTAGAGGTTTCTGACTGACCCTTAGGATTTTGGGGCAACAGGCCACGCTGCTGCTACAGACAAAGCAAACGATGCAGAAAGGAGGTCTTTGAAGAAAAAATGGGTTAGTTTGCCAGAACAGTATTTCAAAATAGCACCAGGAAAAAATATTTACAATCTGAGCAGGGAGATGTTTGTTTGAGGTTTTTTAATTAAAAAAGTAAAAAAACTGGCACATTGGACTAATCTCCTCTTACTGTTACAGAATTGTTAAAGCTTTTCCTCTACATCTTCCAAATTCTTCCCCTCAATGAAAAACCTTTCATTGCCTTCAGTGGGAGATGAATCTGCAGCAGAGCCATTCCAAGGCCAATTAACCCACTTGATCTGTTTCTTACTCTTATTAACCTCCTGTGCAAGTGTGGGTGTTGCATCAGTCAGGAGGAAAGCTGCTCTCTGGTGCTGTGCTTCAGTTTCCCTTCGTTTGCCATGACTTAAAGGGACAATAACAAATTCTGAGTTTCACTGCACTGATGTGAGTTTGGAGTTCCTCTATGACAGGGTAAGGGAAGAAAACTTTTGGCATCATTTTCACAACTCCCTTTTCACCTCAGCATACAAAAGAATAGAAATAAAACAGTATTAAGATTCCCTGAAGAGCAAAGCAAAGAGCACTGATACTACAGTGCTTATCCACAATCCCTTAAGCACTTGCATTCACCAGCAAGTCTAATAAAGTCAGACCTTGGGAAGAGTAAACCTGCCAGGGATGATGCCAACTGGGCCAGTTTCCTCAACAAGTCCATAATCCACTTCCACTCGGCCTGGCCTCATTAACAACCGTTGCTAAGGAAAAGCAATCCCAATTTGTGATGATAGCTCAGGATTCCTGAGGATCCCACAGACTCCTGGCAATCACTGATCTGAACACAGAAGGGGGCCTATAGATCAGGACAGGCTCTGATACAGTGTCTGGCATTATAAAGTATGGTCTGGAGAAATTCTGAGGCTCTTCAGTCTGGAGTATTTTAATCTGATGGCATTTGGTTGAAGAGAAACATGCCTTTCATGTGGCAGATACTTAATGGATTTTGCATCCAAAGGAAGAAGTAGCACAAAAGGAAATGGCACTATGACTGTGCCTTTTTAAACAGCTCTGGAAAGTGCTCATGATTCATCCTGTGCTGAAATCCTGGGCCCTGTGAAATCAGTGGGGATTTGAATTTCAACCCAGCTAGCTGACTTCTGGGTTACTGCTATTGCTTCACTGGCATCAGCTCCAGCCAGGAGCACATTTCCTGGGACACAGCACTTATGGCAAACACACAAATTGAGTCTGTGTCTAAATCTAAGCTTTCTTTTCCACAAAGCATGGGATTGGTGGCCAGGAAACCAGCTACACTCAGCAGGATTGTTACACTTAGAGTACAAAAGTCTTATTGGTTGATTGGACCAAGTTGAGAAAAGAACCACCAGACACCTTCCTCCACATGTGCCAGAAGCCTCAGCAAACATCTGAAGTATTACATATGTATTTTCTACCTTTTGCCTCAGCCCCTTTCAGTTCCAACTGAAGCAAAGATGTGCTATTAGGAAAAAACCCTCAGCAATGGGCTTATTCAGGTAGTTATTCCAAATTGTACATTTCAGATGTGACACCTGCTGGTCTTATATTGCTACAGGAACTATTTCTGGATTTTTTTATTGCTGTAGGTTCAGAAATCTCAGCCTGTGCAGTAAAATGATTGCCTTGTGTAAATAATTCAAGTTATTTGAATGCAACATATCCATAAAGCATCATTTTTTATATAACAGGCTTAGGTACCAATATTTCATTTCCAGAGGAATAACTGAGTACACAGCATGTTTTAGATACACACCTGGAAATGTATGTGAACAAACAGGAAAGGAGCAGTAACTGATTTCAATAAAAGCATTGATCAAAGCCAGGTCAAATGAAGATACAGCAAAAGCTACACTGAATGATTGAATCATGAGGTGAAACAAGAAATATATTAAAAATTAAATGCACTGGTTTAAGTTTGATTTCAGAAAAATATATATGAAATACCTCAATGTCACTTGCTATCCCTGAGATTATGGGTGTAAATCCAGATTTGGAGAAGGAGCAGCAGCCTCAGCATTGAAAATGCTTCACTGCAATGGGGCACTGAACATACAGAGAATTTAACAGAAGTGGCAAGCGTTCAGGATTTGGGATTAAAGATGTACTTCTGGTGAAGCTGAGTTTATCATCCTAATTGCATTTTAAATTGGGTCAAATTATACTTTAATTATCAGCAGGAGCAGGATCATTAAGCTCTACAGAACAAAATATAGACAATTTGACCCCATCTTTCTGATCAAAGCTCAGTCCTCCTGATAAAAGCTTCTCTCACATCCTGCAGTCAAACTCAAACCTTACCAATGAGACAAATGCCACAAGGTGTAGTCAAGCTGTTGTCTTAAGAAATGCAACCTACCAAACATAGTAGTCACTCATTTACTCAAGCAATTCATCTATTAATACTTCCATAAACTCTCAGTCAGTGACCATTGGAATCTGTTTATATTTAATCTGATTCATTTCCCAGATGTCATGTGTACAGAACAGCACTCAGATATAAAAGCTTTATCTTTATGAGTGAGACTGATAAGTTCTGTGGCACAGCCGCTCAATCAGGTGACTCTTGAAGAGTGAATATAAAATTCTGGCACACAAACCACCACCATAGCAACAAAAACAGCCTGGCAACAGCAGCTGCTGCACTAAAAGAAACTGGAAGGGGAGGGGAAATCTTGTGCAAAAGTCCATTTCCTGTTGAAATCGTTAGAATCACAAATGTCTTTAAAGAACCGGGAGAAAAAGGATTAATGCACAATGTTTGCAGTCACTACACAAACAGCATCTTTGTGTGTCTGAAATGGCTGGGTCACTGCTACACTCACTGGGACCACATTTTACTCTGGATGGATTCTCTATACACAGCTGGCACCTATGGATCTCTGTCCCAAGGAACATTCCACATTTCTCCACACAACACCCCGTGGAAGCGAGAATGGTTTGGACAGAAGATGCTGCTGAACACAAATTCCTCACCCACTGGCAGCTGTGACTCTTTTCACATCACAGTAGGATTAATTGAGTACTGAGACAACCAGCAGAGCTCTGAGCACTTTGCTTTTCATGGGTGCATTTCACATGCAGAATCAGAAACTACAAATGAACTGGACAAATACTTTCCTTTTCCTCAAGCTTTGCTCCCCCCACACCCTGTCTCAGCCCTGAGGGCACTAACAGACTATAATGGTCCTGATCAGTTCTTCCTTGGGGGCTGCCCTAAGCCCAGGACCACAGCATGGGGCCATCAGTCCTTTCCCCAAGGATATTTTAGGATGCCATTCTCCAGCTCCACCACAGCCCTGCCGGGCCCTGCCATCCTGGAGCTGTGTCTGACCCTGTCTCCGATCCTGTCCTAGCCCTACAGAGGTGCCAGATGGGCTGGGAGCTGCTCCCACAGCCTTCCCTGCTCTTCTGCTGGGATGGGCCCTGCCTGGGGAGGTCCTTCCCTGATGCCCCTTGATGCCCCCCCAGCATTCTGGGCACCAGGGAGCCCTGACACTCCCAACCTAACCAACCTCCATGTTATAAAAAAAACTATTACCAGAAGAACACCAGCCAAATGCAATACTCACAGCAGCTAAAATTACAAGCCAAAAAGTCAGTTGCTGCATTCCCTAGAAAGGGCTAATTCACCCTTTTTATGTACTATAACCTTTCCTTGCATCTCTGTTAAGTTTATAGCATAACACTTTTTTCTTTTTACACATTGTTAGAACAGTCCATAAAACATACAACACATTTAACAATGTTGAAGTTAATTGAAAGATTTCACAGCCTACCAGGTTTGTTAAATCACAGCTGGTGTAAACTGCCAAAGGTCCACTGACTTCAAAGCTGTGCAGTTGTTTATACCAGTGCAATATCTGCATTTTTGCCTTGATTTTCTTCTAGCTCCCAACTTCTGTCCCAGATTAGAACCCTATAGAGGCAGATCAGCAACAATTGAAAAGCAGAATCTCTCACCTGCTTTGATTTACATCCAAGTTTAGCTGTGAGTTGAACTAAAAGACAGAAACATTAAATGGGTTGCAAAGCAGAAACTGCCTTGAAAATCCCCAGCCCTTTTGTAAACCAGGAATTACGTGCTCTGGACAACACAGCTGCCAAATGAATGGGATCTCTGTGCTCATGCAAAGATGCTGCTGCTGCTGGTTTATGCTTTCCTTGTAGTGTCTGAAATTACAGACATCTCATGGTCTCTTTTGGGAGCATAACAGGAGTCAGCAGACACTTCCTCTGGATGCCCCTCCATCATTCCCACAAAGCTCTTGCATGTACTGCTATGACAGAGCAATGTTTTCCTTCTAGGAAGTAGGAAAACAGCCATCAGCATTTTGGGTCCTCCCCATTACTATGGTGGAGTCTTGTCCCATAGTAGCTAAAATAAATTTAGGTCTAGCTTATAAATTTGGTACAGTTTAAAAATAATACATTAAAGCTGGCAGCAGAATGGTTTGCCTTTAGAAAGGATGTGAGATTATGAGTCCAAAAAAGTGAGTTCTGTTCTCAGAAAGGTTTATAATTCTTTCAGATGCTAAAAAAATCAAGGAGAAAATTGGTGTTGAATTTCTTGCATTGGCATATTTCCAAATTTCTTTTTAGATATCCCATAGTTTTGTGTTTTGATACACCTCACAAGTTAAATCAACAAAATTTTGGTGGTGTACCTACTCCTAAAGCATCTCATTTGAGATTTTATGCCCTGTGATAACCCACTGAACTTTTCACCATGCTCCTCTCAGAACTATAATACACTACCCTGTGTCAGACTTTCATTACCATTGTATTTTACAGAACTTGCAGTTGTAAAGGGTGAAATCCCACAACTGACACGACATTAGTCACAAAGCAATAGAACACCATTTACGTAGTTGAGAGCAGTTGCTTTCAAGTATATTTCTAAAACCTGGAGCAGTTTGGCTGTGATGTAAATCTTTGAGCCACAATATCTCTTGGAAGGAATTGTTAACTCTTAATGGCAAAACAATCCCAGCTTTCATACATTTCAGAGAAATTGATTTAAATTTAATTCAGTTCTTAGCACTGCTAATCTGAATAAAGCTCTGGGCACAGATAACATGGATAATGGGAGAAAGGACCTGTCAAGTCCCCTACAATCCATGAGCTGCCTCAGCACAGCTTCCCAAGTCCAACTAAGAACAACAGTGTCCTCCATCATCTTAAAGCTCAAGCTGAACAATATAAGCTAAAAGCTCTATGGCCTATGCAAACTTCTCTGCTGCCTAATCATTAACAGTTACAATAAGCATTTTCCAACACGTAGTACATTCTCAGAGAACAAACCGAGCAGCATCCACCAGGAATTAACAGCAGCCCAGGATTTAGGTGAGAGCTACAGAGCTCAAAACACAGGTTGTTCCTGAATGGCTGCGTTGATGGCCCTGTCACTCTGAGGCAAGGAAAAGCACTGAAGGGTAAAGCACTCGGCTGTTTGGGAGGCAATCTGCTCTAACAGGATGCCTGCTGAGCAATCAAACAACACTTACCAACCTCCCAACCAGACGACATTGTTAGAAACATAAAAGCATTGTCAGAGAAAGGTAGGAGGTTAAACGGAGGAGGAAAAGTGCCTTTTATAAGCCCACCATGGGCTACAGCTTGGTGTTTACCAGCAAAACAGCCAGCAGGAGGAGAGGGAGAAACAGCCCATGTCTATTCCAGAGCAGTACGAGGTCCCAAACAAACAGCGCTCGTTGCCTTCCACCCTTTCTGTATCAGACATGAAGCTCCACAATACCTGAAGCCTCGTATTCCAGGAAAAGAGAGAGAAAGAGAACAAGTAGCTGAGACTGAAAGGGCCCAATCACATTTTGGTTAAAGTCATTCCCTCAGCTTTGGTGAGAACTCAAACAGGTCCCCTGAAAGCAAATAACACAATTTATCCTGCAATTGTCTTTCATGAGATTATGCAACAGTTTTGATGAAACAGCCAATGATGAATTTAGGTTTCAACACTCATTTTCCCAGTAGTCTTGTAAATATATAAAAGGTCATGACATAATTTCAAAGAAGGAAGAGCAATTGTTGTAAGGAAATCTTGTGTTCCAGAGCCAGCAGCTGAAGAACTATGAGCACAACAAAGCTAAGAGTGAACATCAGACTACAATAAAAAAAATACCTCTTGACTTCTCTGCACAGTAAGATTTGCAGCAGTCATAGGAAATACCTGGCCCATGTGTTCATTTGAATGAATATTCCCCAATCAGTTACCAGTATTTCACAGATCATCTGCAAGTAGACTTTTTGCTCACAAAATTAATCTGAATGTAGATGTCAATTCAAAGAAAATATATTTTTCATTTATTTGACAGAATAACCAAGAATAATAGATGTTATTTGCTTCTACGGAGCCAAGAATAAGTTCAGTGATTTATAAACACCAGGAGGAATTCAAGCACGAGCATCCCCTCACTTTGCACACAGACATTTTGAGTGGTTTGGACTGTTTGTTACCAAGTCAGTGACACAAAGAGAGGAAGTGTGCTCAGAATGAGCATTATCACTCCCCTAAGAGACCATGATCACACAAGAAGTCTTAGACAAGCTGAGACCAAAGTCCAGATTTCCAAGAAACCGAATCAAATACTGTTTCTCTGTTCTCCTCCATGTCTTGCAATAGTGATAAAAATTCCATGTTTTAGGTATGATGCAATAGCAAGAATCAACAGAGCAGTGTAGGGTGGGGAATGGATATTGTGGTGAACATGATACAAACACCAATCAATGACCAGTGTTTAACATATATTGGTACCAAGTTAATCAATAAAATCCTAGTCACTCATACCATCTCAAAGCTGGCATAACAGGAGTTATTTTTGAAGAAGGATTTGCATTAAAGCATAGCTGTCTCACAGACTAGTTCAGGAGAAGTACATAAAACACAGGAGAAAGGGGAATTGTGACTTCAGCCTGGCATTTCAGTCTCATCCCAAATTCAATAACGTGAGCTCATCACTACAAAGGCAGAGCAGTGTCAGTCCTGCTTCACATCCAAGTGCCTGATCATGCACAGCCCTGATCCTCCTTGGCACTTCACTGATTTCCATTGAGCTGGAGGTACTGATTTCTTTCTGGGATCAGTTCATAAAAGGTGATTTTCACAGACAGAAATGGGACATGGATTCAAGAGGCCCTGAGCATGGGCCTTTTTACATGCAAATAAATGATTGGAGTCTGTTTCTGAGAGGAGATACAAAGTGCTGCCACGTGACTGTTTGCACTAAGGTGGGCTCTGCAGTCTGAAGCAGCTATTTCAGAGTCAGAGCTCCTTGTCTTTCACCACTGTTCATCAGTGAAGACCTTCTCCTCACTCACCTAAAACAATGGACATGGTTATTACCTGATAACCTGAAGGATCTTGCAAGCTGTAATTAATATCTAAAAATGCCAGTTTTATTGTAGAATATAAACCACAGTAAGTTTTGGCAGTGGGGACACAGGCATTGGTTTGGGACCAGTTTGCTTCGCTGGTTGAAAGTTTTCTTTCTAGTGGTTTAGTAGAAATAGTCAGGCCTTTTATTTACACAGCAAATTGGACCAGGAAGGTGAGGAGCTAAGGAAACTAAGTCCCAAGATTCTCTGCCTTCAGGAGCAGCTCTGTGGCCTTGTCTTTTCTATAGGGAAATTCTCCACACAGAAGACCTCCCTACTTGCTTGTTCAGCATCTTCCTGCACCAGGGAAGATACACAAATACACCTCAGCCCATCCCCGTGCCCCAACACTTGGCATGAGACCAATTCGTTACCAGAACTGTTTTAATACCAACCTGCTAATGCAGAGAAATGATTTCAGTTACTGTGTGGGAACATGGAAAAGCCTTTGGAGTCAACTAGCAAGTTCAAATCCAACTGCAAAGACAACAATGACTTGTTTCTGTACAGCCCCAGCAGGACAATCCAACAGTGCCCTAACATGCCACCACTCACTGTAGGAAATGGCTGATTTCCAGTAAGCCACTCAGTTTCCTTCCTGAACTGGTCTGGAATATAATGGATCCCCACAGACTTTGACAAAGCTGCAAGAGCTAATGGACTTGAAAATCTTGCATTCTCACTGGGAGGGCAGATCACTGTTCCTCAGTGCTCCATCGGCCTGAACAACTTCTTACCTCTCCTGCTACAGGGATTGTGTCTCCCTGGGAGGGTGGGCATTGCATTTGGGGAGCTTTAGGAAACCCTGATTTGCAGGCACTGCATACAACAGTCTGGGAGGGCTGGGCAGCAAAGTACCAGTTTGATCCCTGGCTTGTTTCTGGCAAATGTATTGTGTGCTCAAAAACTCTCAAAGGGAGCTGAGAATCATGGAATGGCTTGGGCTGGAAGGGGCCTTAAAGATCATCTGCTTCTGCCACAGCTAAAAGTGTAATTATCTGGGAAATGCAGTTTATTCCTCCATTAGGAAAAAAAAAAAGGCATTTCAAATAAAACCAGACTGTGCTGGTTGCTGAACCACTCATGTCCTCTGTTCTCATGCATACATCTTCTGCAAGAATTAGCATTTTGGGATAGTACTTTCTCAGCATGCTGTGTTGTTGGGGATTTTACAGGAACATTGAGTACAAGCCCATTTTTAGGAATTTTCTGAGGCATAAGAAAGGGAATTGAAAAGCTCTTTTCCCTTTTTGTGGATAAAAAGTGACATAGCTCTGTTGTCTATGCATGCACTTAATACTAAACTAAAAATACTATGTTTGAAGCATGGCATACAAGTATGCCCACATGGAGAACTAGACCTCTTGCTCAAGTTTCTCTTCCTTTTCAAAATCAAGTTAGTTGAAACACCAAGTTTTCCACGGAAGGAATACTTATTTTCCTCTCTGCAACACTTAGATGCTCAAGCCAAATTACAGCTTCTTCTGCCAACCTCTTAAAACTCATTTCTGCCATTAAGGAACCAGCCTGCTGGACTGCAGCACAGACCAGAGATAAACCACAGCTGAGAGCAGTTTATGAGGCTGTTAGTTTAGGAAAAAACTATCTCCCACTTCCCAAGTGAAGCAAAACCCATCAGTTCCTCATTTCCTTCCTCCTGCTTTGAGGAGGCAGCAATTAACCCTCTGCCACAGCTCCATCCTACCTGTGGCCTGCACCTGTCAGCTCACAGGACCTGGTGGGAAAAGGGGAATGGACACCTGGCCACGCTCTAGGAATAGCAGAGCTGTAGTATTTTAATCATAGCAATGCACAGCTGCTGTACTGGCAGCATTTTTGCTGTATTCCCAAGGAAAGGTTTTCTTGCTTCACCAACCAAGGCAAAGTTAGTGAGAGGAAGCCTGTTAGGATAACTGGGGGATGTATTTGCAGATCCTTGACATTTTGGCAAAAAGGGAGGATTCATAGGTAGCACATACCACATGTAACAGCTATTGAATTTGGCCTGTACTGTTTCCAACAGTTTAGCTCCAAGAGGCTTTTCTGCACAACTTCTTTTAAACATCTCAAAGCTTGGAAAACAGACAAGGCTTCTATTTTTGCTTCTATATATAAAGTTGTGAACCCTAATGAAGAGTCTTAACCTCTGAAAGACAACCTGCTTTCTAAGAGAGACAGAGCCAGCCACAGCCCTCCTCTAATGGCAGCACTTCCATGGTCTGAGAAAAGGCTATTAGGAAGATAGTGCCTTGCAGTGCTATAAAAATGAGTTAAAAGCCATTTTGCTGCTAGGTATTTTATATCTCCAGCTACTCAGAAACCAACCTGTCTTCCCTTATAAATTGGAGAGAGGGAAACATGTACAACACATCTTTATAGGGAGAAAATGAAAAATGAAAGGTTGCTTTATGTGTAATATATATCACCCACAGGTTTCAGCATATGAAAATACTATGAGATATTTAAAGGACTATTATGTTTGTCCCTTAATACCAAATAAAGCAAAATCAGCTGTGCATAAAAAATAATGACATTATCAAAGGGAGCTGTATCTACTCAAGATATTGTTTAGCTAATGAGTTGCTGCTCTTAATGTTTTTGGACATATTTTCTTTCTAACTTCCTGATCTTGGGTGTTTATTGTCTGCAATAAACTCCCTTGGGCATGATATTTCTCTGCCTTTCTTGAAGTCACACTTTCAGAAATGGACTTGCTGCAAGCACAGAGACCATTCTACTCTCCATGGATTTATTACACCGCGGTATTTAATCTGTGAAGGCTCTCCAGGGCTAACTGGGTTTGACACAGTGGCAAACAAGGGTGCTTAGTCTGTGCCAAGGCACACAAATGAGTGTCCCCAGACAGACCAAGAAACTGCTACACTGCATTTGTGATCTTTTCCCTTGGCATTACTGTTAGTTCCTGATTAGCTCTGCTTGGTTTACCTGGATCACACACATCAAAAGTTTCTCATATTTCAAGTGAGCAACTTTGTGGATAGAAAAGTATTGGTGAGATGTCTGCAAAATACACTCCCTTTCCCCCTCCATTTGTGGTTTAAAAGCCAACCATTCTGACACAGCCATAGCCCACATGGAACAGAGAGGCAACCAAGCAAAGCACACGGGGAACACTGCCAGGACCTCTGAAGGAAACTGTACAGTATCTCTACAGCTCCATCTGCCCACCCTCACATCAGTGAGCAAGAAAAAAACTTTATGATGTTCTTGTGGCAACCAGTTTAACCCACCCCAGTACTCAGGGAGTGATTAGATACTCACAGATAAAGGGGGCACTGCAGTTTGAAACTGCCCCAAAGCCCCTGACACCACCCTGTGCCCAAACAGCTCTGCTGCACTCCTAAAACACATCCCAGCTGCCCCTGCTGCACCAATCCCAAGGGCTGGGCCTGAAAGGTGTCCCTGATTTAACAGCACAGTCCAAAGCATGGGAGCACTCACCCAAGGAAGACAATCTACAGGCTCGTTAGTAACTGTTTAATAGCCCAGTAATTAAGGAATATAGTGATCTTCAAATACTCATGCAATAACACACCCTAATACTTGTCTCAGCTCAGGGATCTGCTTGTTGTAAGTGTAACTACCACAGTTTGTGACCCATTAGTGAACTATGTTATATAAAACACCATAATAGCTTTATGATTTACACTCCCTAACACACTTTGCAACAGCAGCATTTTTGGCAGTGATTTGCTTGTTACAAGTGTTCAGTAGAGAACAATTTTGTTGCAGTCAGTAATTGCCACATCACAAATAATTTCAGCCTTTTAGTATCAATTTTAAGAGAACTTCACGAGGAGTTACAAATGAATATTCATCATGTATTGTAATACAAATGTAACTGGTGGAGTACAATAGATGAGATTAAAAGGAAGATCCTTCCTCATTACAATATACGTCTAAAATACACTAGTAATAATTCCTTTCATATTTCAGAAATAAGGCCCCTAGCACTGGCACTTAATTTCCAACAAAATTATTCTCAAATGGTGAAAGTCTTTGCAGTAATTCTGGCCTGTGTTATTTTTAAGTTGCACTTACACGTTTGCTTTACTCCAGGTTCAGCCTTGATTTTCATCAAGCACTTCCACCCAAAAGCTTTCCTTAATGACAATAAAATCAGAAGCTCATGCAAATCTGCTGTGGGCAACTTGTCAGTCAACAGGTATTTAGAGCCAAGAATCTCACATAGAAGGGTGATAAAAACCATGGGCAACCTGAGCTTGGTTCCATTAACAGGACAAGTTCCCCAATTGTTTAATCAGGCTGTACCCCCAAGTGGCTTCACATGACAAACATTTTGAAAAGCACAGGAAAAGTACAAACCCAGTGTTGGTAGAGCCAAAACTTGTGCAAAAGGACCAACTTTAGACCAGTGAATTGCATAGTTTGCAAGAGTAAGGGAAGATGGCCAGAGCAAAGATACAGAGTAAAAGCATGTCCAGTAAATGCCTGCACATAGAGCCTTGGGAAAGCAAGAGGGGAGAGCACGAGCATTTACCACAGGTCTTCCCTTAGTAATTTTTTAGGTGTCACCATTAAAACTGAATTGCCACTTAGGAGTAAACAAAGATCCCAGTGATAGGAACTGGTACAAAGCAACAGAGCAACACTAGAGGAGAATATCCATCCTTTATTGGGTGCCAGGGGAAGCAGTGACAAAGGATGAGGAAAAGGCTGAGCTTCTTAATGCCTCTTTTGCCTCCATCTTTAATGCTGACCAGTTGTTTTAGGAGTAGCCAGCACTCTGAGCTGGAAGACAGGGAGCAGAATGAAGCCACCATAATCCAAGGAAAACCAGCCCATGACCTGCTACACCAGTTACACACACACAGGTCTAGAGGCCCAGTGGGATCCACCCAAGGGCACTGGGAGAGCTGGCAGATGTGCCAGCAATAATTTGGGAAAGTGGTTTAACAATTGTCATCAACATACACATTCCCTCTGTTATTGGGACAAGAACAGTAGAAGGACCACAAAGCTACTATGACAAGTTCTAGCTCATCTTTTACTCATTTATTACATTTGGAAGAAAAACACACTGAAAAGTATGTAATTATTGAAGAGAATTTGTAGCAGAAACTAAAGCTATGAAATTACATGTAAACAGAGAAAAAACCCACCTTGTTCTAAACAACCTTGTTGAGAACAACATTTGGTAATTGCTATTGCTTTTTCAAGGGGATGTCACATGACAAAACACGGGATTTGCCTCTCAAGGATCCACAACTCACATGGAATACTGAGGCATTAGTGAGTGCATAATCCCTCTAAGATAGTATTTCTATTTAATATTATTTATTTATCAGAGCAATATGACTAACTGGCAAAGGAACACCAGCATTATTACAGATATTCCCATTCTACTGTAAGGATATAATTTCATTCCCTACTCCACATGTTTATGCTGACAGGAATAAGCAAAACATTCTAATACACAAGTGATTTAACCTTTCTCCTCCTTAAGCAAATCATTTTAAGACATAATTACAAGTAAACATTTGAAATTTGCTTAGAGTGCAAACAGCTTAAATGCATAAATACACAATTAAAATGCTGATTTTTTTTTTTACATTACATATTTCTGAATTTACATCACAAGTTAAACCAAACTCAGTTCCTGAATCTATTTCAATGCTATCTGAAGAGAAAAACTTTCCTTTAAAATTTATTCTCATGGCATGATTTAATTAAGCACAAAACTTGCTGCAGTTACTGTAAGACAGCTAAAAATAATGATCTGCCTGTGAATAGCTCAGTGGGATTAAGTAAGCACTGGAACACATCTGCACATGCCCTCTGCTTGTACACTGGACCAAGACTTACACAAGACCTCTGATGCCACTCTGGGATCCCCTAAAGAGATCCATATCTTCATGAATCCTCAATGCCAAAACAGCCAAAGGAAAGCACAGCCAGGTATTCAACTGCCTAAACTGCATGGAGAAATTTGCATACCAAGCTATTCTTTGGAAACAGAGCTAAAACAAACTGTTCAACATCTGAGTTAACACCATACCCACCCTCAGGGATGAGAACAAGCAGCTGTAACTCAACCTGAATTTGCTTTAAATCTCCAAGTTATAAAATATTTCTGATTCCCCCATTCCAGTGGCTGGAAAAGCACCTGGCAGAATTCAGCACATGCCACATGCACAGCTTTCCACCCCAGGGGGATCCCCGACTTGCTGCTGAGCTGCCAGTGCTCTCCCTGCCTCACTGCAGCTGCTCCTGGTGCCCACCACAGACGATGCTCAGCCAGGGCCAGGTGGGAAGAGGGTCTTGATGCCACAGCAAAACTTTTTTTTTTTTTTTTTACATTTTTGAAGCTGGTGCCTTCTTTATTTCTAAGTCTGACTGATGGTTGCCTGACTTTCACAGGAGCAGTTTGGGACCGGAGCCCTGTTGGGAAGCTCAGCCACACCCCCCTCTGAGGCTGCTGCTCTCACCCTGGCAGGGGAGCACCCCGGCTGTTTGCCATGGGAGGCTGAGCCAGAACACTGTGGTGTTCTAACTTTTAGTGGATACAGACATTTATAAACAAACCTGAATTACTTGAGGTGACTTACATTGTAGCCAGAAATGAGGAAAATTATTAATTTTTTTGTGTA
>JAWWEV010000115.1:1381753-1394950 GCA_035583235.1 Hafferia zeledoni
AGTAAACATCATTCCACCCTGACTCCTGTGCTCAGAGAGGAACGTTCACCCTGTTAGTGTCACTCCTGTGCTCAGAGGGGAACATTCACCCTGTTAGTGTCACACCAGCTCCCAGAACACCTTCTGCAGACAGGAGCACAACCCTTCCCAACCACTTCTGGCCAGGAATTGCAGCCTGGTCTGGGCTGTGCTGCTTGCCACCAAGGCAATTAATCCTTCAGAACTATTTGGTCCTTGGCTGCTCTGAGGGTTCCCAAAAAAAGTCAAGTGATGCCAACTACACAGCTCTTCTGGGATATGCCACTTGTCAGCAAAGAGAAGAGACTTCAGTCTCACTATTGACTAGCAAATAATGCTTTAATTTACTTACAGCATCTCATTTCAAACAAGGGCTAAGAGGAGGCACTGGAGAGCTCTGCTTACCCGTGAGCAGCTCTGAGTCACTCAGTTGCTCTGATCCCTGCATCACAACTGTTTATAAATCCCAGCTTTATTAACATGCATCTGGTGAAAACTTGGCAGACAACTTTGCCCAGTGGCAAAAAAAATAAATATCTATTTAATCCTTGGAACATTTGCAGTCTCCAGACAGCTGACCAAATGAATTCTAAGCTGCTTTTCCTAAATACACATTGTTGGCAGTCTCCAAAGGGTTAAAGGCTAGATCTAATTGCTAATAAACTTGAATAAAGTATTCTCAAAGGCATTAGTGGGAATTGTTTCAGGCTCCAAAATCAGTTAAACCAGTTTTTAATTAAGCAACATTTAATAAATAACATCTAAAACAACTGTGCTGCTTTCTTGAGGCTTACTAAGAAAAGGCTGATTCTTAAAGGTGTTTTTTTTGGCAGGCTCTGGCCACAAAGAGAAGAGGAGGTTGGGCAGTAGAATAAAGTATTTGTTTTATTGAGATCAACCTTGCTGTGCCATCTTTGATTTCAATTGAGTTATGCCAGGTTTGCAGCACATTAGAGTATTTGAACATTTTATCATACTCTGAGCTGCTCTCAATGCAATAATGCGAGAGGCTCTTCCTAACATAGACTTTGATATCAGTACATTTTAAATGCAACATGTCAAGACTTTTAAGCACTTGGATCTCGGACTGGCTTTGCTCCCTGTGCAGAGTGCCTGGCAGAGTGCAGCTCCAATACACAAACAGGGCTGATGGGTATTCCAGTAATACAAACTAAAGTGATTTACTTGCATTTCACACTTGTCTTCATGTCACAAAGCAGATGCTTCTTCTGTCACGTGCCAAGGGTTGTGTGCAATACCCTCTGACTAAGCATGTGTGAAAGGCGTCAGAGACCTCCCTGACGAACCAGATGGCAGATTTATTTATAAAGCTCTGTACTTTGAGATGTGCTGCCTGAGAACAGGCTTGTCAAACAATTGTGTGGTCTACAAGCACAGAATAGTCTTAACATGGTGGGCAGTGTGGATAAAACACATGCAGCCTCCAGGACCCCTCCTGGCTGCAAGTGCCTCCCTCCAGCACAGCCCCCCTGCAATGAGTGCCCAGCCCACCCAACACCTGCAGCCCAGCAGCCAAGAGTGCTGATCCCACTGCACCCCAATGCCCTGCCCACTGCAGGCACTTATGAGTCACTGCCATTCTCAGCTCCACTCCAACCTCCCTGATTATGGCAATGGCTGAAGGAAATGGGATTGTCATCCTGGAAGACAATGTACCACCCTGATCCTGTGAGCTGCTGCCATTGACTGGGCAGCTCATTAATTCATTTAGTTGCAGCAATGAAATAAGGAGCTCATTAGTGCAGCTAAAACAATTATTTGTATACAACAAATACTAGCAAAGTGAAGTCCTGCAGCTCAAGTCAATGTGCTACTAGACTGGTGACTGCTTTGCACAATTGGGAAAAAACAAGCACAATGGAATCCCAGGGATTTTTCTCCTCTTCACTTTCTGCCCATTTGCACATGTTCTTGATGTCAAGGCCCAGAGCATATCTCCCCTCTAAAAGCATGGAGGGTGGGATTTACTGTTTGCAGTTGAAACCTATCATGATTTGCAGTCAAAACATAACATCCCTTCCATCAACCACCTGAACTTCATACAGGCAGAACCATTTCACTCTAAAGAAAATCATCTTGAGCTGTGTGGCCAAGGCATTCTAAAATAGCCTATTCTTCCTGGTGCAGCAGGGTCACAGCAGAGTTTCCAGAATGAACAAGACATTAATGGGGCCATTTCTGTTTGCCTTCCTAACAGGAGTTACTCAAGGCATATTCTGCACAAGAAGAGTCAAGCAGTTTTTTACCCATTTCCAATAGCACTTCTTCCTGCTCACAGATTTTAGGCAGTTTTCTTGCAAGCTTCTCAAATGATTGCTACTCCTGGAAAGAATAGTGGACATTCAGCTCTTTCTTATCACAGAAAAGCTTGGAAGGCACAATAAAAAGAAGGGGTAAACAGTGCAGAGTGTCACAGAAGCTGCAGGCATTGTAAACAGTGTCAAGGGACTGCACTCTAATTCAGTTAGGAAGCTGAGACACTTATCCCACATCTAAAACAGTCAGTATGCTCACAGCCCTTTAGGCAGCACCAGCTGAATTGCCCTTCATGTGTGGGTTCTGCTCACACAGTGCAGGGCTCAGTGACAACACCTCAACAGTCAGTGTAGCAGTTGCTCCAGAGAGACCTGCTTATCCAATCCTTTGCTTCCTGGTGACACCTGATGGCTGAGGCACCTGCAGCACAGTGGAAGGGTGACCCCGATGTCCCTGCTGCCTCTGTCAGGCACAGGCTGGGGCACTGTTAGCACTGCAGGACTCGGGCCTGAGCCTTTGGCCCTTACCTGGGGGGCCTGGTGAGCACCTGCACAGCAGCAGGGGCTGATCACGGTAACACAGATCTCTGCAGGTGGGAGCTGTGCTGTCACAGCCATCACAGAGGCCACAAGAGGAATGCAAATCCCTCACTTACTGGGCCATCACCACACAAACCTGGGAATATCCTGAAGGCAATCCTTAGGGATGTCCCAGGTGTAATCCCTAAGCACTGGGTAGGAAAAAATTAAGACAACCCCAAAATCTTCATGTCAACACTGAACTCCATCAGGCAGCAGTCACAGGCTGGTTGTGTAAGTTCTGCTGGGTGTAGGAGACATCACAGTCATTTGCTGGTGACATGATAGACATGAAAAATATGGACAAAACTAGCAACATCTTTCATAGCACCATTTGTACTAAAGGCTTACAAAAAGGCAGAGAAAGTGTTCATTAGACCTAATATTAGTATGAGAGCAACTTGAATTTGTCTCAAATACTTTTAATGCTTTTTTCTCTCAAAGGTATCCAGTCTCAGAGCATGCACCAGGAACTATAGCTGTAACTTCATTTACAAGCTATCAGTTGCTAAATTTACTACATCAGGGGAATTATTTTGATTTGAAATGGATGAAAAAAACAAAATAAAATTTAGATAATCACTAAGTCAAACACAGCAGATCCATACTCTATATTGTTATCTAACTTTTCTTGAATGCAGCCAAAGAACAAACTCATGCTAGGACAGCTTCATACACGTTTTGCACAGAATACACTTCCAGGGTTCTAGAACAAGCTTTCCCTCCTTCACAAAGAGACATATGGAAGATAAGCAATTTTATAAAAAGTCTCTGAAGAGCAATCTTTTCCCCTTTCAAAAAATTTGAGATCTTAAATCAGATGAAAATTAATTGCATGCAAATGTGTGACGCAACTCCAAGATTCAGCTCATCCTCCTTGTATACAGCTGCAGCTGATTTTTGTCCCCTTCTAGGTAGGCAGGAAATTACTTTGAAGTTTGCTGCTAATACTCTAGTGGGGATTTTAACATCTGAGGTTGGCAAGTGAATACATCTCTGAAGCTTGATATGTCAGGCAGGGGGCTTGAATCACTTCGGTGATTAACTTTGGCCATCAAAACAGCCCTGAGCCTTCACACTGAGCTTTTAAACTTGTGGAAGGGAAAAATCAAAATAGGATAAAATACTTGGCACATAGAAATAATTGGTAATACACTGACAGCACAAAACTTTGGGCCCATACACCTTTAATTCACAATAGAAGACTATCTTGATTAACTGGGTTAGTAGAATCATGTCCTGGGAGTGAAGGCTTAGAGAGGCCAAGATAAAATATGCCCCGCCTAGGGACAGGTGTGTTAGAAAAGCCAGGCAGAGCCTGTGCTGTTGGTTTAGCTGACAGGACCTCACAACAGCAACTGTACTGTTGTTCAGCAGTTCTGAGCTTCTAAGAGGAAACTGTAAGGGAAGAGGGCAGCCAGGGGAATAAGGAGGATTAATTTAAAATGCACATTTTATCTTTTTACTCAGAAAGTCAACATTCAAACAATAACATCTATGCTTAAGAGATAAAGGTGAGGCTGCAGAGAAGAGCCAAAATCCATTAGTACAATGAGTGCTTCCAATTTTAGTAGTAACAAGCAGAGCTAGTTCATACAGAGGTTAGCTAAACAGTTATTTTAAGGACTCACTGTCCTTAGTGGAAAATTAATAGAGCAAGTGTCAAAAGCCTTTCATGATTCTAAAAATTAGAACAGTCTGTCTCTACTGGGTATCCATCCTGCACAGAGAGCCTTCACCTACTGAAATATGAAGTGTGAAAGCACTGAAATAGGAAATATGTGAAATTTATTCAGCACCTGGAAATCAGCACAGCTGTCCTGGAATATCATCTACATCTCAATCACACACTCATTTGCTGAGCACACTGGCTACCTAAAGCAACACAATTCCTCTGCTCGAGCCACTTGCGTCACTCACAGCAGCAGAAAATTTAAAATACAGTCACTTAGAAACAGGGAATCACAACACTCTGAAAACCTTCCTTTCTGGAGAGAGGAACATGGGGCATAAACAGCTCTGAAAGCTACAGAAGAAAACAGTGGAGAGGGAACAAAGCAAGCACATTTGCCAAATTTCAACTTCAAGGCAAAACCCCCCAAATAAAGTGCTGCATTATGCCAGGCATTCAGTTTTACTAATTTTTAGGGGGATCACACAGGTGTATTTGAAGATAGAACTATGTTTACAACATCCATGGCTCAGAAAAACACTCCATGCTGCTTCTACTTGACTCATTTGATTTCTGCAGGAAGCTGAACACTTGTCACTGGATTCCCTGACCTGCAAAGGCAGCTTTCCCTTGTTGCCCAGCCCACCACACACACATTTTTGGGCAGCAGGTCCCATCAGCTCCCACTTGCCCGGGGATGGTTTGTCCAAGCCCCGAACTAACATTGCCACCTATTGCACAGGTGCTGGGGCAGACATGGGGTCTGTCTGGGTGGGCTGGCTCAGGGTCAGCAGGGCAGGGCCAGTGCTGTGTAAACCAAGTCCTTGGCTTCCAAAGCTGGCATGGGCTTGGAAACAGAGCATGGCCCCAGCTTGGATCTGCAAGGGTTGTTTACTCCACTTGTAACCAGGCCCACTGGTCTTGGATGAGTTGTGGAAGAAGCCACTCAGTCTCCTTACACTGCTTTCTCCAGTGTTTTCTCTAGGGACAGGATCACCTGGTTATGGCATTCACCCCCTGTATCAGGCAACAGAGAAACACACTGCACACACCTTGTTTTTCCACCTGTCTATTAGAGATGGGCATTTAAAGGTATCAGATAAATGAATGCTGAGCCTTTTCAGCATCTTCTGCCACAACCTGAGCTCAGATGGCTTCACCCACTACTGCAATGACAAAGGAGGGAAAAAGCCCTTTCCTGGGCTGTGGCAGACTGGGGAAGTCCTGCTGTCTCCAGAACTGGCTGCTCACGGCTGTTGCCCCCAAGTCTGTCACACCTCCTGGCTACTCTGTCTACAGTCACACAATTCCTAGAGCACAGTTACTCCACCCAAACACCAGGCCCACTCAGTCACTGGCCATTAGGAGCAGCACTGGTGCAACCACATGTTTAATTATTGCTGCATATTTTTAAGCACTATCTTGACCATTCCCAGCCTGCACATCCCCATCTCAGTATTACAGGTAGCTTGGGTGGAGCTCTTGCCTTTTTTTCAAGCAGACTATGGATATTCCAGCCTATTACCCAGCTGCACTCCCACATCCCATATTATACCACTGACAGAACTGTAATAACAGTTATTTTTTGGGCCTACCCTGAGCCCAGCTTTAATCCTTCCAGGCCAGTGTGAGAGAAGGCCAGAGCCCAAGGCCCAGGCTGTTCTGTTCCTTTAGGTCTGGCCTGTGTACGTGAGGAACCGAGGAAAGGAAAGGGTGAATGTACATGAGGAGGGAAGAAAGGGTGATCTCATGAAACTGCCACCCTCAAGGCTGTGTCTATCATCCAATATGAAGCAGCAGAGTTTATGTAATTGCATTTGAGATCTTATTTAAGCTTCTCTGGCAAAATTAAAAGTATTTTTATCTTTTTCTTGCCTGTCTCTACCCCTCAGCCACTGACTAGAGAGTAAACTGGAATGTTGCTAAAACTGTGAGCTAATACTGTATTTTGGCAAATCAATACTTGCTAAAGTTCTGTATAACAAGTTCCAAGTTGTTTCAGAGACTCATGTACATATTCAGTTTTACTGACTGCTTAGAAGGACAAACAAGCAGAGCTGTTCCCTGACAGTACATCAAACTTTACCTACAGAGTTCCTCTCACAGGGCACTCTGATCATACAGATCAACTGATACATGTGCTATCACTGAATCTGCTTTCCTGTTCCTGGATACCAAAAAGGCCCTTGCTCTTTTAATCTGCTTGAATCAGCCCATATCTGTCACCCAGCTTTTGATAGTAATTAGTGCTGTACTTTAACACCAGATCAGGCAAAAGGACAACACTTTTTTGGCTTTATGTTCTTTAGTCAACCTTCACTTTTGTGCATGACCTCCACAATAATCCATAGTTTGATATTCTAATAGCAAATGTAATGGTGGTGGTGAAAGTGTATTGCACAAGAAAGGGACATTTCATATATAACTGTTTGGATGGCCAAGTTCAAATGCCAACATCACACACAGCTGCTCTTCAAACCCCATTTTGGTTTGATGACACAAAAAACTTAATGCCAAAACAACAAAACCAGCAAAATCCCTGCTTTTTAACAGTAAGCCTCAAGAAATCTGTTAGAAAGTTAACCTTGAAAACAGTTTTACAATTAATTTGAATGAGATTTCCATTTAGCAGCTGAAACAATTACCCTTAAATGGCTTTATGCCAAATGCGATCTCCATTGCTTTTCTAATGGCAGAAGACTCATGGCAATAAAAAAGTGAGACCAAGGGCTGTCACGTGCTGCAAAATGGATCCTGTGGGAAACTGCAAATCCTGTGGATGTGCAAACTAGAATACTTTTTCCCCCTGTAGAGCAGCAGTGACTGCATCCAGGGGATGCTCTGCACTGGCACTGCTGAATGAAAACACCCAGCCTGGATGAGCATGTGATGCAATTGCTCGATACCAAGGCACAGCACACACATTCTTTGGGATCTTAAAATAATCTCCCAAGGGAACATTGTGGCTCTTCTTTGAGGCTGGAGACTTCATGAATGCCAAATAAAGTTTCCATGTACTGACTAATCCACTAGCTATCCATCACTCTTCAGGCCTGCTTCCAGTTCTAACTCCCTTTAGGTTTTTTTTTCCTTAGGCCTGTCTGAACCACTCATCGTCCTTTGGATTTGCTACACAGACATCAATGAAAACAGGTTTTCCTCTTGGGGAAGGTCCCACAAAAGGACATGTTTCAGTGGTCTCTCTTCCTGTAATGCACACAGGGCAGCCTTGCCTTCAGCATTCTCAAGCTGAGCTACTCTAGGCATTTAGATCCAACCCCAGATTGAATTTCTCCACATGTAGCTGTGAACTAGTGAGGTTTAATAACCTGGAAAAACACTACCTAAGTGTTAATCATACATATGGAATCAAATTTCTCCTGTTTCTAGGTATGACAGTCCAACTAGAACAACAACTTTAACTTTGGTTAAAGAAGTCCACACCATCATCAAAACACAACAACTGAACAGTGTCGCTGTTCAGAAAGATCTGCTGTGACTCAGAAGGCAGAAAAATCTACCAGAAGATAATTTTTTTCAAGGAAAAGCCACATCTTTACATGAAATCTTTCAAGGAGATTTGTTGGCAGAAATGTCAGTTCCTGAATAAGCACTGAATGCCTGAAACATGATAAATATTAGCCCAAAATGAAGATACAAGGGAAAGTTCCACTACACTGCTCTGATTATGTAAGACCAGGGAGAAATGACTTTGAGGCACTTGGATGACAATTCATAGCTGAAATACGTCATCTAGGGATGAAATGTTTTTACCAAATCTCAGCTTCCCCTGTGAAGATAGGCCTAATTTACTGACCTTCAAAGCACTAATTTAAATTATTATAGTTTGGACCTGTACATTTCCTATAAAGTAATTTTTAAACTTGAAAAGAGTTCATCACCATCTCTGCATGAGCCAAAAAAAAAAAAAGCAAACCACCAGTCAAACTCCCTTTCAAGCTCTCCACACCACTTTACAACTTCAGAATCTTTTCTAGGTCTTACTGATTACAAGCTCAGAGCTTCAGAGTACTGCAGATTGTGAATATTTAGGTGAATATTTGGGCAATGGCAAACTTAGCAGAGCTTCAACTGTTGCCCACAGTTTCTGCCAAGTGATATCCAAAAGATTAAAAGCTTTGGAAACTCATACTAATGTATCAACAGCAAGGAATTTAAACTGCTGTTTGTGGATACATGAACACAGAAGGCAGAAGTAAAAGCAGCCAGAATATACTTCATTCTATAAAGTACAGTTCTGGACTTGAAATATGATGCCTGCATTATTCACCCAAGATTCAGCAGAGCCAAGGAAAGCAATTCCACTGGTTTCACTTACTGTGAACTGGATCACAAGGACCAACAACAGCAAAGAACAAAAACACAGGCAGCAGGCAGTGAGCAAAATGCCAAACATGAATCTGATTCTCCTGCAGTCACCTGCACTCTGAGCTTGTGGCAAAGCACGTGAAGCAGCTTCACAGTTAACACACAGAACTGAGACATTGGAGACTGGGCTGTCAGCCCACAGCACACTCCTGCTAGGAATGCAAACTGGGGAATTCGTTGAACTGGCTGAGCCCAAGCTCAGCTCCTTTGCTGGTGGGAGTAGCTGTGAAGAAAGGTGGAAATGGGGACCTGCACTTCCTTTCCTTGGGAAGTGCCCTTGAGCTGTGGCTTTCCTGCTGGCCCCTGGCTCTGCTCCACCCTGCCTGTGGATCTGTGCCCACACTCACATCTCCAGGACTGACCAACACCCACTGCCCAGTGCCTGGGACTGGCCTCACACCTGCCTTGTCACAGTTGATGGGAACAAAGGTATAAGCCATTTGTGATTTTTTTTTCCTCCTCCCCTGTTTTCCTATGGAAGCCTTAGGGCACTCTGTGCCCACACACTGCCAATATATCCCCAAACCACAAGGAACTGAAGACACCTACTGCAAAGTAGAAATTCTGCTTAACTACTCAAGCGTTGAAACTCAGGAGTTGTAAACTTGCCCATCCTAGTGCAATATAGACTATCTTCACTTAAGAGTATATTTATCTACTATTTTAAACTAATATTTCTATTTCTCCCACACAAATCTGCTAAAGTATCCAGTATCCAAACAATTTTTAAAAAAACATATTTCTCACATGCTCAATGTTTTAGTTTCTTACACCATTTGAGTTCTTTTATCCTTTTCCTAAAATACACAGCAGTTTTGTCAGAGTGAGGTTGGGCTCAAATGCCTTAAAAAACAATAATTTCTTCACTGAAGTTTGGCAAAAATTAATACTTGGATATTCCCATTTAAATAACTGCTCAGTGCATATAAATTAATACATAGACAGTTCAAATAGTTCTGCTGCCCTTCTCCAAAGATAATGTGAACTACTGAAAAGAACTATTGTCTCTACAGAATGGCCTATGACAGGACAGATTTGTATTGCTGGCTTTCATTTCTCCTTGGGTGTTCAAAGGCAACATCTCTTTCCAATTCTTATTCCTTTTTACTGACTTCCCCACCATTTGTGATCACAACTTGTGTTCATCAGCATGTCAAGCAGAACTGATAGTAGTGAATATGCAAATAGTAGACTGAAGCAACAAAAAATGGCATTTTTCAGTACTCCTTTCATTCCAACATCTGCACACAGGATTTCACTGGAGTGGATACTTCTCTACCATGAACTCAGCATTTCAACATGACTGTCAGACCCAGATTGCTCATGTGAGAACACACCACTATGGGAACTAGGACTGTTTGTCTTTAACAACAGAGTTGGATGGCATGGAGCAGTCTGGGCTGAATTGTGCCATCTGCTTGCAGGAGAGAGGCAGTAAAGACTCCTGACTTCTCCCAAGGAGTTCCTGATTCTCAGAAAGTGAAGGGCATGGCCTTTACCACCTTTACTAAGTGCACTCCCACATTTAGCCAACAAGCTCACTGCAATTTTCAGAGAAAGCTGTTTTTAAGAAGTGATGAAATTCCAGAGGATGCTTTGAGTATTAATATGTCAGTGAAATAAACTAGAAAAACAGCTTTCCTAGTACTTAAATAGTTAATCTGTAGTGAAGCTTTTAAAAATAATTTCTTAAGGTATTTCAAGAACAATGAGAGCTGGATTAGGATGCTGTCCACACAATCTCACTGCTGAAAGAACTCCCTTAAAAATGCCAAATAATTTGTGCCATTGCTAGTTTGTACTCTTTCTTAAATTAAAAAAAAAGCAAATATAATGACAGTAGAACCTCTGAGAGTATAGACTTGTTCTCTCATTTATCTTTTACAGAGCTTTTTATCAGTGATCTTCTGTCCATTTGCAGACAGGGAAGCAAATGCTTCCTGTCAGGAGGGGAGGGAATCATTCAGTGCCAGAGAAGGGAGCAGAACCTTTGCTCCTCACTGGATCCCCCCTGCTCTGCACCTGAGACAGTGCCAACTCAAAGCATCTCTTCAAGCAGAATCTTAGAAAACAGGCTAATTTTACCCATTCTCTTCTTTTAAAATATGCACATGTGCTCCATTGTATGATCTGACACTCAAACTGACTAAATTATACAGTGATCTTGGGGTATTTTTAGTAACACTTATTTTACAGCTGGAACACGCCTCACAAGCAGCCTGCAGAAGCTTTACAGCTCACAATTTACTGTAATCCCCAACATTTTTTGTTTCCTTCTCCTTTGTGTCCTTGTGTAACAGATTCAAAGTCGACTGTGTTTCATTTAAAAAGTGAAATTAAATTAAGAATCCAAATTCACACAGGAAAATGCTTGATCTCTCATGTTCAGCCTGAGTACCTTTTTAAACCTGGCAAAGAGCCCAATTCTCTTGGGTTTCAAGGAGGTACAGGATACAAATTGCTCATTATTCACAAAATATTTTAAAAAACAGTTTATATCCACAGGAGCTTCCTGGTTGCTCACCTTCCTTTGGGCCAGAGGGTGGAAGAGGAATTTGAAGGTCTGCCTGTTATTATCATCTCCATGCCCCCTCTGGTCACCTCAAAGGAACAGAAACAGCCAGGAATGCCTTTTTCTGTGCTTCCAGGCACATTGTGGCAGCAGCTGGTGGCACAGAGTGAAGGGGCATTTTCATTCCTCCCAAGAATGTACAATAATTCAACCTGTCACCATGCCTTGCACCATTTTCACATGACTTCTTCAGCATTTTCTTTTCCTCCAATTTATTGCAATAAAAGGAATGCATTAAGGAGCAATGCTTTGACAAGAAGAGTCAAGACAAGACTCTAGAATTGTTCTTTTTAAAAATAATTATCCAAGTCCAATTCATGTTAGCAAGGAAATGTAAGCTTTAACCCAGTAATTAATGGAGATGATTCCAGAAAGAGAACTCATTTTTCATACAGTACAATGACAGATCTTGTTTCCATAAATGAGGTGAGCAGGCTTGTGAACATGCTGCCAAGTTTCAGCCAACATTGACTGTTTAACACCAAAGCCTCCAAGAAGTAATTTCATTTCCTATATTAATGTACAGCTGAGCTTTCTCCAGGGCAGAGAACGAACTGACTGTCAAAAGCTGCAAGCTCCAAAATCCAGACACAGCACATTTTGCTATATTCAATTTATTCCCCTTGTTTTCAAAATAAGAAATGTTGCTGAAGATGCAGGCAAATAATTTAGTTTGTGTCATTCTCATAGTGTCCCTTTTCCTTGGGATTGTCATTTATAATATGTACAAGGGCACAAGGTGATAAGTTCATTACCCCTGTAGAAGCAGCAAAATAATTTTCTAAATATACATTGAAACAGCCATCAATACTCCAGCACAGAGCAAAAATATGTCCCAAGGAGAAAACAGCAGGTTACCAACACACCACTTGGTTTTGGTAAGATTTTCTTGCATTCTTCATGGTTCAAGTCAATAAAGTTTAACTGCAATGCAAGACCCACTTGCAACTCTCCCCTACAGTTCCTACTCTAAAACACACATGTGGGTAAACAGGAAAAAATCCTAGAAAAAGGTCTAGTTCATGTGATACTTCAGGTCTAATGGTACTGACCCCAGTGCTTTAATGTCATTAAAAGTGGGAATGTCAGAAACCAGTCTGTGCAGCCAGTGAAGCTCTGCCAGGGGAAAGCATCTCAACGTGGAGTTCATCAAGAACTCACCAAGACAAAGCTCATTCAGGTTTACACCTCTCCTGTAGCAAATGTCCCTGGACTGACAACTCCCATTAATGATTCCTGCCATAAAGAGCTGGGGAAGAGAGGGAGACAGGGCAGGAGGCATCAGTAAAGCATCCAATAAAGATTTCCTCATGTTGCACTTCTCAAGTGACTTGAAACCAGATTCACCACCACACATTTCTCCTCATGACAGAAAATTTCAAGACTTTAAAAAACTCAAGTCAAATTTCTGAATGGTTAGAATGATACAGCATTTTCTGGAATCACTGGATCTTGAAAGAGGTTTAGGGATGTATTAGAGGTTCAGGGATGTATTAGAGGTTCTTTTATCCCTGAAGGAGAGTACACTAAAATCTGTTTAATGTGTTTTCATGTGGGCATATTGATTTACACTTTATTGCTTCATTTTAAGCTTTCTGAATAAGTCTTAAAATGAATCTTTGCATATATCCCTTGAACATCCCTTCAGAAAGCCTTCAGTGTTTCCAAAACTCGAACAAAGTTGCCGTTGA
>JAWWEV010000115.1:1408366-1450297 GCA_035583235.1 Hafferia zeledoni
GCCTTTTAACACCTCTCACCACACGGCACCATGGACAGGCCTCCTCGGAAGGATCACAAACCTGACTGAGCGCACCGGCAGCCACCGCAATGCCGGGGCCGGAGCCCGGGCCGTGAGGGGCGGGAGGAACTCGGCTCGGAGCCTGCGGGGCCTGAGCCGCGGGGCACAACCCGCAGGGGTGGGCGGCTTCTCCCTCAGGGGAAGAGGCGCTTTTCCCGTGACGGGAAGGCGCTTTTTCCGTGAAGAGAGGGTGGCTTTTCCCCGAGGGGAAGGCGCCTTTTTCCCTGATAGTAGGGCGGCTTTTCCCTGAGGGGAAGGGGCGCATCTTTCCGTGAGAGGAAAGGGCAGCTTTTCCCACGAGGGGAAGGAGCACTTTTTCTCTGAGGGGAAGAGATGCTTTTCACGTGAGGGGAAGGAGCGCTTTTTCTCTGAGGAAAAGGGACCTTTTCCCATGAGGGGAGGGCGGCTTTTCCCTGAAGGGAAGGGACCTTTTCCCGTGAGGGGAAGGGGCGCTTTTTCTCTGAGGAAAAGGGACATTTTCCCGTGAGGGTAAAAGGGCGCTTTTTCCCGTGAGGGGAGGGAGGGCGATCCTTTCCCGCGAAGGGAGGGCGGCGTTTTCCTGAGGAGAGACATCTTTTCCTGCGAGGAAAAGGGGCGCTTTTCCTTTGAGGAAGGAGAGCAATCCTTTCCAGCGAGGCAAGGGGACGCTTTTTCCGCCAGGAGGGACAGCGACCCTCTCCCCTACGGAGAAGGGGCCCTTTGCCCGTGAGGGGAGGGCGTGCCCGGGAGGAGCCGCCCGGGAGGAGCCGCCCCCGCCCCGCGCAGGCGCCGCCCCCGCGGCCGCACTTCCTGAGGGCGCGCGGGCCGAACATGGCGCCGGGCCGGTGGCCGCGGCTGCTCCGCGTTCTGCTCCTTGCGGCGCTGCTCGGCCCCGCCGCCGCCTTCTTCTCCAGCCCCGGCGAGCCGCGGAGCTCCGTGCGAGTACTGTGCGGCTCCAACTGGAGCCTGGTGTTGCAGGGCCAGTGGATGTTGGAGTTGTGAGTAGCGGCCGCTTTCCAGCCCGCCTTGGAGGCGGCGTGTGCCGGGGGGCCAGAGGGGCTCCCCGTGAGGGGCGGGTGTGGCCGGCGGCTCCTGCCCCTCTGTGGGGAGGAGGAGGCCGGGCACTGCTGGCCTTCTCTCCCCGCCCTGGTGGCGGCTCCCCGGGCACGGCGTGAGGGAGGCGGTGGGCGCTGCCCCTCGGCTGGGGGGGCCTCGCAGAGGTGGCTGCCCCTCTGGTTTTTGTACTGCGCGGGCACAGAGTGCCCGAGGTTACACGGGGCGCTCCAGGCAACTCCTTTTCCGGGGAATGGATGACATTGAATGAAGGACAGGGACCTGTCAGAGCGAGTCCAGAGAAATCACTGAATTTGTCAGATAGATGGAGCACCTCTGGTGTGAGGAAAGGCTGAGAGAATTGGGGTTGTTCAGCCTGGAGAAGAGAAGGCTTTGGGGTTGCCTAATAGCAGCCTGCCAATACCTGAAGGGAAGCTGGAGGAAAGATGGGGCAAGACTATGTACAAGGGCATGTACTGACAGGACAAAAGGGAATGGCTTCAAACTGAGAGTATGGTGAGATTAGATATTGGCCAAAAGTACTGTGAGGGTGGGCAGGCCCCGGTACAGGTTGCCCAGAGTAGCTGTGGCTGCTCCATCCCTGGAAGTGTCCAAGGCCAGGTTGGGTGGGGCTCTGAGCAACCTGGGATAGTGAACGTGGCTGGGCGATGGAATTGGATTATCTTCAATGTCCCCTTCCAACCCAAGCCATTCGATGGTTCTGTGAAACAGCTGGCTCTGAGGTTCTTACCTGAGTGCCCAGGGTTAACTGGATCGCTCCCTCCAACTCCCTGCTGGGGAACTGTGTCCCGTGCTGCTCCCTGCCCTGCTGCCCCACGGGGGCTGTGCCTGGGTTCGGGGGGGAGCTCCAGGAAGGCTGAATTCCATAGGGAACATTTAGCAGGAATAGGCTTCCAAAGCAGCGTTACATAATAGCCCAGCACACCCTCCCTCCAAGCCGACTTGAGCTCTGGAATTCTCCTTCAAGGGAGATACATCAGCTTTCATTAACTTTTCAGTGCTGCTGTTGCTCTGTCCCGGTGGCGGCTGGAGAGGTTTGTGTGTTGCTGATTGGAGTTTCAGGTGCTTCTCACTAACTGTAGTGGTGTCGTGGCTTTTTCTGTGACATGACACAGTTCTTGAAGTGCATATGATGTGGTTTTTTTGGAGCCTCCCTCACCTGCTTGTATATAGAAGGGAAAGGAGTTTGAGGTTTTTTTAAGATAGCAGTGAATAAAAAAGTAATTTAAGTAGGCAGTGAACTCACGTGGTGCCTGTGGGCTGTGCTGCTACAGAATAGGATTTTACTGTGGAATGTGTGCTGCTTGAGTGTGAAACAGGTTGAATATCTGAGCCCGTGCTCCATCATTAACACTTCCTCAGCTGCTTAAAGTTTTGCTTTACTATTGGATTTGAGATCTCCAAATATTTCCTATTAGCCTCTTATTAGAGGGAGGGTCTGTTACTTCCCTTAGGGCTTTACTGCTCAGGATCCTGCTGGACACCTGGTGTTAATCAATGACTTGATGGGAACAATCCTGAAACAGCTAATTGAGAGCCCCAGGGATGCCCACTATTGTGGGTAAGGACTTGGATTTGATTTTTAGTCTCTTTTTTTCCCCTCCTCTTTCCATTTATTGTTATCTAAAAGGTGGGGAAAGAGAGAACATTGCAGTGGGAGAAAATAAATTTACTTTTAAATTGATGTTTTTTCACTTGAGACATCTTAGTCCCATGTGGAAGCAATTGTATGGAAGTTACTGGTTCATACACGAGTTGGTGAGTTTTAAGGAGGAAGGAGGTTATTTTTGGCAACTCAAAGATTGTATTTCAAAGAGAAAGTATTTCAGTAATTAGTGGTGCATGCCTCTAAGGAACTAAAGAGAGAAGAACTGACTGAAATGAGAAGTGGTTGGGATAGCAAGCAGTTAAAAGCCTTTGCAAGTCTTCATTCCACTTGAAACCTTCCCCTCCGGTTTGGAGTGACAGGGAGCTGACAATGGCAACGGGGGCAAAGTGAGCTCTAGTGCTGAGGGTGGAACACGTTGCTGCACTGCTTAAATTAGACTTTATTTAATTTTATGTACAGTGAGTGATGTGTGAAGGAGCCTCAGTTCTCCAGGCTTCTTTCTGTGGTGCATTTCTAGTGCTTTCTGCCTGTCTCCTGACTGAGGAGGAACCTTTGTCTTTACTGACAATGCGAACTCAGTGCTGCTGTTGTTGAGTTAGGAAGAGTTTGACATTTCCAATCCTTTCTAATCAGGAGTTTGAGGTCTAGTATTGATTTTTTGTGATTCTTGTAGCTGTTCTCATACTGATGGATTTCGGTTTCTACTGATTTTTATCAGCCTGTCAGTTCATTGATTCCTCCCATGCTCTGTGGTAGGTCTGTTGGCAGGGCTGCAGTAGTGTTCATTAAAACCTCATTTGTTAGAAAAACCTCCTGTTTGTTTATGGGACTTTTGTTTTCTAAGCAGTACTTTAATTAATGCAAGTGTTATTACAGAATCTCTCTAAAAAAATACTTGTTTTGGTCACCTGCTCTTGAAGCCCTGGTAGGAACACATCCTGCTGCTGTTTAAGGACAGTTTTTCTGGAAAATTCATGTGAAATTCCACTTTGTTGTTGTTTCCAGGTGCACAAGTAGAAAAACTTAAGTTGGCAATGACTTGTGTGTGGGAGTTGTAGTGGAAATGGGATTTTTGTTTCCTGCACCCCTCCTAGCTGTGGTGTGCACACTTGGCTGAGGTTTTGTAAATATTTGTGTATTTACAGCGGGCAAATTGCGGGCCCTGGAAGCGCCGCTGCCGTTCATTGATAAAAACGTTGTGGGTAACGTTGTGTCTCTGCGAGACATTGCGACACTTTCTGCCTCCTGTTACTATCACAGCACACAGTCCTTGCTCCGAGTTTGATGCTGGAATGAGCTGTGTAAAAAAAGTTCCCTTTGTTTCCTTATCTCTAGTCTGTAGGAGCAAGATAATGACTCATTAATATGAGGAGTTTTCTTTTTGTCTTTAATATTGTGCCTGTTTGGAATGTAGAGAGATAATTTCTGGTCTGCTTATTTGGAAGTGCATTTTGCATTTGTAAACATAACCTGTTCCAAGCCTGATTTATCTTAATTTAACATTCTCTTCTTTTAAAAGGAAATTAAAACAAGCAAACAAGAAACGCCCCATCAATGAGCTTGATGTCTTCGTACCTCTGAGTACAAAAGGAATTATTTACACTGTTGTTGCATCTGTTTCCACACAGGGTGTTGAATGTGTTGGTTCCCCTTTGTTTCAGCACACCCTGCTGTGTGTACCTGCCCAAGAATGGCTTCATTTTCTATCTTAATTCTAGCCAGGTGAAAATCAGTGTAATAGTCATGTTTTCCAGGCTAGTTTATTATGGTACTGACCTGTACTTTATTTCCTCGTTGTCATTTATCCCCCAACACTGCCCTGCTGTCTCGTGGGGCAGATAATCACAAGGGTTGGGTTCTCCCACCAGCACTTCTGTCTGTAGTTCCAAGGGATTGTGCTGAAAATGTAGCTGAATGTTGTGGTATTTAGATGCTTTAGTGCTTTTAATCAGTTGGCTTGAAACACTTTGTGTGAATAAACTCCTGAAGAATTTAATAAATTATTTAACAATTGCTGTAGCTTTGATTGAGAGGTCAATAAATGACAGAAATTTCTCAATATTATGAAGCTTAGTCTCTTATTCTTGTTAGTTTTCAGGCTTTTCTTTGTCCTGTTCTTAAAAAAAAAAAATCACCCCAAAACTCCAATAAAAAGCAAAAATTGAGGGGAATGGAAATCGGAAATCAAGTTACCAAAACTCTGGTTTTGTTTTGAAGCTTCTGCAGTGCCCTCCTGACAGGATTCAGAGGAGGTGACCAAACTTTTAATTTAATAACTGAACACGGAGCTTATTACTGTGTATAAACAGAAACTGCTAAAACGTGACACTTGTAGCAGGTGCTCCATGTTGCAGAAGGGGACATGAAACCATGTAGCATGATGGAACTTAATCTGCTGAAGCTGTAGAATATTTCACATAATTATTCAGTGAGATTTCTACTTCAAGAATAATTTTTCCTTTAAAAAAATGCTTGTGAGTGGAAAACTGTTGGGGGTCTCTTTTTTTTTTTTAATTGCAGACAATAGTAAAAAAATAAATTCTGTTTTAATTCTAGCCAGGTGAAAATCATGAGAACAGTGTAAGTAATAAATTTATTAGTTGTTATTTTGGTTTTGAAAGTAAAGAGCTGAATAATTACAGTATACTCAGCTTTGCTTTTGGTTCATGGAAGTTCAAAATTTCACTACTGGGCTGCAGAACAAGTTAAAAGTAGCACTTGAAATGGTACCCTGGCAAATACAATTTGCTTGGCCTGTGGTACAGTTACTTTCCCCCTTTGTTCTGGTATTGTTTGACAAGAAATGCATTTCAGGTGACCTGGGTAAATACAGCACAGTGAGATTTAAGAGGCTGAGCTCGTCCTCTGACACAATTTCCCAGCCCCACGTGGGACTGAAGGCATTGAGTGAAGGCAGGAGAATCCGGGGTGAAACCTCCTTTGTTTGCTCTGGGAGGGAGCTGGGAGTGGGGCAATTTGGAAAAACAACTTGTTTAACTTTTGCAGAGCAGCTGTTTTGGGGTTTGGAGGGTTTGGCCCATCCCAGGAAGGTTCTTGTCAGCTTCCAGAGCATGTGCTCCTGTGATACAGATCTCACCAAACGGCAGGGAGTGACTTCTGTATCTTTGGCTGCCACCTGCTCACTTGAAAAGTCGACTAAAACAGTGTAATTGCTCTTTTGAAGCTTATCTTTTGTTGAAATTACAAAGCTGCCTATCCTGCCTCAAGACCTATCTGTATTTAAAAACTTTTTTTTTCTGTATGCTTGTGAAATCTGTAGCAATAAGGCAAAACTATTTAAAAGAATAAAAGTAATAATTTAATTCTGGTAGTGTTTTAACAGACTCTGTTAGGTACTATCTCAACATTTTTACTCCAGTAGTTCTCCCAATGTGAATTCCATCAAACAGCTTGGTTTAAGTAAGTTTCTCTTGTGTATTTTTCAGCAAATCCTCCCATGCCTGTACCCATACGCTGTTTTTCCTTTCTTCCTGGATTCCTGCAACTTTGTGAGCCTTCCCTTAGAGCCAAGTGTAGGACGGTACTCGAGGTGACATCTGGTCACTGAATTATCAACAATGGGAGTGGAAAAGCAGACAAAAGGAGGCAGTTACATTTATTTGAAAACGAGTGAATTGGTGATTTCTGTGGCCAGGCAGGTACAAGAAGAGAGATTAATGGCTTGGAGCTGGAAATTGGGTATCAATACATCTCAGTAAAGCCATTCTGTGTTTCCTGGTCCACTCTGCAGTGATAGGGCTGAGTGGCACCTTTGCACAAACTGGTTCTAACTACAGGTGGGTTTTTTGTATTGCCTCGGTGAAATTGCTGGTATGTGAAAGCCAAAGCTTTTATGCTTTAGATCAGAGATAAATACAAGTGAAAAGCCAAATCTGTGTCTAAGAGCTCCCAGTTTTGCTTTTGTGTTGCTTTCTGTGCCCTCTGCAAAAAGCTTCAAGTGCTGTAATGGATTGGAGTAGGAACCAGAAAACACCTGGCTGCTCTGAAACTGATTCTGATCCACTGGGGCCAGTTGTTGTTGCAGTGATAGATGTCAGCTGCCTCCTCTGTGGAGAGCTGGCAGTGTAGGAGAGTATTTCAGCTGTAAAACCTTGTGCTGTGGGAGAGGTGTGTGTTGGGGAATGTGTGAAACCTGCCCGCAGTGAATTGTTTGGAAACATGTGATTTATAGGTGTGTGGTGCTTTCAGTCTGATGGTTAAATGGCTTTTTAATGTGTAACAGGCTACTGAAAACTTTCTCTCCTTAACCAAGTGCCCAAGTCTTGATTTAAATTCCAATGGACTTGGATTTTTTTCAATTGGAAAGACCTGTTTTCTTGTAGGGCACAGTGCAAACTAGTTAATAGTCAGAGCTACCCCTTGTGCGGAGGGAGAAGCAAGAGGAGTAAGAGCCCTAAATTTGGGGGTGTTGATGAGGTGCTAATTATTTCCTGGTCTGTGTGTGGCAGGAGAAACCTGGTTACATCTGGTGACATGGTCTTGCCTCTTGTGACCTGAAAAGTAGTGAAGGCTGGTTTCAGTTTCACAGCACACATGTGGGTCTGCTTTCCTGCTCCTGAAGAGTCTTTTTCTGAGGAGTTTAAGCACGGTTGTGTCGAGACTTTTGTGCAAATATGAATCAGCCACAGCTCTAAGGGATCCGTTGAAATAAAGGACTTTCTTAAGCCTCAGTTCTTCGGGGTACAGAAAGCTTTTTGAAAGTGTTGATAAAGATGATGGAAATACCAAATATTTTACTGAAGGACAAAGTGTGAGGGAAGATGTTTTAAGACTGAGGCACAATAAAGCTTTGTTATTACATTTTTTTTTGTTATTTCCAGGAGGTACTCCTGAATTCCCAAGTGCTTCAAGTGCTGCATGGCAAATGTGGGCACTGAGGCTTCAGACAAGTGAGGATGTTGAAGTGAACTGCAGTGCAAACTTGCAGAAATCTGATTTCTCATTCAAGTTCCCTCTTGCACATGCAGGGACAGAGTGTCTCCTGGCTGGCAAGAACTGGATGTGTCGTTTCAGGAATATAAAGCAAATACTTCAATCCAGGTTGTCTGTGCTAATGTTCAGCTGGAGTGGCTGGTTTTGTAGCACTGTATGGAACTATTGCTATCCCATGTCCAGGACTGGTAATAAAAACTGGACAGGCAACAACTCCAGCCCTTTGTGAAGTTCATTGTTATGTCCTGGAACTGCCAAACTGTGACATGGGTGGATTTTAATGTTGCTTTAAACTAAAACAATGTTTATAATCATCTGAATGTTAGCCATGTGTGTTGAATATTCCACTTAATTTCATTCAGAAATGCTCATGAATGTCAAATGTAAATATAAGTTTTGATAAGGTCTGAGTTTCGATTTCAAGATCAGATTGCACAGAGTGAAATTGTGAAAATTTCATGGCAGGAATTGGACACATCTAGAGAAGGTGGGTTTGGAAAACAGTCCAGCTTGGATCTTAGAGCCACATCAGCAGCATTATCTGATGGATGTGTGTGGTTTCTTACTTATCAGTCAAGCTGCTCTAATAGAATAATACTGTTTGTGGAGTACAGTATCTGTCAGACTATTATTAAAAGCCCTTTATAGGCCAGCAGCACAATGGGAAGCAGTGCTGCCTGTCAGACTTGTTTCCAGCATCTTTCTGAATATATTGAAGAGCTGTCCTTTGGCAGGATAAGATTGATGTCCTTTTTTCAGATGTTTTCACATGATGACTCAAAAAACCAAGATACTGGCTCTTGTAGTTAAAATTTCTAGTGCAGTTAAATACAACAAGTATTTTTAAATTCTGTCATTGTAACTGCCAAGTGACAAGAGTTCCTATTTTTAAATACTGACGTTTCAAAACTACCATGAAGCACTCAGAGTAAATTTGATTCTACCTTTTCTGTGAGAAATGACCAGAAACTCAGCTTTTGAAACATGTTTTGCTGAAATTATCCTGGGGAAAAACAAGGCCTGAGCAAGACAATAAGTATGAGCAGTAGGAATTTGATGTGCACACTTTTTACATCTCTAATGGATGCTTTCAAAAAGGGCATGTTTAGATGTATGGAGTAGTGGGCTAAGGCAAATGTAGTTTCTGGAAGCTCTGAGGTGTGGGAAATCAATACCCAATGTTGTGATGATGGATGAGGGGTACCCCTTCAGAAGACAGCCTGGCATCAATAATTCAGATAGCTGCCATGGAAATGGATTTATTTCGTATGTAAATAGAATATATCACAAGTGGTGAGGAGTTTGGATATGAATTTCTGAAAGCCGTGGAGGTTTGGTTTTAATAACATGGGGAGGAGCACAGGGATTGATAAAAACCTGCCTGATTTTCTTATTCAGTAGATTTGATAAAGAAAAACTGTACGTTTTTTTCCTTTCTGATTGATGTGTTTGCATTTTCTCTGTAGGATAAATCAATTGGAATGTCTTTAAGTGTGAGAATATTAAAATATTTACTGTGTCT
Source organism: Hafferia zeledoni (assembly GCA_035583235.1). Lineage (NCBI taxonomy): Eukaryota > Metazoa > Chordata > Aves > Passeriformes > Thamnophilidae > Hafferia > Hafferia zeledoni. Next base: position 1,417,564 of record JAWWEV010000115.1, read on the forward strand.
CCCCTGTCTCCCCCTTTTAGTTACGCCCCTTGGTGTCCAGCCTGTCAGCAGATCGAGTCCACGTGGGAGAGCTTTGCCAAGGAGAGTGAACATCTTGGCATCACTGTTGGAAAGGTGGATGTCACTCAAGAGCCAGGTATAGTATGAAATACACTCTTTAATAACAGGAATTACTCAGTAAAAGTACCACTTAGTACTTATTTAGGTTTTAAAACCAAAATAACCTTATCCCCGTTTTTATTTCTCCATATAGTTCCTGTCTGAGAACTGAAGTTTATAAACTCAGTTTAAAGGATTAAAGAAGTGGGGGAGTGATCTGGCTTAATACTTAATAAAAGAGGCTTATTCTCTATTTTAATCTCCTTCCCTGAAAGCTGTTGCCTGTCTCTTCCCTCTCTCCTCCAAAGTGAGTGCAGAAGATTCCAGCTCTGTAACTCCCCTTCAGAGTTCCAGGGTGAGGTGGCACTGCCCCAGAGTGAGCCTGCCTTAATTAAACCCCTTAACTCTTTCCATGGTGCTGCAGCTTTATTGTCCTGTTTCACTGTGGCAGTGCTTTACATTCCAGCTGTTTCTGTTGTTTTCTGCTGGTGCTGCACATACAAATGTGTTCCCAAGAAGGTTTCCTGCCTATCCACAGAGTGAATTCAATCTAATTTATTCCTTTTGTGGGTCCCTTCAAAGGTTTGAATGTGCTTGTACAAGCAGTGCTAATATTGTATCAACCTCTGCATCTCTTGGGAATGCCTAATGCTTGTTTTGGCTTGGAGGGGATAAAGAATTTTATCAGCACAATCAAAGCAATGTTATGAGAATAAAAAGGTCAAGTTTTACTGATTCTTTTGACTTTTTTGCCTTATAAAGTGTGTGTAAAATATATTCATTTTATTAGTTGAAAACATACTGAACAAGTTGGCTTTATCAAATAACAGCATGGAAGTTATTGAAAGTCTAGTCTTAGAATCAGCAGATTGGGTTCACAAGAAATGTTCTTAAGAGCAGAGGCTGTTCTAGACTGTTATGTGGGTTCATGTTTTAAAAGCTCACAAGGATACAAAAAGCTGCATGTAGTAATCATTAATAGTTTAATAAACAGATTAATTTGAATACTACATTTTAAAATAATATCATTAATTTAACTTTTAGTAGGTGTAAATTTAAAGCCAACTTTCACAGTAACACAGCAATGGTTACCCTGGAATATGGCTGCAAATGGGCATTCCTTATAATCCTATCCAGTTACTTCCTTCCAGTTAGACAGGGATTCTTCTGCTTATGTAATGCTCAAGTAAAACGATTTCCATCTTGATTGTGGCATTTGGATATGACTGTAACTTAAAAATGCTCTTTTGGATATGAGGCTGTAAAAATAAAACACTTGAGATCTCAAAGGAATTATTTTTCCGGGTGAAAAACTTGAATGACAGTGTTGGGACCTGAAGGGATCAGGGACTTGGTGCTTCCCTTTGGTCTGAATTGTTCTGAACTCTGAGTGATGTCAGATTCTTAAGACATTAAATGTGACTTTTAACTAGAAGTGCCTGAAATACTTGCATTTCTGATGTTGCTGAGAGTCCTGACCCCTAAGGATGTGGGACTTGTGTGAGTCAAAGGACTGACCAAACTGAGGAACTTGTGCCAAAGCACATTTAATATCCCCATAGTTCAGCACAGAGCAGGGAAGCTGCAGCCACCTCTAAAACTAAAGAATGCTCCAGCTGGAAAACAAGCCTTTATTGCATATCTGACCTTTGGTGCTGATGTAATTTGGAAGGTATATGAGTTCCTTTGGAAGCTTTCCAAAGTTCCTGAGGTATTTTTACCCGAGGCTTTGCTTCAGCCTTTCAGTTGTTGTGTTTAAGTGCCCTGTCCCCTGTTCTTGCTTGCACAATGGTACCTTCATTAGCTTTAGTTATGTAACCCCTTCAGCAAACTGGAAGTAATCAAAATGTGTCAAATTAGGGCAAACCCACTTGGGGAGTGCAGAGCTGTGTAAGATTGCCCTGCCAAAACCTGCCAGAGAACGTGGCCATTCATGGTGCTTAATTGCGGCAATGCCTGAGGAATGAATCCACCAGAGCCTTAATGGCCTTGCAGCACATTTCACTCACTTGGTATATTCCAACCTTCCAATGTCTCCTCTTGCCTCATCTTCTCCATTGGAACATTCAGTATGTAAAAAGCAAGTGGTGGAGATGGTTCTGGATCTCCAGGTTCTGTGCGTTTGTGATACCTTTTTAGTGCTCCCAATCCCAGCGTTCACCTGTGAATTAAAACCAGACTTCTTGCACCTTCTTTGAGCAGCTGTTGGAGGAAAGCAGCTGTATTTTCAGATGGCATCTCTATTTTCTGGGTATTTTAGATGTGTGAGTGGAAATACTGAAGGTTTTTTAATTCTTGATTAGCTGTTGATTTCATAATGGATAGATGTCAGTTTTTGATTTGCAAACAGAAACAGATGTTTAAATGCATTTCCAGTTAAACTAGTAGCCAATTTAAGTTTGTATTTAATACACCCCAAAATTTGCTGTCAGTTCTTAAATTTTGTATCTGACTCACGTCTGGTTTTGCTGATCTAAGGAGGTGCCTTAGATAACCAGGAAACCTCCAACTAAAGTTTTGGGGATGCTTTAGGTGCATTTTGGCAGCAGATTTTACAACTTTCAGACTTTCCTTCTGAGACTGTATTTGCTCTAGGATGGGCTGCTGGTAAGAGGTTTAAGGTAGTTATTTTGTTTTCTGTTTGCCTGCCTGGTATTTGTAAGAACTTCAGAGAGTCTTTCAGTGTTCCCATGACTTTCTCTGTTCTTCAGCTAATTATGTTCTTCATGGCTCTCCACGTAGTTTTCCTTGTGCAGCTCTACTTTCTGCTGTATTAATTCTGCTGTTACACTTGTGGGTTTGTTTACTTTCCTGCCCACTTTTTAGCTGCTTTATAAAAGTTTCCCACCACTCTGCATCTCACAGCAATAAAGGCAGAGAGCTGAAAAGCTGAAGTAAAGGTGGTTTTCTGGTTTTGCACCTTTGAAGGTGATTTGCTTTAAACATCTACAAAACAAAGAACCCCAAACAACAAAAAAGTCACAACCCTTTTTGCCTATTCCATAGAGGAATTCAAACTAGGAAAAACATTAACATTGTAACTTTTAAAAATATTTGGCTTATTTCAGTATAGCTCATCTCTGTTTCTAAAGGCAGAAAAACTCTCTTGCTGCAATTCTTTCCCATGGCTAATTCTGGTGCCTAAAGCAGTTTGCTTTATTGAAAGCTGAATAAGGACTAGATTTCCCAAAAGATTTCCCCAGTATTTTATAAAAGGCAAAGTTAAATAACTGTACTCTTTCCATTGGTACTTTATACAAATGGCAATTGCTGGCTTGAGGAATTCAGCCCTTCCTGATGGAGTTGGACTGCATTTCTAGAGTTTGATCAGCCTCAAGTCTGGGGCTTTGGTTTGTTTGAGTTTTGGTCCTTTCTGCTGTCTCATGCCTGATGTTCAAAATGCTGACATGACCCACCCTTCTGGATGGGATGGTGGGAAAGGGGGTTGTCATGGCTTAAATTGACAATATTTAACCCAACAGAATGCTGAGATATCCCAAACTCTTGTATCACTCTCTTGGCATGTCTTTTGTAGTTACCTGGAGAGGAATGATGTGTGAGAAGGGAGAATAAGAACCTGGAAACATCCAAAATGTTACCTGTTAGTCATGTTTGAGAGGAGTGGGATCTTCCTGCGGGATATAAGAACACATGGATTGTGCAGTGTGGGGATTGTTTGCAAGAAGCAAACAGAAAGATCAATTTATTTATTGACTTGAAGTGCCTGAGCTCTGAAATGTGCAGCTCTAAGTCATTTAAGTCATCTAGAGGATGAGTTAAAACCAGGGCCAAGTTGGAAACGGCCCAGCTTTCTAGAGGAAGCACAAGCCCTTTGGATGAGGCTGCTCAGACACAGACACACCACACCCTGGAATAGTGGGTACATTTGTGTGGCTCATTCTCTTGGCTGGAGCTGGTCTGGTCACAAACTTCAGCTCTTTGCAAATATTGGTTAGAGAAACCCATCGATTAGAAAAATCTCCTTGCAGTTAATGTTCTTCCAGGTCAGTGTTTTCCCTTAACTTGTCAGTATTTAGTATCTGTGACTGTTTGTAGCATTTCTGAAGGCAAACTGTTAAACCTGTATTTACACAACAGTGGTAACAGCTATGCAGTCTGCTGCTTTACAGTCTGAAATCTGTAGGCATTTATACATAAGTCAGAATGCTGAGAAATTTCTGTGTCACTGAATTGTTTGTGGTTTTTTTCCCCCTTTCTAGGCTTGAGTGGTCGGTTCTTTGTCACAACACTTCCTACCATTTACCAGTAAGTGTGTCATACTGGAAACTGCAGCTATTGGCTGCTACTTGTCACTTGTTTTAAACTGTAGCTCTGAAAGGCAGGGGAAGATGAAGCATTACTGACTTTTGATTTCAGCTCAGGTTACTGTGGGAGCTTTGGTTGTAGGATAAAATCCTCATCTTTGTTGAAGTGACTTGACTAAGTTTCCCAGTTACCAGTACTATTAAAAACGGATCAGAGAAGAACATTTGCTGTATCTCTTTTCCACTAAGGCGATGTCATCCTTAAAATATTGAACCCTTTATTGAAGCTGGGCTATTATGAGTCATGCAGATATATATACATACATATATATATATATATGCACACTTTTAATTCTGAGTTGTATTTTACAAAAGGGTTTGGTTGTTAACTTCCTGTGCTTTGTATTTGCTGTAGTGCAAGTGACTGTCTAACAAAAATAGCAGTTTGGATGCATGAGAGAAGGCCATGTTGTATAAAAACTGAGACCTTCCATTGTGGATTACAGTTCAGAGCATTCAGCTTTGTGAGCAAGTGAACTCTGTGATGTCTGTGGGGTTTCATGTGTGTCCCTGGGTGTCCCTGTTTTCCAGTGCCAACGACGGAGTGTTCCGCAGGTACCGCGGCTCCCGCACTCTGGAAGATCTGCAAGGCTACATTTTGGAGAGGAAATGGGAAGCTGTGGAGCCTGTAGCAGGATGGAAGTCTCCATCTTCAATAATGTAACACATTTTTATTCACAAGAACCATGTTTTATAGCTCATTATCCATTAAGGTCCTACATTGACAGCTTCAAGTCCAAAGGCCTTTATTCCCCATGACACGTAGGCTTTGCAGAAGCAATCTGTATTGGCAGCCTGCTTTCCAGTTTCTCACCTTTAAAAGCACTTTATTTTCTGCATTCCCTTTTGTCCTTGCCTGCTAAGGCTTGTTTGTCATCTTTGAAAAGAGATGAAAAAGCTACAGCTACTGAGCACTATGTAAGTGCCACTTCCAATATCTGCTGAGTACTGGAATCAAGAGCACGTTCCTGTAGATTTTTACTTCGTGACTCCTGGCTACTGGGGCAGGCAGCCTTTAGCTTTAAGGATTTGTTGTTTATTTCTTCACAAGAGAGTCTTTTGTCCTCCTTTGGAATTGGAAAGAGTGTAGTGCTTACACAGTACATCAGAATTTGTTTTCAGAGTGGATTTACTTTGAAATACCAAATACAGTGTTTCCATCACACAAAGGATGAACCCAAGATGTGAGTGGCCTGCATTTCATTCTGGCTGAAGCTGTTATGTGTAAAACCACCTCAGAGATCAGAGAGGGTCCTTATTTTTCATCTGGGAGTGAGGAAGAGCTGTAGGATAGTAATGGGGAGAGGAGCTTCAGGGCTTCTGTGAGTTGGGGAGAAGGTGGTTAAACCTGCACAGGTTGAAGCTGTGAAACTTCTTCCTTTGTATAATCAAGTGACTGTTTCAGGGTTTTGCATTGAGCTGACTTAAGTGACAGAAAAACTGTGTTTGCAGGAGCCTCCTGCCAACACATTAGTGGGGCTGTAGGGCATGGAGAGTCTGTAGAATCTTTGTGTGGTTTCTGTGCACTCTGCTGTGTGTCCCAACTCCTGCTGTCTCAGAACCTGTTCCTTCCATTTCCTTGTTTTCTAGGATGCATGGCATGGCAGGGCTGTTCCACTTCTCGGGATGGATCAGGGTAAGTGACTGGAGGGGGTGTTTTCTGTACCTCCTTTTTATGCTTAGAACAATAACCTGTTTAAAAGTCAAAATGTTGCAGAATGTATTTTTATTATCTGTGAGTTAATTCTGCCTTACATTTCCTGTACATTGTGTGTGTTGTATCTTTGCACTATAAATTCCGTAGTGCTAAGAGACTATGCCAAAAACAACAGTTTTCTTGTAAGGAGTATCACCAATAATGAAAATACTGGTTGGAAATAGATGGTCTTCAAGGTCCCTTCCAACCCAGGCCATTTTATGATTTTTATTATCTTGATGTAGTTACAAAGCTCTATCAAACTGTGCTAAGCTGCTGCTAAAATGGTTGTAAACATCAGGAGTGCATTTAGTATCTCCCAGGTTCTCTCACTATTCCTAAAGACTATCTCCAAGTTCTTTTTCAAAAGAGTTATAAATCATGATCTGCAGTTTGTTTGCATTTTGTGTTGTACAGGGGAAGGCAGGGTAAAGGATTTATTTTGTTCTAAGAATTTCTCCTTCTGGGTTCCAAACTGTCAACACCATTTGCAAAGGAACACAACAAATTTGGACCATAGAGAATTATCAGAAGTAAAGGAGGAAGGCTTAGTGCAGGCTGAAGAGTGCTTTGAAATATTAAAGCATATTTTCCTGAGAAATGTTTCAAGATACTTTCATTTGGGAGCTATCCAAGTTTTCCTGTGGCATCCAAGTACTGAGAATTTTCAGACCTTTCCCATTTTGGTCAGAGAACATCCTTCTGAAATCTTTAAGTGTAGCTGAGCTCGAGACTGTGTTTGAATGTAGCAAAATATCTTAATATTGTAACAAATGCTTCAAAAAATAAATGCAGTAGCAAGTTTGAATAGAGTTTGTATCACTTGCAGTAAGTATCAACTAAGCCAGAGTCAAGCAGAACTTAGAGCTTATGTTTCCTGTACAAACTATCTTTGATTCTTTCTTGCACTGGGTAATATAAACTTTTTATATCCTTGTGGTGTTTCTCTTCCATGATTGCTGTGTAATGATGTCTCTCCATAGTTTCCTTCCTGACAGATTAATTGCTCTGAGAGGAAACCTTCTCTAATTTCCTTTCCCCTTTGATGACTATTTCAGCTCTACATTTCCTCACTCTCCTTGCTGTGCTGTCCTTGCAGACACTTTAATAAACAGCGGAAGCTGTTCTGGCACTTAAAAAATACTCTGGAATTTCAATATTTGAACTCTTGCAAATGTTGTTTGTGGTTTGTTGTGAAAGAGATTTCATGTCAGAAATTACTTCCTCCCACACCCTCTGGCTCGATGTGCTGCTTGATTCAGTGATTTGGATTTGCAGGTTTGAAGGTTTGAAGCAACCTTAATATTGTATTGGGTTATTATCTCTGAATTCATAAGTGAAATCACTTATTCAGTGTCTGCTTAGAAGAGGTCGCTCCTTTTAAGAGCTGAACAGCTTAAGTAAGAACTAAATGGCTTCATTTCAATTACTGAAGAGTTGCCACACAAGGATCAAGGATGTTGTGATACTTTCCTGTGTGCTCTGAGGCTCCCTCGTACACTCATCCCCTGTGTCTTAGGAGGATGGGAATTGTGCATCCTCTGCCTAAAAACCCTTTTAATGTGAACAACTCTAAAGAAAACCAAGATCTAATGGTGTCAGAAGGGGAAGACTTCAGTGTAAATGCTGTAAAAATGAAAGGTTTAATCCCACAGCAGTTGACGTAATGGGGTTGGCAGTAGAAATCATAAGTGGGTTTAGGTATGAATTGATTAATTATCTGTTTCTCATTTCCAGCAAATTCATAACTACCTCACTGGCACTCTTGGAGTTCATGTTTGGGTTTCTTATGCAATCTTCATCTTGGCTACCTTACTGATTGGCCTGTTCCTGGGTTTGGTAAGAAAGGAGGTTCCTTTTTTTCTCAGTTACCTACAACTTTTGCTTTGCATTAACTTGTGAAAAAAAAATAAACCCAGACTTCACTCATGAGATAAATGCCTTGTTTTAATAATACGGTATTAAATACTAGTATCTCTTCTCTGGTATCCAGTAACAGAATGTGAGAAGAGTTCAGAGCTGTGCTGGGGAGGTTTAGATTGGACATTAGGAATCATTTCTTTATCCAGAGGGTGGTCAAGCAGTGCAAGAGGCTCCCCAGAGGGGTGGTTGGTGCCCAGGCCTGGCAGTGTTGGGAGGCCTTTGGACAGTGCCCATAATAAAATGCTCTGGCTTGGTCAGCTCTGACTGGCCCAGCAGTTGGACTGGAGGGTCACTGGAGGTCCCTTCCAACTGGCACAGTCTCACCTATTGGATTACAACTCTGAAGTTTTCAGTACTGGAGTTACTCACCAGGCTGGTGCAGTCATGTATCCATCTCCAGAACATCAGGAAGGTTATCCAGGCACACCTGTTGGCTCTGTGTGTGAATGTGAAGGACCAGAACCTGAGTCCTGTGTCGTTTCATCAGTGCAAACATTTCCAGGTTGCTTTACCTGTGGAGCTGGGATTGTTTCCTCACAGAATTTTTGAAGGATGTGGCTCTGTGACCACTCAAACATCAGCAGTAAATGAGGAACTGAGCTAAGAAAAGGAGATATAAATGACAGTACGAGTTCTCTCAGACCAGTTTTGTGGTCCACAAGTGTGTTTTGCAACTGCCAAGACAGTTTAAAGAGTTCTGCTGATCACTGATTTCACCTACTGCTAAATCACTGTTCCTTTTAGGAAGTGTAAAGGTTGTTTCTGCAGCTTGAATCTCTGCCCTTCAGCCCAAATATTAGTGAAAGAAAGAAAGAAAAATCTTGTGAGTCTATTTCTCAGTAGTATTGGGAAGTGATTTCAAAGCAGTTGAAATTTGAATTTAGGCCAACCCAAATTTTGTACATAATATATGGACAGAATTGTTGTGTAAAAGCAAATGTCTTTCACTATGCAATTTCAACAGCTGCATTTTTCTTCATGGTAGATTTTAAAGTGTAACTAGTTCCAAATGAATATGAGGATCTAAAAGAAACTTTCCTTATTCCTTCACTAAAAAAACCCTCTTAAACTGAAAAAAAAGTTAAGTTAATCTCTCAGCTCTTTCCAGAAAGGTTGTCAGTGATTGAAGTGTATTTCTTGAACGTGATGTCAGCTCCCTCCTTTTCTCTGCATTATTCTGAGCATGTGACAGTGAGACACAAATGTCTTTCTTGCATTTGGATTGTTCATGGTCTGCACTGGGCTGGTCAAATAACAAGCTCAAAAGGTGGAAGCACACATTGTATGCTGGGGAGCCAGGGGTGGGAATGGAATAACATCCCCAAATACAGGAAAACTTGACCAAGATTTTCCTAAAGTTTCAAGAAACAAAAATCCTCAACTGTGTTCTGAACTTCTGTCCTTAAGATGCAAGCAGCTTCAGTACTGACTAAATTTAGGGAAGTAGGAGGCAGAAAATGGGTAGTAGAGAGCAGAGAATGCTGGTTAGTACACACTGGGAAAGCACTTTTTTCCATGTTTTTATTTAGCTCTTATCTCTAAGCAAGATAATATAATTTTCTAAATGTTACTGTGTCTATCTGTCTAAAAAGAACGAGTGCAGGGACTTGTGGGATTGCCAAGAAATGCCTTTGTAATTACTGCTAATGAATGCCTCTTTTTTCCTTTCCACAGATCCTGGTTTTGATTTCAGACTGCCTCTGCCCAACCAGCTCAAAACACAAAGCTGAAACACCTGGTAAGAACTCAGAAGGGGCTGAGATAGTGTAGGTTAAAGTGTAAACTTGTAGGAGGGAGGGCAATAAATACTCTGTTAGGAACTTCGATGTGAACCAGTAATCCAGGAGTCAGGAAAAACTGGTTTGGCTTTAGTGTGTAACTCAGTGGAACAAAATGAGAGTTGTCAATGCCTGATAGGCAAGAAAAACAAATGAAAGTGGAGACAAAATACTGCTGAAGATTTATTTGAAATAATTGAAAAATGAGAAAGAGTTTTGAATAGTCATAGAACGGTTCGGGTTGGAGGGGACCTGGTTGTGCTCCGAGTGGAATAATAACCCCAGTCAGTAATGACACCCATCAGTACCTCAGAATACATGTGTGGTGAGGTAACTAAAGGCCCCTGCTCTGAGATCAGTCTCACCTCAGCCTGTGGCACTCTCGTTGTGTGTAGAAGAAGCCGTCCCCAAGGGCAGCGCGGAGGGCGAGGAGCCGGAGGAGCCAGAGGAGCCCACAGAGCTTTCCGCGGACGATGCAGAAGAGACTGTGGAGGGAAAGGACCTCTCTGATGGAGAAGATGCAGCAAATTCGAGTGCTGAGGACTCAGAGGAGGATTTAGCACTGGGAAAAGAATCAGGGGAGGAAGAAACAGAAGAGCTGAGTGAGCAGCCTTTGGCTGAGTCCGAGACTGAGAGCTCCGTGCGGCAGCGCCGCAGTCAGGCGGCCGAGAGGGAACTCTAGTGCTCCCGGGGGGCTGTTCTACACTTGGACCAAAGAAGTGCCAGGCCCCGGGTCTGATGCTGAAGCTTACACTTGATTTGTCGTTGGTGTTTACTCCAAACCTCTGCTCTGTCAGCAGGCTTCTCTTTTTTTTTTTTTTTTAAGCTAGGACTTGCTTACTTTGTTTGATAAGCACAGATGTGTGTTGTGTAATGTTAGCCATGACAATCAGGGTCAGTGTATCTTATCTGTTTGATGTCTTCGAGAGAAAGGGGGGTGTGAGCCTCAGTTCACCAGCTGTGAAATGATCCTCTGTGTGTGTGTCCCTCTAAGGTCTGACCTGAGCAAGATCAGGACTTCTAACTCCACAGTAGCTTGGCAGGACTGTGACTTTTCTGTCTGAATGTTCATTGTTCCCAAATGCCACGAAGCACAGATAAGGGATGCACTCCTGAAAGAAGGCACCTTACTAGTCTTCTACAGAAATGTTGTGTACAATGGGTTTGTTTTTATCACTTTCAACTGAAGCACCTTTCTCTTTCATTTTTATTCCTGTTGGTTTTGAAAGTCAATCCTGCAGCACGTCCCCAGCTTTGTCAGTTGTTGGTGATCCAGAGGCAAAACCCCACGGCTCGAGCTTGTCAGCGAGTTCCTTGACCCAAAAAGTTGGAATAATTGAAAACCTCAGGCAGAAAAAGAGTGGCAGCTAAATCTTTAAAATGTGTTGGAACCTTTAAAAGTTTTAAAGGAAATTATTTTGGTTGGGGAAATTTTTGCCAAAGCATCACTTTTTGTTGGCATTTTTAAAAATTTCTTCCCATCAGGAGATTGTAGCAAGAAATATTCAGTTTGCAGTCAGTAAGTTGTTTATCCCTTGCCAATCCAAGCCTGTCATATGCAGTGAGTTCTGCCACTCAGAATACTTCTGGCAGAAGTCAAACTGCTTTACTAATAACTCAAATGGCACTTAAGGTTTTCCCTTTGGTCACTTTTCTACTTTCTGTCACTGGAATTGTCACACTGGGAAAAGAGGGGCACAGGTGGGTAGTGGGGAGAAGCCTTTGGTTTTGCTACTTGTATCAGAATAGAAGTGTGTGTGCTGAACCATGTGCAGTGAAAAGGGCTTGTCAGGTGCACAGCAATAGGTGTGCTTAGGAGACTTGGGTCATTAGAGAAATCAGTATTTGGGCTGGGTTAATAGATGAGGTTTCTGGTAAGGAATGTCTACAGTGAGATCCTGTGTGTTCCTGCTTGGTTGGTGTGTGCAAGAGGTCTGAATCTTGATACTATTTTTAAAATATATATATATTGCATAAACCTTGCTCACATGCTTGAATTTCATCTTGCTCTTCAAGAATGGAGAGAAATCACAATGAGATCATCTCTCATTAGAAGAGACAAGTTGCAAGTGCAAAATGCTGGTTTCCTTTGAGACTGAGATTAATAAGGTCAATTTGTGTTGAAAGTAACGTTTTGTTGTTGGGATTTTTTTAAATGCTCATAAAGAACATACTTACTGAGAAAGCTTAACTTGTCCCATCTGTGTCCTGTTGCATATTATGTTTTGTAACTGTGTGGCAGAAACTTTGCATTTGTCTGTTAGAGCTGCTCCAAGAACACAATTACACTGCATATCCTGAACGTGGAGTTCCTTGAGGATCATTCCAGTCTGGAACTTTATTTCCACACAGTGCACAGGTGTAAATGTCCTTTCACAGGGGTGAGAACATACCCTTGGTAATGCAATACACATTGCACTGTAGTGAGAGGAGTCTGTGGGGTGTTGTGTGGGTGTTGTCCCCTGTACCTGAGCACCTGTAGGGCTGACACAGCAGCACTCAGTAGCAGTCGAGGTACACAGCAGCTTTTTATAAAGCTTTTATTGCCAAAAATCAAAAAAACCTCTGTGGCCACTGTAGTGTGAGAATGGTGCACCTAAAAGAATACAGAATTGTTTCCATTATGTTTCCTTTTTTCATTATCAGCTCTTACAAGTCTGAAAGAAAACCAGGAGTGTGACCCTATTTCCTGAGATGTGTGTTCAAGTGCATGAACTTGCATAAGAGAACAGAAGAACAAACATATTCCCTAAACTGTGCATCCAAACCTACTGGATATTGGGAAGTCTGTGGGGCTGGATCCAGCACAGACTGAGGGCAGGAATGCCTTTGGTTGTCACCAGAGAGGATATTCTGTACTGCAGAGGGTCTTGTGGTGCTCAGGGTGCCGGAGGGAGTGTGTCCATGTTACATTTTGTTTGGATTTCTCTTCACTTTTATCAAGGAGCCAGCCAGTCACCTGTTGTTCTCTCCAGCTGTTAAGAGATGTTGTGTTTAAAAGGCACAGCACATCCCTGAACCTTACAGTGGCCTTCTTGAATGCTGCTTGGAATTGAAGAATGAAAAAGTCAAGTGTAGCTCTCCCCAGGGCTCAGCACGAGGTGTTTGGGCTGCTTGGATGTTTAGACAGAAGATGTTCTCACAAGAGCCGGGTTTCACTCCCTTGTCTTTGGATTTCAAAGGCAAACAAACCCACAAGTGGCACTTTGCCCTGCAAGGCACAGGGTTTGTGAGATGCTCTGGGAAAGATCAGAAGCTCCTTTGTGTGGTGAGTGAAGTCTCTGCTTACATCTCCTCTGCTGTTGCCAGTCACAGTCGAGTCTGGGCTATTTAAACTGAAGATATCAAGTATTTTCCATCATAATAGACCCAACTGTGGGATCACTGAGCAGGGATTAAGTAAACAGGCAGCAAGTGGCCACAGTTAAAATTTATCTTGTGAATCTGGAAGTGAGCAGTGCCAGCCTTTAAGGGTGCTGTGGATGTTGTTGTTCCTGTGTTTTCATCAATAAAGTAGGGAATATTAATGCTTGACTGTACTTGACATGTATTGGAGTATCTCATTGCAGAGATCACTCAATTGATGAAGGCTTTAGAGAAAGGGATGCTGTGCAACCACTGATCTCTCCAACTGAGTTTTACATGGATAGAAGATTTATTGGAGGGTGGTACTGGAGACTCTCAGCTTTCACAAATGTTTACTGGCAAACTGGCAAACACTGTAAAGGCTAAATGTGTGTTCAACAGACAAACTATGAGCTATGTGGTGAAAGTGGCACGGTAATATACTTTCCAAGATCAGGTTTTTCCCCACTAAAGCACATTTTAATTGAATCATGCAGGTAGTGGTGATTGGACTTGTGTTAAACTTGGTGTGTTTCCAACAAGTTGGGATCAACCTTTTGTGCAATCTGAGTGTTCTGGTATGATTAATCCTAAAAAATGGAGCTTGTTCTTGCAACAAGACGAGATGGCCTTGCAGGAGCTGCTGCTGACACTGTTCAGAGTGATTTGGTCAAGGACAGGGCTTTGATGCCTCTAAAATGTGTGTCAAAATTACTCCAGGATTGTTGAGAACCAATTTAAGTGTCAATTGTGCTGCTTGCACTGGAAACCAGTCCCTGATGGATCTGAATGGGAATCCTTAACAGCAAGTCATTAAAAAATTCCAATGGGTTGGAGATTCCCAGCCCCTTGTCCTTGAGATCTGTGTGGAACTTGAGTCCTGGCACACTCTGTGTGTGCTGCCCCTGTGCTGGGTGGCCCTTGTTATGTGGGCTTTGTCCTGGAATTGTCACATGGGATTGTCTGTTACATGAAAGTGCTGCAAATTTCTACTCTGGCTATTTTTACTGAAATTCCACATAAACTTTGTATTTATGATCCTCATGCCCTGAGTTTTCCTTTCCTCGGTGTCTGGTTGGCTCATTGACAGAAGGGGTTTGGGGGAAGGTGTGGAGGGAATGGCCCATGCTCAGGGTGTGTGTGGCTCACAGCGGGCAGTGCTGAGGAAATGGTCCATGGGGCAGCTGTGCCAGAGGGAGAAGGGGCTGCCAGGAACCCTCCCTGCAACCTGCTTGGATGCTGGGAGCAACTGCTGGATCCAGTGCATGGATTCGTTCTCCAGGTGAGTCACCTGAGCTGCCTTTCCCTGGAACTGAGCAGCTGCAGGGCTCGGCTGATTGGCCACTCACTTTGGCTTTCTTCTTCTCCATTGCATCCATTTCCTGCTGGAAAGTGGAAACTGGAATGGTATCAAATGAAGCCTTGTGAGCATTTTATTTGCTTTTTCATCAGCTGCTTCCTGTTCTGTTCTGTGATGTGAGGAGATGAAATTTTCCCCATGAAAACAGCACGTGGAATCCTAAATGTGATCAGGTTTGAAAATGGCTATAAACAATGAGACAAATCCAAGCTCTAGTTTTGTACAGGAAATATGAAGACACTCTGATGGTTCAAGTAGAGGAGTGGAAAAGCTTGAGTTCCTACCTTGGAGTTGTGAACTGGGCCAGTGGTCACTCCCAGCTCTGGGCAATGGGGCTGCCCAGTGGTGTGTGCCTCCTCCTGGGAGCTGATCTGCTTGTTTTAACCAAACATCTCCATTCCTTTCCCAGCAGAAAAACACCTAAACCTCCTCTCTATGCTTTCCTTTCACTTTGTCATTCCTGAGGAGACAGGAAAGCTCCTTATTTAAACATACAGAGAGCAAATGGGAATTTAGTTACTTAACATTTTCATTGATGTTTCTTTTTTTTTTGGAAAGGCCTTTTTTTATTGGCTCATTAGACTTTCTTGGAGCCTGGCAGTGCCTGTAGACCTTGGCCTGTGCTATTCTGAGCACTCCAGAAAAGCAGATATTTACTCCAGAAAATGTCATATGTATTTTCTGGCTTTATTTGGAGAAATTCACAAATGTTCATGGGGACTTTGGAAGCCAAAATAAGTGTTTACTTGTGCAAGTTGCTTGATAAAACAGCTTTGCACACCAGTCTCACTGGCTTGAACGTTGAGATATTTGAATTATATGCTGCAGTTCACTTTCCCAGTTAATCTTCACTGCAGTTAACTGGAGTGAGAAAATCCCAGCTGGCTCCTCCTTCCCCTGTGGATGTTTTTACATGTTGACAGGAGGCCACTGACATCTCTGAGGCTGCAGGAGGACACAGGTCTGGGCAAACTGTGCTGCTCAGTCAGCTGCTCGTCCTTTGCTTGGGGGCTAAAGGTCAGCTCATGCCTCATTAAGCATCTGGAGGAACCCTCATCCAGAGAGATTCATTAAAACAAGGAGCCAATTACTTGAAGGGAAGCTGCTGGTGGCAGATGTTGGCATAAATTCCATGTTTTGCTTAGTTTGCTTCCTTTGTGCTGGTGTTGGCCCACAAACTTCCAGCAGTGGGAAGGGCTGAGTCCTGCTGGGGTCTCCAGATCCGCTTGGGGGTCTGTGCAGCTTCCCAGGTGTGTTTGGCTGGATTGCACCCCGAGCTCTGGGGCTGCAGAGGGGCCTTGGGGTGTGACTGGCACACCTGGGGGGTCCTAAAGGGTGGCACGAGAGCAACTTGGTGACAGGGAGAGCAGAGGAACCTTTGGTCCAAGTGACAAATAATGGCCAATGAAGTCAATCACCAATATCATGTGATGTGGCAAAGAGTGGACAGAGAAGGATCAAGAAGAGTTTTGAGCAGTTTACCTTTTTTTAAGGGAATGCAGACATGATGGAAGGGGGAGGAGGGAACAGGAAAGCTGTTGAACTCCCTGAGGTTGAACTCATCTGCACACACTGCCGTGTCCAGCTCTCGTGGCACACCTGGTGCTCCAGGAGGAATCCCTGGGTTCAGCACAGATGATGCAGAGTGTACAGAAATGCCAGCAGGGCTGTGCCCCATTCTGTGCTGCCAGCACAGAACCATGCCAGGGCTGAACCAGTTTGCATTTCAGTTGTTCCTGGCACTGGTCTGGGAAGTGCCTGGGGGTGCCGTGGTGTGGGTATTGATGTTAATTTGCAGCTGCAGAACTGAACTACACACACACCTGACACACTTGTGAGTTTTCCCTGTCACACAGATACTGTAAACCTGTTGCAAATGATGTCTGTTTATTTTAAAGTTTAACTCAGGGCTCAACCAAGAAATGTTAACCAAATTTAGAAACCATCTAAATCAACATTTTGCCTTTTGGATGTGAACAAACCCCCTCTGGTCTGTCTCCTGTTTATTTTGGATGATAAAGACATCCACAGGGGACTGTACACTCCTATCACTGCAGGTTTAACTGTGTAGTTCTTTCCTTGCTTTTTTTTTTTTTTCATTTTTACCATATTTAGTCTGTTATGTTCCAGGTTGGCCTTGACCACTGAAAGTAAAACGTGGTGCTGAAGTCCAGTCTGACACAAGAAGTTGCTGTATTTATCTTTTTTTGGGACGTAGGTAAGTTGAATCCTGATGAGGCCCCATATTAATCATTTACAGCCAGAAACACAGAGCTTAAAAGAGAGGGAAGTGGGAATAAAGTCATCCTGTGAGCCCTGCAGACATGTCTGGCAAACCAGTGTGCATTGCTGACTTTGAGGAGTACGCCAGGACGTTCCTGCCCAAATCCGTGTACGATTATTACCGATCCGGAGCAGATGACCAGGAGACACTTGCAGAGAACGTGACAGCCTTTTCCAGGTGGGAGGGTGATGGAAGGCTGGGGTGGGAGGCAGGGGGTGTAAGTTCTGCCTTATGAATGGATGTGGTGCAATTTTAGATTGTTTTTTTTTTTTACATGTGAACAAAACTCAGTTTTTCTGCAACTTCTTTTTTGGCGTGGAGCCTCTCAAGGAACTGATTTGCAGAACAATTGTCTCCCCCCTTTCACTCCTCCACCTAAGGCTTTCTGTCAAAAAGCAGCCCCTAAAATCCATTAGCACCTTTTTAGCTTTACCCACATTCTGCTTTTGTTACCAGAAATCCTCTAAATCCTTCAACTCCATTATTTAATCAGCCGGTGAACTGTAATTGCTACATTTGGGGCTGTAGCACCAGCAAGGGGGTTCTTGTGGTGGGGTTGGACTATGTGGATCCAGAATCAATTTTGCCTTGTGCTTGTTCCTCCTAAACTGAACTGGTTTGCAGATCACGGAGCTCAGGGCCCAGCAGAGAGGAGGTGCCTTTCCCAGCCCTGGGCTCAGTCCTGGGGGGGTGGGCGAGCTGTGCTTGGGGGGTTTCCAGCAGCAGGCCAGGAAAATACTTCATCAAGAAATATTGTAAGTGATGGGGAACTATTTGACTTAGACTGAACCCCGAAACTGTCACCGGACACTGGGCTCAGGTGCCCCTTTGTCTCACAACTACGAGGGCAACACAGGGTCAGTCAGTCAGCGCTGGCTGTCGGATGCAGGGGAGGTGACACAACTCGTGTCCCAGGTGTCCCCAGGCAGAGCAGAGGGAAGGAGGCACTGGAGGCTGCTCCCTCAGCCCAGCTGAGCCCGGCCCAGCTGCTGCACCAGCTGCTGCCATCTCCTGCCTTGGGGTGCTGTGTTGGTGCACACATTTAACCCCTTGTGCTCTTCTTTGCTGATCTCTAAAGGCTTTGTCTTTAATCCTCCTGATTCTAACAAACCAAAACAACATTTTCCCGATTTATCTTTGGTCTTTCTCCTTCCCCACTTTGCTTTTTTTGCTTAGAGCATCAATTCTACTTCCTGCTCCAGTTGCTTTTCCATAGGCTGTGAGCAACTCAGCTGGGAATTCCATGCAAGCTGAAGGTTGTAGGAAATGCAGTGATAATTCACTTGGCAGGATCTCAAAGGTCAGATTGCAGAAATGGGCTCAGAACCTTAATTTTCAGGACACAAATAGCAAAACTGTATAATGTCAAGAGAAGAAACCCCACTTCCACTGTGACTCCAGACCTCCTCACTCCATGCAGAGCCACTATCCCAGACTGGAAACCCCCTGCTCAAACATGAGCCAGAGGATTGCCCTGAGCAGTGAACAGGAGCAGGAGGGGATGGTGTAGTGCTCACCTCATCTTTATTTTATTTTTTTTTTAATGCTTCCAGATGCTATGATGTTACTTGCCCTCATAAAACCGAAATGAGACAGTAAGGAAAGGGCACTCAGAGGAAGCACAGAGGCATAACCTGCAGGAGCAGTGAATGTTTTACTTGTAACTGCAAGAGCTAATCATGGTTAAGCCGGACCCAAACCTGCCAGAGACAGGGTAACAAAGAGCTGGGAATGTCCCTGTGCTGTGCTGGTGTAGGCAGAGCTGGATGGCAGTGGTGAGGTCAGGGATCTGAAGCTGTTTCCCACTGCAGGGATGGATTCCTTGGAGAAAAGTCCTCCTCACACTGGGCTGGTTCCCTGGTGTGTTCAGCCTCACCTCATCTCTCCTGCATCTTCCATCATATTTCCAGTAGCAGCCTCCAGTTCTAGGTGTTGAAAACTGGAATTTTCGGGCAGCCTAGAATTGGAGATGTTTGTTAGCAGAGCCTTGACTGGCCTGAGGCATTAAAAGAAGTATTTGGTGTGACTGTTTTTCCTGCCTATTCCTGAGTGCAGCTTGTGGGTAAATATAAAGTAAGATGGACTTTACACCCCCAAGTCACAAAGACCACAAGGTCAGATCATTTTATGAAAGACATGAGTGTGTTCAGCTTCATTTCCCATTGATTTCCCCTGTCAAAGCTTAGTTTTAGGGTTCAGCCTGATTCAACATGTCTGCAGTTTATTTAATATTTATAGATACATAATATCACCACAGAGTGGTTTTATTTCTGGAGGAATAAATGAAGGAGTGTGGATGGAAAGAGCTGGGAGGGAGGATTATTTTTCCTCCAGGAAAAGCAGCTCTTGGTTAGCCTGGCACATCACCAGCCCCTGCCCCTGCTGATGGAAGTGGAGCTGTTGGGGAGATCAAGGCAGCAAACTGGGTTGGGATGAGGACTTTTCCTGAGCAGTGAGTCCTTGCCCAAGCACTCTGTTTGCCCTGCAGCACGAGGGGATTATTTGGGCTGAGCTCTGAAGGGAAACAAGAAGAGCTGCATGAAAATGTTTGGAAATGTCAATGCTTTTCACAGCTGAAAGCCCAGAGTGCTTCCCTCTTACCCCTCTGCAAGATAACTTAAAACTGGGGATTTTTTGAGCGTGGAGAAGAAAGGTAAAACCCTAAAAGATTAATCCCTCTCCTTCTCTTTAATCCTTCCTTCAAAGTAGCTTTTAGCTGAAGTTGCCTCAACCAGCAGTGCTGCCTTCCCCACTGTGGCATCTCCCACTTCCAGCTGGGAAGAAGGATGTGCTCACTCTCAGTTGCTGATTGCAGCACAGGAGTGTGGACTTGGCTGGAAAAAGATGTGGGTGATGAGGAGATGAATAAAAAAAAAAATCCAGGTTTTTGACAAAATACCCAGGAAATATTTTCACTGCAAGACCTGTAGGAAGCAGGTGGTGTGTGGCAGCCAAGTGAATGTGTGCTCTGGTGACTGGGAAATAAATACTCCCTGTGGGGCTCCCTGGCTGCTCTTGAGGGCATTTCCCTATGGCCTGTCCAGAAAATGCCTGACTTCATGTCTGCAAACTCACAGCTGGAAACACCCCTGTTTCCAAAGGAAGATCAGACTATCACAAGAGGAGGATACTCAGATATGATCCCTTTTGGTACTTTAGTGGGACCCAGTGAATAGTCAGGAGCACTGACTGGGTGTTGATGGAGAGGATGTGACCTGATAAGGTATCACTGCTTGGAACAGCATCATTCTTCATGCACACACTGCTGGGAGGATTGGTGCTCCTGTTTCTTTTCCCAGCTGAAAGCACTACAGGAATGTTGTGCCTCAGGACTGACCCTCACAGGTGGGCTTTGAGATGGCAGTGCTTGTACCAGGTAACGAGGTGACAGGGCTGGGAGAGCAGACACACCGGGAGGCTGGGAAGAGGGAGATGCTCCTCATCCTTTATGCTTTTGACTGTCTAAATGAGCAAGGCTGTGAAAGGACTGTTGTTTACTTTGTTTGCTGGGAAAAGATGCCTGAGAGCTGAGTGGGAGCCTTTGAATTAGCCAGAAAGGGAGAGGAAAAAATGTTGTGTTCTGTGTCCCACCCTCAGCCCATCCTCCCCTGAAAAATAACAACCCAGTACAATGGCATGAAAGCAAGTCTGAGGAGACACACTTGCTGTGTGTGCCTTGGCACTGCACACACAGCTCCTTCTGAGACCAGAACTGTCCTTGTGCTTCCTGGGAATGCTTCCTGGAGAGCTGGCACAGCCCGTGCTCTCTGGGCCTTCTCAGAGGTGGGGCTCATCCTGGCCCTGTCCCAGGCTGCTCAGGGAAATGTCTCTTCATCTTTCTATAAAACAGAGAGATTTTGTCTTGTCCCTTTTCCCTCACTTGTCACTGTGATATGCAAGCTTGAGCTCACCCCTGCTCTCTGTTGGAGGGTGGCAGTGGGGCTGGTTCTATCTCCACGCTGATAACTATGATGTTATCAGTCAGAGCAGTTAGTCAGGTCCAGCAGTTCTAGGGCTTAAGCTTTTAATTCTTCCCTGTAATTAAAATTCAGTAGCCATCGGGGCCCTCTCAGAGGGAGGGAGGCTCAGTGAGAGGCTGGTGCTTGCAGAGAGGCAGCCCCGGGTACTGCACCCCCTCTTGTGGCTCGTAGTGACGGTGGCACCGCTGTGACATCCCCTGGAGGGGGGAACAGCCCCGTTTCACGGGTATCTGCAGGAATACAAATGTCTGTATAAGCGCTGGGTTGTTGTGGTGTTGTCAATGGTAATGTCAGGTTAAGTGTGGTTTAGTTTGCTCTGGTTTGGAGTCGTCACCTTCCTTTTCTATCCAGGCTGACAATCCCAGTGGAGGATAAAGCCCAGCTCTGGGCTGATGTGGTTTCTGGTGGACACACTGAAGGCAAAGCAAGGTCAGGACAGGTTGGGCAGATGCTGAGCTGTGTCATGCAAGGACTGGACTGTGCTTGGCCCTACTGGGGAGCGCTTGTGTGACTGTCTGTTCCTGCACCCAATTACAGCCACTGTGTTTGGGCTTTCCCTGGAATCCTGGACTCCCTGTGCTCCGGTGGGCAGTCCCAGGGCTGCAGGAAAGGCCCAGGGGCCACCGTGGCTGGTGCCTGTGGGGACAGGACTCCCTGAGCCTGGTCTGGGGATCTCCACACCCCCGAGCTGGGGAAGGCCAGCACAGCCATCGTGCCCTCCTGCTTCCCATGTGGAAACTCCTCTCTGTGCAGTCTCACTGCAGAGGCCTGTTGCACAGGGAGAGGGAGCTCCAGGCATGCTGGCCAGGCTTGTGTTATCCAAAAATCCCATCTTTTGGCTCTCTAGTCCATAGAAGGAATAACTAATGACTAATAACTGATGACTTTTCCTGTTCTCGCACACCCTCTGTCATACAGCTCTCCCCAAGGCTTTTCAAGTGGGGCTGAGACTCACCATGAACCTTATTATTTTGCACCTCCCATTTTTCCTTTCAAAGAGTATCAGCCAATAATGCTTAAGGGCTCTTTGCCTCTTTCACCCTCTCGGGACTTCAGTCTTTCCTTGCCTGCCCCCTCCAGGCTTTGTGCCCTGCAGGAGTCCTGCTGCAGGGGTGGGTCACACGGTGGGGTTCTGCTCCAGCACCAACACAGCTCTCACCGTGTGACGGTGGGAAAACCTGCTCTTTCCCACCAGGAACTGCAACCCCCCTGCTGCTGCAGGCCCCTCTTCACGCTGTGTCTCCGTGCCAGGTGGCAGCTGTACCCGCGGGTGCTCAGGGACGTGTCGGTGCTGGACCTGTCCACCTCGGTGCTGGGGCACAGGGTGTCCATGCCCATCTGTGTGGCAGCGACCGCGATGCAGCGCATGGCCCACCCCGACGGGGAGACGGCCACGGCCAGAGGTGAGCCCTGCACAGAGCCAAGGGGAGGGTGCAGGGGGACAGGGCACTGCTTGGGGCACATCCCAGCTCAGCCAGAGGTGAGCCCTGCACAGAGCCAAGGGAGGGTGCAGGGGGTCAGGGCACTGCCTGCCTGCGGGGGGCACATCCCAGCTTGGTTTTGTGCTCTAGAGTGGCCCAGATCCGTTTCTTGCTCCAGGATGGATTGGAGTTTGCTGCTCACAGTGATCAGGTTGATTTTTGGGGTTGCTTTTTGCTGTTTGCCTGGATTGATTGCAGGTTTCCTTGCTATGAAACAGGAGTTTGCAAGAGGATAATCATTTGTCACATATAACATTGAAAACTAAATCTATCTACCTATACATATACATATATATATATATATGTATATATAGTGGCAGCAACCTTCTTCCTCTTAGAGAATTGCTTCTAGAAATTCAGA
Organism: Hafferia zeledoni; assembly: GCA_035583235.1. Classification (NCBI taxonomy): domain Eukaryota; kingdom Metazoa; phylum Chordata; class Aves; order Passeriformes; family Thamnophilidae; genus Hafferia; species Hafferia zeledoni. The sequence goes on from JAWWEV010000115.1 coordinate 1,440,196, forward strand.
AGCCTTTGCTTGCCTGGGAAAAATCCTTGTTTTGAAGGGAGCTCTTTGAGAGCAGCAAGGTAAGAGTTCCCTCTAGGGTAGAAGCTGCACAGAGATGCTGTCAGCACAGAGGCTGCAGCCTGAAAGGCTGTGAGAAATGGGACATGAACCAGAACTCAGATGGCAAACTGTTCCCTACTGCTTTCCCCCAAGCTGCACAGTGACACAAAATCTGAGGAAGAGGTCTGGGCTGTGCATTTCAGTGCCCCAGCACTGAATGAAAAAGGGTAAAAGACCTAAATGGGTGATATTTAAGACCCTGTGTATGGCTGAGTTGTTCATCCAACAGTGTTCCCATGACCAGTGCAGCAAGTCCCAGTGTGAAGGGAGCCCGGTGATCATCCCTGCAGTGGGAGGTGGCCTCAATTCTCATTAGGAAGCTGCACCACTGTGATGGGTTACCGCACAACTCCAGCATCCATCTCTGTAAAAACAGATTGCTCCGCATCTGTGGTATGTTTGGTGCCACTCTTTCCCCTTCCCAAGAGATTTACCAGAAGCCGGTGTTGCGATGCCTGTTGCATGTGCCGGCCGTTCCACACGATGGCGCTCCAACACCTGGAATGACTTTGGGCAGGGCCTGTGGGAGCCTTGGTGCTGTCCTGCCCTCTGGCAGCTCTTGCGAATTAACTCTGGGCCAGGTTATGCTGGGAGGAAACTCTGAAGCATTAAACTGTTAAGTGCAAACACATTAATGCAATGGTGAGAGCAGGATTTGAAACACACAGAACTCAGGATGTTTCTTAGCACAAATTCCCACTGATGCTGCAGCCTGGCCACACTGGAGGGCATGAATCCATAATGGCATGTGAAGCCAAGTGGTACAATAAGGCTGAGTACCAGGGCTGAGTTATGGCTGTGGTAATAACTTAATTCTGGAATTTCCTGATTTTTGTGTGCTTACAATTTCAAACTTTAACACATGATTATTGCTCTTAATGTCCTTGGGTTTCTGGGCTGGGAGAGCTCAGTGTACTGGCACCGGTTGGAATGTGTGGTCCAGTAAACATATCCATTGGAGCTGGTGAATTTTCCATTGCTTTCAAAGGAGAGTGTAATGAAAATCACACCCTCTGTGTTGCACTGGTGTTTTGGGGAGAAAAAACACAGCTTTGGTTTTGTGCTGTGAGAGGTGGAGCAGGACATTCAGTGCCAAGCTCTTGGTTTGACCTTACCAGATGACAGGAATTAGCTGTAAAGTGCACCTTTGGCTTAAAGGTTCCCTTAAATTTGGGGCATTGGGGATGAGAGGCTTTGCCACATCCAACTGCTCTTAAACTCTGTGCTACCTCTGGATTATGAGCGAGCAGATTGTTGGGTGCTTTAATTCAACTTTTGCTTCAGCTGTACCAATTTGGACAAGCCAAGCAAGTCTGATCCACAGTCCTGTGGCTTTGGCACTTGCCAAGCCTGGCTTTTGGCTCAGGTGTGCAGGAAGCTGTGTGTGAGGTGGTGCCTCTGCTGGGGGATGATCCTTGGAAGGCACAGTGTGGTCTGATTTGGTCCTCCCCAGGCAGTGCCCTGTGGCTCGTGCTGGGGGCAAGGCAGCAGCCAGAGGAGCAGCAGCCAGAGGAGCCCCCCCTGTGCCACGAGCCACGTCTGTCTGTCTGGGCCTGGACCTCGGGAAATCATCCTGGGTTGGCTCCATCCTGCCCTGCAGGGTGTGGCGGTGCAGGGAGCAAGGTCAGCTCCTTCCCCTCCCTTCTTGGATTTTGAGAGCAATGCCCAGTCCTGCCAAGGAGTTCCTGAACAGCAGCACCTGAGCTGCTCTGTGCTGCAGTGTAAACGTCCTCTCTGGAGACAAGGGTGTATCATGGTGTCCCTTAAACCCCTGCCCTTATAGCCCTTTGCTCTGGGGCTTTTGGGGGCTGCTGCTCCTGAAGGGATTCTCTGCTGCAGGGACCGAGCTGCACCTTCCCAGAGCAGGGCAGGGTCTGTGAGGTGGCCTTGAACACCCCTTCAGTGACAGCTCTGCTTCACTAGCACAGCATCTTTCCTGGGAAAGACTTCTGTAACTTTAAAAGTTGCTGGTGACAGGACACAATGGAAGTTATTCCAAAGGGTAACTACCCCACTCTGAGCAGCATAAACTGCACTCATGGTCAAAACTTGCACTGCCTCAAATCCAGGTGTTGAATTTACGTACAAGTCCGTTAGCTATACTTAAAAAAACCCCAATATATTTTTAAAAATGTCCATGCAGGCTGTAAAACATTGCTCCTCAGTTTTCTCTGACATGTCTAAATGCCAGAAGTCCTTCCTTACAGAGAAAGCTCTCTCGTCATTGAAACAATTTCACCCACCATGGCAGCTGTCCCAGTTTTTCCAGGTCTTCCTTCAAGTATATTCCCTGGCATTTTAGGTGTACGTGGCAATTTTCCAAAGAATGGATTTTCTGTTCAGTAGAAACTGAAAAATTGGGAGGAAAATTGTTTTGGATTAACTGAAATGTTTCATTTGATCCAAAACACAATGTTTTATTTCATTTTCCTACTGGCTGATGCTTTCAGCCATAGCTCTGTTTTGAAACAAAAGTGTTAGCTCAGGAGAAAACATTTCCATTTTGAAAAGATCAACATATGACATTTTGACTGAGGTGATTTTTTTTTCGTCCTTCCCACTCCCAATTCAACCTCTTTAACTAAAAATATTTGCCAAATTTGATGAATAATCTTAGCCACCATTAAAGTGCAAAAGGTTATTCTCTAAACACTTTTCAACTGAGCCCTTCTGATTCTAAGGGATTTTTCTTGCTTGTCCATCAGAGGATTCACTGTTCCCCCATGCCAAGGCATCCATTTGCCATCCTGACTCTGTGCTACAAACCAATGTGATCCCTGTGTCAGCAGGACCCACCTTGAGTGCCCTGACACAAAATCTTGTGCCCCATCCAGCTGCTCAGCAAGAAACAGCATTTTTTTTTGCAGCCTTAATTGATTATCAACAGATTTGTGGCATTATTTTACTGAGATTTCTGTTTATATTCCTGCTTGTTCCATAATGCTCTGCCTGAGTCCCTCATATTCCTGTTTCCACCCCAAAGCAGCACTGCAATACTTGACTCCTCCCTGACTGGCTGACGAGCAGGCTGAGAACCCAAGTGGGTTTTTGGGCCAGGGCTTTTGAAACCTTTGAGCTGCTCAGAGCTGAGGTCTCTCTGCCCTCTGTGCCTGCCCTGCAGCCCCTCTTGGAGCCACAGCTGACGCAGAAAAGGGTTTCACCACCACCTGCGACGCGACAGCACCGTTTGCTTTGCCAAATGGAGAACAGGAATATCAACTGGAAAGCTTTTCTCCTCTGCTGTACTTGAGTTCCTGCAGCTCTGGCACTTCCACTAGAGAGGGAGCAACACTTTTGTTCCTTTGGCTCCTCACAGGCTGCTACTGTGCTCCGTGTTCGCTCCCATGCTGCTGAGTGTTGGAATTCAGGTTCCTTGTGCTGGGAAGGAGGGAGATTTGGTGATCTATTACTCTTTGTGCTCAGACAGAGTGAACAGCAGGACTTTCTACCCATCTTTCCCCCTGTTACCTACATAGTGATCAAAAAGCAAAGGTTAATCTTGAGGTATGACCACTCCAGAGGGCAATATTCCCATGGAACAACATGGCCTGAGCTGACCTGGCCTGGATTTCCACTGGAGACTGGCATGGCTGAGTGCATGACAGCCTGGCCAGGCCAGCCAGATCCGTCTGGGCCACGTGTCCCCTCCCCTCCAGCCTTCCTGCACAGCTGACAAAACCTGCTGTGTCAACAACATGACAGTGGGCACAACTGGCATGCAGGGCTTGGTCAGGGTGAGCAGGGGAGGGCTGGGCAGGGCATCTCTCAGCCAAGAGGTTTGTCAGGACAGTCACCTTAAGGGCTTTAAACAGCTCTGTTTCTCAGCAGGTGCAGTTCCAAGAACACTGCTGCTTCTCCTGAGAAACACCACTGTGCCAAAAGGACAGTGTGTTGATCCCAAGGAATGTTCTCTGGCCCTTTCCTTGGGGACAGTGGAGTCACTGCTGGATTCAGGGGACATGACTGCTGTGGGCAGTTTGGGTGCTGAGCTTTGGAGATGCCCCTAAATGGGAAATGATGGGAACTTGCCCAGCTAGAGAAAAACAGTGAGTTCCTGATGCCATACAAGGTAACCCTGACAAAATACTCCAGCTTGAACTGGGCTCCTCTCCAGTGTCCTCCCCTGGGGTGTGTTGCCTCTGAGCTGCCCACAGGGACAAATTGCATACTCTTCCCAAACCACGTAATGAAGTGATGTCCCACCACATGGGGGAAGGAGACTCTGAGGTTTCAGGATGAAAAAAGGGCTATAAAAGGTCACTGCTCTGTTCACCAGGGGAACTCCTCAGAGGGTCCTGTCTCGGGGTCAGCCCTGATTTGTTACTGTGTGAAATACTTCAGCTGAGCTCCCCAAGAACAAAGCAAGTCCCACTTTATCAAGGGTGATGTTCCCTGGTGAGAAGGTATGTCCTTGCTCATGGCTCTGAGCACAGAGTCACAGTGGGGCTGAGAGACCTGAGCCTGCTGAAGGCAGCTGTGAGGCAAAGCTGTGAAAATCCCTTTGCAAAGGCACCCCACTGTGACCTGATGGCTGGGGCATCTCTGCTGCGGAGACAGGTTGTGAGAGCTGGGGCTCTTTAGTCTGTGGAAGAGAAGGCTCCAGGGAAACCTTAGAGACCCTTCCAGTGCCTAAAGGGACTGCAGGAGAGCTGGAGAGGGACTTGTTACAAGGACAAGGGGGAATGGCTTCCCACTGACAGGGGGCAGGTTTGGATCAGATATGAGGAAAACACTCTTTACCATTCTGTAACTCCATGAACTTCCCCACCCTCCTGTGTGTGGCTCATTCCACGCTCCCTGCACTCTCACGGACCCCACCAGGAGCCTGCAGTGTGGACAAGGACAACGTGTGCTTTGGGCAACGCTCAGGATTAAAAGAAGACCTGGGGGGAAAAAAAATAAGCAAACTAAAAGCAGTCTGAAATGGCATGAGGAAAGGCTGGTTTACAAAAAATCTGGTGTTTAAACTCTGGCAAGTCTCACATGTTGCAGCAAGAGGGTCCTGTGGGAATATGGCTCCAGTAGTACTGATTTGGAATAACAAATAGAGGTATTTGCAGCACCCCAAAACTGAGATGTGAAATAGGGTTGTTGGAGGAAATGAATTGCTTCTGTTTTCTTCAACTGCAGCGAAATGTGTGAGAAGTGGGAGTGTATTTTTAGCAAAACCTCATTCGAGGTAGAAAAAACCAAACCCAAACCTGGCAATGCTTTAGGTCTCTGTATCTCATGGTTTTTCAAGTCTAGAAAATTGTCAAAATAAGCTTTAAAGTGATCAAGGTAAAGCACAGGCTGACCAAAAACGGAACTTGGAATTTCTAAAACTTTGAAAACTTTTGTGTGTGAACTTCGAATTTGTCTGAGCAGATCTAAAATATGCCTGTTGGTGGCTCACCAGAGAGTTGTGAACTTTGCAGGAGAGATGAGGGGAATTTTGTCAGTGTCCTTGCATGAAAATGCCATAACCCCATTTGGGATGGTTGAACTCTGACTGAACCAAACTGCTTAAATCTGATCCTAAACCAGAGGAAAGCATTATTTTCTCGATTGCTCCATATGCTGCTAAGTCAAAAGGATATGGTGCTATATCATGTTTTAAATCTTCTCTTCACTAAAAATATTTAATTTTTGCTTTTGCAACTACTCTTGTGTGCATTGGGCTGTAGAGATAGACTGGAAGGATGGAAATAACTGGATACCTAAAGGCAGATGGAACCATAACATTTACATTTCTCCGTTATCTGATCTGAGGGTTTTGCAATTGCTGGGTTATCACCCTTCCTTCATGCATGTGCTGGGGTTGGACAGAGCAGGAGGAATGTGGGTCCCTTGTTTGTTAGTGTTGCTTAATGGGCTTGATTTGGGAAATCAACTTATTATGGAACTTGTGGTGACCCCCCACAGCTGATTTTAGCAAGACTTTGGGCATTTGCTATCCATGGTTCTTTAGAAAAAAACTCATTTCTTGGTCCTTCATCGTAAGAGGGAACTATTTTCAGGAATTTTAAGGAGAGGAACAAAATGGTTGCAAAGGAGAGAGTTTTGGGTCTTTGCTACTGCATTTCCAGTGAGGGAAAGCGCCCTGGGAGGGCGTAGCCAATTTGTTTGAATAAGCTGTTCATAAGTTTCCACTCCAAGAGACTTGTAATCCTTATTTAATCAAATGTTGTCATAAAGACCACTTTTTAATTCCTCGATGGGCTGGAGATGACGTCTTGAAACAGAGGTCCATTTACATTAAAAATATGCATTCTGCGGTAGACCAAGAAAAATAAGGCTTTATATAAGATTTTTGAGTTTCACGGTGTGTTTTCCTTTATTTTATATTAAGTGACAGATTACTCCAAAAAGAATAAGTGCTAGATTCATAAAATTATATCTGGATGAGGTTAGCTGGTGCAGCCTGGGTTGGAAATCACCCCTGGGGAGGGCGATTTTTGGGAGGCAACGTGGCAGTGTTCAAAAAGTTGGAAGCCTCATATGTATTATTTTAAGTTATTTTTAAAGATCATTTAAAATTTTGTTTGTATATCCCTCCTTAAATTTGCATGCCAGAATTTCTGACCAGTGATCCCTACATCCTAGGGGCTTACAAACAGGATTGCCGTAGGATAATTACTGATATGGGTTAAGCTTAGTTTGATTATGATATCTTTTAATTCTAGTGCTGTAGCAGGGGTCGTCCCAGTGCGCAGAGAGCAGCCACCAGAACTCTGCTATAACCCCCCAGAACAAGGCAGGGTGCTCACAGCAGCCCGTCTCTCGGTGCAGCATTCCCTGGAAGCCGCAAAGCGCACCAAGCCAAGCGCTGCTGTCCGGGAGGGCTCAGCTTTGGGTAACGCCAGCTGTGCATTGTGTGCCCGCAGCCTGCCAGGCCGTGGGGACGGGGATGATGCTGAGCTCCTGGGCCACCTCGTCGCTGGAGGAGGTGGCGGCGGCGGCGCCCGGGGGGCTGCGCTGGCTGCAGCTCTACGTGTACAAGGACCGGGCGGTGACGGAGGGGCTGGTGCGGCGCGCCGAGCGGGCCGGGTACCGCGGCATCTTCCTCACCGCCGACACGCCCTACCTGGGCCGCCGCATCGCCGACGTGCGCAACAGGTTCCGGCTGCCTCCCCACCTCAGGTACACCCGCGGCGGGCGCTGGGCAGGGCTGGGGCGGTGCCAGGGGCGCCACCACCTTCTCCCGTAAGGAATTTGTCGCTGGTGCTCTGGGTGATCATCCTGCCTGTACCTTGCGCTGTGCTCCGGTCACAGCTCAGCTTTCTGGGCTGTTTGCAGACCGTAAAGGACACTGTGCCAGGCAGGGGGATCAACTATGAGATGGGAGGTTTCTTTATATTTATGTCAATGTATTTTTTTCATATCTTCAAACCTCAGCTGGGCACAGCCCTGTGCAGCCTCCTCTGACTCTGAGCTGGGATCCAGCACCAGAGTTGGTTGTGCTCCAAAATGGGGTCTGCACTAAGTGGATCAAAGGATGCTTCCAACAGTTATTATGGTCCCTTCTGTGTTATCCTGACCTGCTCCCAGTCCAGGGCCATGTTGTTACTGGTGCCAGAGCCCCTGTAACTCTTCTTCTCAAATCCAGGAACACCTGGGTATCAGTCTTTTGAAGTTTTCCATGAGGACAAATTCTACCCCTATGTGTGTTTTGGGACATTTTCTGTATCTCAGAAGAGTTGGTGGCCTTGTGATTGACCTAGCACCAATTCTAGTTCCTCCCCACTGCAGGGCCTCTGAAGCCTCCAATTTTAACAGTTAAACCAGAATTTTCACCTTCTTACAATGGTGTTGGTGAAGGCATTGATTTCCCTGGCCTTTTGCAAATATTAATTGGTAGACTGTAGATACCACCCTGATAAACATGTGCTGAAGTGCTGGCACAGTTTTAGCAGCCAAGGACTGGCTGGAAAAGTATTTGGTGGATGGCATATCCAGGACTTGGAGCCAAAAGTCTTGCAAGGATCTTGCATGCAGGTTTGGTAATGACAGCAGTTTGCCACAGTGTATGGTTAAGATTATTCAGAGTATGCAAATGAACACAAAAATGGAGAGGAAAAAATTATTAAAAATAGCTGAAATTACTTGGAAACAGATGATGAACTTGGATTTCTGGGTGAAAGCAAGTTTTGATATTACCAATGAAACTGAATTGCTCTTGATATGTCAGAAAAGATTGCTGTGCTATACAATGTCTGTACCTTCTGTAACATGTTCCTGGTAAGAATCACATCCTGAAGTCTCTCATTTTCCGTAACATTCAAATGGAAGGGAAGCCATGGGACTCTGCAAGGAATCTCATACTGTCTCATACTGTAATCCTGCTGTAGGTCTGTGCTTGACACATCATCATTCACACACACTGACATTTGACCTAGAAAAATTTAAAATAATTATTAAAATAGCTTATTTTTTAAGGGCAATATAATTTTAAGGCCTGGGGTTAAAGAGTTTCTGAGTGTGAACCCAAAAAACATTTGAGGAAGGCAGTAGAGCATTTCTGAAACCCTCTGACCCCACCTGCCCAAACCCTAACGAGGTTTTGGGAGAACTGAATGAAATCATGTGCAACTGGAGCAATCCTGAAAGGTCCCAGTTAATCCCTGCAGATTTCAGAGCGATGCTGGGCAGTGTTTTGTTGCAGGGTGGGCAGTGAAACCCTCCTAGCACAGGGCTCTGCTCATTTACCCGATAACTTTTTCTTGGCTTCGGGTTTTCAACAAAGTTTCAAAGCAACAACAAGGTGCCATTGTGCTCTGAAATGTATGTAAGGCAACATTCATTCAAGTGTTGATCTGCTTTTCCCAGGCCAAGAAAAACAACAGTTATTTATACAATCTTATCCAGGGTTCTGTTTTCCTCTGGGTACCCCACCCTCCCCAAACCAAAGCTGGGTCTTGCTGAGAGCCTGCTCCTTTCTCATTTGCTTCTGGGCCTGGAGCTGAAGAGAAAAGCCATGTGAAGTGCTGCTTGTTGCAGGCATGAAATCAGCACTGCAACCAGCCAGTTTCCATGCAAAAATCCTCATGCACTTCCCAAAATGTGTAACAGGAGTATTGAACAGCCTGATGTGGAATGAGACATGGCTTCTGAAGGGCAAGGCAATCAGCCTGGTGGGGGACTTGGGTGTCCCAGAACCTGTGAGACTGATTTGGTGCTAAACCCCCCAGATAATAGCTGATGTTTTCATATGAACTTCCTTTCCCCCCTACATTTTACCAGGACATGTACAAGAGGCTCAAGGTGAACTGGCTGCATGTTGGCCTTGGGCAGATCAAACTTCTGAATTCTTTGCAAGGCTTCCTGCAGATCCACCTAATTCATGGAGCTTAATAAAACTTCCCTTCCTCCTCCTCCCTTCCCACCTACCTCATCCCCTATTCCTCTAGTAGCTCCCTGGATCTGAAAAACAAGCAAAACCAAACCCTATTTCTTTGGATAGAACTGGGACTTGCCCTGGGCTAGAGAAACTTGCCCCTGTGTTATCACAGAAACATGGAAAGGCTTGGGTTGGAGAGGACTTTAAAGATCAAATGCTTATCTTGATTATCAAATACTTTGCCACCCAAAGGTTTTGGCTCATCAGGACTGGGATCTGACATTCTGGGACTGGCATTTTTTACTCCTGCTCTGTAGTACAGCAAAGCTTTATCACAGATATACCAAACACTGGCATTTGGGGCTGATCTGTGGCTACAACGAACCTTTCTCAGACTGTTTTTTCTGTGTCTTTTTGTCATTTTAGATTAAAAAACTTTTCCAGCAGCACCCTGGCGTTCTCCCCAGGGCAGGACTTTGGCGAGGACAGCGGGCTGGCCGTGTATGTGGCCGAGGCCATCGATGCCAGTGTCAGCTGGGACGACATCAGGTGGCTCCGGGCGCTCACCTCGCTGCCCATCGTCCTCAAGGGCATCCTCAGGGGTCTGTAGAATCATAGAATAGAATCATAGAATGGATTGGGTTGGAAAAGACCTCTGAGATCATCAAGTCCAACCCTTGGTCC
>JAWWEV010000115.1:1458041-1473783 GCA_035583235.1 Hafferia zeledoni
AGCAGAGGAGAGCACAGAGGTGCAGGACTGCAGGCACAGCAGAGGAGAGCACAGAGGTGCAGGACTGCAGGCACACTGAGCAGAGCAGAGCACAGAGGTGCAGGACTGCAGACACACTGAGCAGAGCAGAGCACAGAGGTGCAGGACTGCAGACACACTGAGCAGAGAGCACAGAGGTGCAGGACTGCAGGCACAGGGAGCAGAAGATGGCAGAAGTCAGCCGAGGGCTGTGAGAACATCTGACCTTCTGGATAAAAAGCAGAGGGGGAGGTCACTGTAGCTTCAGGACAGATTTTACTCTCTCACTTGCCTGTTAGTCCTTTGAAGCAGAGACCTGCTGCTTTTTGAATGCCTGGAGCCTGCACACGGGGTGGAGAATCCAGTAAGTAAATAATAGGAGTCATAATTCAGTGCATTGGAGCTGAAGAGCTGTGAAAGACATGATCTGTTTTCTTGTGACCTCCACCTCTCCCCGTGACTCTGGGACACGTTATTGTGTTTTATTTTTGCCAGTGGCCAAGTCAAACAAATAGCTCTGGAACTGGTAAGAGCTCCACCTCCATCCCCAATTTTTTTTTCAGGTTAAGCATGAAACTTGTCTGTCTTACTGGGAATTTCTGAAGATAAATAAACAGGCACTTAGAGTAACTGGCTTTGATAAATGGGCAGTGTAGGTCAGGGCCTGTTGGATATGCAGGCAACTCAAAGATGAAGCAGAGCTGGGGAAGTAGGCAGGAATGGCTCTGCTTTTCTTGGCTTCTCAAATGGTTTTCAGGCTGAAATCAAATACTTGAGAGCATGAGGAAGGCTGGCTTCTGAAGTCATGATTTTGCACTGAACCTCACTGTAAGGATATCTCTTATAAAGCTACTTTTGATGTGGAAATTTGGCTCCAAACCACAGTGAAGACCATTATAAATAACCACTTCATCACAGGACACACAGAAGTTGGCTTCCTTGAACACTCCTAGAAAGCAAGCCTAACCTTATTGAGCCATAACCTCAGCTAGTGTAAATCAGAGAAGCTCCATTGACTTCATTAGTTTACACTGATTTACACCAGCTGTGACTGTGGCCCACAATACAGCAAGATATGTCAGCTTTTAAATTCTGTCACTGGGTGTTGAACAAAACTGTTTTTAAAACAAGACTGGCAATCCCAGCTTTAGCCCCTAATGAGATGCAGTGCTGTAATTGTTTCACGATGCCTGAATGCTCCATTTTGTTTTCATTTTGGCCTTGCTTCTGTTTTTCTTATCTCCTGCCAAACAGAGGGAGAGTACCACACATGTTACATTCATAACCAAGATGTTTTGCTGCTTTGAGAACATGTCCTCCAGATGCAAAATGCCTTTGTGTTGCAGTCCAACTTCTTCCTTTGCATAGGTATGTTGTGCCAACACAAGAACGCCCTGGATGGTGTGTTTCTCCAGGGCCTGGAGCTCTCCAAGGGACTCCCAGAGCTGAACTTGAAAGATGTGATTCCTTTTAGGGATTTCCAGCTCCTAAGTCATCATTTCGGATGGGCAGGATGAATTGTGTCCAGGAGCACCCTGACAGGAATGCCCTGAGACCATCAATGCATCTCCCCTGTCACAGGTAATTAACCACTGTCAGTAATCAGCTGCACTGGTGGCACCTCTGGTGTGGAAGGCTGGTAGAGGCACACAGATGGTTCCTTCAGCCAAGGGGAAGACATTCACGTAACTAGACTGACAGTGATTAATACTGAGTTGACAGGCACAGGAAGAGAAAGTCTCTCTCTCTTAAATGGGGGTAGAAACAAACTGATTCCTCCAGCTGAGTCCCTTAACTGCCTTTCCACCACCTTAATTTGCTGTTCTCCCTAAGGCAGGTAACTCTGGGGTGGGTAACACATATCTCAAATACTCAACAGCCATGGGGAATGTCCACAGATGAGCTACAGAGCACAGGTAGAGCTGGGCCTCAGCAGAGCCTTTACCCTGGCTATTTTTCCTTGTAGAAGGTGAAGCTCCTCATGCAACTGAGACTATACCTTGTGCTCTGCCAGTTTGCCAAGCAGAATCTGGCTGTGGTGGCTTTGCAGAATGGGAATGGAAGACCTCATTTCTTAATTGTCTTCTATAATTTGGCAGCATAACATGATTTTAGTTCCCTTCTCCCCACGTCCCTTCAGCAGTGTACTAACCCCTTTAATTCTGTATACTGTGTTTAATTAGGTTTCTCTGTTAGGAAAAGGGTGGATTTAAAACACTTAGTTGTCATTGAAAAAGTTCCTGCACACCAAGTATTCACCATTAGTTTTACTTCATGTGTCTGATTCAAGAACAGTCACAAAGACTTCAAAGGAAGGTGTGAAGATCCTACAATGAGGCAACATAAATATATATAAGTTGAGCTGTTAGGCTTTTTCAGGATGTGTATTGTACACATTTCTACTTGGTATGGTCAGCCAGTAAGTTCAGCATGTATTGTTATCCAGAAATAGGTAAGAGGACCCAGAAATCTTACATGGATGTGAGATAAACAATCTTCATAACAGGTAAGACCTGAATGCTCATCAGAGATGGGAACTGAAACAGCAGGATCATCTTGCACACCTAAGCTTCCCCTGGGTCTGCTTGCATGCTCTATCAAAGATGGAGGTTGGAGGATGTGGGTGGGATCTCTAACAGAGTTTTAATACAAATTGTCACTGACTTTGGAGTTAGTTACACATCTGCAGCCTTCACGGCAGGTAGTTAAGAGCAGCAAAAAATACTGAACTTGGTATACACAAATTCCTTTGGCAAGCTCATGTCCCCACCCGGGAAGCTGGAAAAACTAAAGAAGTACCCTTCATACAAGGAACTCCACTGGCAAGTTCTTTGAAAGAGTTACAAACAGAGACATTTGTATTAGGAAAGGAGAACTTGGTCAGCAAAGCACAACAACAGAACATATCTGCAAATAGAGTAAGAGTTGGCACTAATCCACCTCATTTCCTTACTGCCTCCTGGGGAGTGTTGCACAGCTCCTGGTCCGAGGCTGCAGGACTGGGGGTGCCAGCAGCCATCTCCTCTCTGTTGTGACATTGCAACTCATCCCATCCTGCATGTGCTGCTGTGCCCACACCAGGCTTGCGTTGATCTCACTGGGAACCTGGAATGACAGAGATCCCTGGGACTTTTGGATCTGTGCCCTTTGGAAATTCTTTGAAAGGAGATGTGGGCAGGTGTTAATGAAGGGCTTTTTGCCAGGAGTAAGAGTTATTATCATTTTTCAAGAGCCCCCTACTCAAGATTAAAGTTGAAGTCTAGTTAGAGTGGTTTGCCAGATGCAACAGGGGTGGGACTTTGGGGGCCTGTGGTGCTTCAGCAGCACTTTATGTTGGTAGAGAAAGAACCAAGTGCCTCCTCAAGGCAGGGGAACCCAGACCCTGGTAGCCATGGCAAGGAAATTAAAAAGGAGACAAGAAAAGACCTTCAAGTGCTCTTGCCTCCATCCTGTTCCTCGCTCAGTAGTGTTGTCCTGGGCCCAGGGAGGTTAGGGCTTTCTGCTACAGAATTTCTGTTGTATGGGTCATGCATTTGAGTAACAAAGATACCCACCACCATCACAACATTCTTCCCACTTGATATGTTTAGATGCTGATATGATCTTTGTACAAAATGTTTAGGGCCAAATTGTGAACTAGCACAGCTCTGTTGCAATCTCTGGAGTTGTCCTGATCTATGTCCACTGAGAATCTGAACCTACAGGCTCAGCTCTCCATGCCCAACCAAGAGGCACCAAAGTTTTTATTGGTTTCACTAGAAGTTTCCTGTGTATCCCATCAAGTCCATAATATTTGAATTTGTGGCACTTGCAGCCATCATGTAGGGTGCTTGATTGTCACTTTTATCAGGAATTGTGAGGCCACAGCTGGAGGAGAGCAGCAATTCTGTGGTGAGGCCGTGGTAGTTTTCTGTAATTTGGCAAGGCCAGCACAGTTACCTTCTAAATGCTGCTGCTATTTCCCAGCCAGACTTGGCTTGTTACAGAATTGCTGCTGAACCACAGAATCACAAAATGGCTTGGATTGGAAAGGACATTAAAGCTCATCTAGTTCCAACACCCCTGCCATGGCCAGGGACACCTTTCCCTAGACCAAGTTGCTCTGAGCCCCATCAAACCCATCTTTATGGAAGAAAACATGAACAGCCCTGGTGCATGACATGCACACTTTAATGTATGAATAAACCAAGTATCTTATCAATGCTGTACTTCACTCTCCATGTTATTTATCCATAAACTATACCTTAACTAGATTCAGCCTTTGCCTTTTATGCTCTCCCTGTTACCCTGGAAGGCTGCCATAGCTGTACAGCAGAGCTAAAAGGCATCTCTGATAGTTCCAGCTCCAGCTTGTGTTCTGGTTACTCCCTGGTGCCAGAGAGACTTGGAAGACCTCATGGGGCATCATTAGCAGTGTCTTCTCCTGTTAGGCTATGGATAGTGCCGTGCAAGTGGTTGTGTGTAGGTTTGTAACTGCTGCACAGCAGACTGCAAAACCACACACAGCCAAAATAATTTGCTGGCATGCCAATGAACAGCCAACCCAGCCAGCCCAACCATCTGCCTGCTCTGCTTTTTATCAGCTTCAAGTGTGTTGGGTTGGGTGTACGTGTCCCCTCAGTAAGCATAAAACCATACTTTTGATATATGACAGATGGGCCCTTTTACCATAAAGATAAAAAGATTTAAAAAGTATTCCTTTTGATTCTCAATCCTTTTTCCATTATTTCTCTGATATGGATGGGAGTTGTATTGTCAAGTTATTACAGAGCATGTAGAGTGCATCCAAAGAACAAGGAACTGTAGAGCACATCCAGCCCCCAAGCTCATTTATTAATTAGTGCTGCTGTTTACTGGTGTGTTTGGACATCTCCAGTGCTGTGTGATGAGCAAAGATGTTGGCTGCAACATCAAGCGTGTCTCAGCCAACACTGGCTGCTGCCATGGTTTCTAGAGCTGTGATTGCAGCATGATCCATTTCACTGGATCTATGCACTGATAATTTACTTTGGAGGATTTTTATTGCCTCTATCAGGAGCTTTTTGGTTATCAATACAGGAAAATTAATATGGCTATTACTATGTATATTGATATATGGGAATGAAGAAAAGAATATCCTGAGCTAGAGAGCCTTTTTCAGTCTCATCTTCCCACCCTTTGGAGAAAATGGCTAAGGAGAAATTCCTTGAAGTTTCTTTTTCTGCTTGGAATTGGTGTACACTCTGTTCCCTGCTGCCTCATTGGCTGTGGGAAGGTGTCACTCTGATTAATTCCCCCCCCTTGTTTTGGTTTCTAGTGCTGGCAATGGTGAGACCATCCTGCTGTGCTGCGTCATCGTGGAAAATGCCAGAAGGGCTCATCCCAATGTTTGTACGTTCAGTAAAGTGTGTCAATTAGTTACTGTCACTTCCACTGTCACAATAGTTTGTAAACAGCTGATAAAAACAGGGTCGTCAGCCTAGTAAGAACCTGGGGTTTTGGGTGGATTGTAGTTTGCTGCAATGTACTTGCTCTTGGTTTGGAGGTACCAGAGACATGATTTTGGGGCTCTTCTATCTCAAAACAAAGACATACAGGATCCTGTGGCTGAAAGCTGAAGGTATTAAAAGGTATTAAAAGCAAAGTGAGGAGGGGCTTTTTTTTTAGTTTTTTTTTCTTAGCAGCAAGGGCTATTAGTACTGCAATGTCCCCAAAAGATGTAGTAAATTGTCCTTTGTAGTATTTAAATGAAAAATAAATGGGTTTTGAGAAAATATGCTGTATTTTGGCCAAAAAATGTTGGAGACTTGTTGGGTGAAATGTTCTGGCTTTTTCATGATCAAAATCAAATGAAATGATTGCAACATCTCTAAAACTTCCTAAGCCTATCACCTTCCTTTGGTTTTGATGTTAACTTTTTTAAAAATTTGTGGCTGAACCGACGTGAATCAGACAAGATAGGATAAGCTTGCATGATTGGTTTGTGCAACCCAAGCTATGAAAAGGTGTAGCAGTCCCTCAATCCTGAATGATGCTGAGCCTCTTTATCAGGACTTTCTAATGGCTCTGGGCATTTAGGATTTTTAAGCCTCTAAGATTTAATGATGCTTTGGCTTAAGGTCCCTGTCTGAGTCCATCAGTACAGCTCTTTTGACGGGACAGTTACCTTGGTGAATTAAACCCACTAAAGCTCTGTACTGTCACCTTGTTTCTTTGATGTCTCTGCTTTTGACTTTGCTGGTGTGGCTTCATCAGATGTCTCGCTGTCTTGCTCACCCACAGTAGTTCTGAGAGCATAATTCCAGCCTTTGTGAGAATGAACACTTTTAAAGCAGCAGCCCCTCGCTAATCTGTAGAGAGAACACACGTATGACAGGCAGTGGGGATTCCATTTTTCAGGATCTAAGGTTTAAGACAGGCTTAAAGGAGTTTTATTAAAAGTGTTTTCCAGTGCATGTGGCTCCTTCTGACAGCACCCAGGCGGTTAAGAAACCAGCATTAAGAATAAAAGCCGTTTCTCTTTTCTGCACAACAAATGGTTCAAGTGTCTGGTATTTGATTCAGAAAGGAAACCTGCAGCAGTCATGTCCCCTGAAATAAACCAACCAACATTTTGAGCTGCCAACACTTCTGTCTATTACGTCAAGGCATCCCAAAGTTTAAAGCATAGCAAGGTAATATATATATATTTTTTTTTTCAGTAATCCCAGGGTAAATATTAGGTAGACAGCATTTCTGCTTTGCACATTAGAAACCCGACTGAATTTGAAAAGCCTGCGAGGGCACTTTGGGGATTTCAGAAAGTGTTGTTTGACCATGAGCTAAGACCGGGAGCTGCCATTTTGCAGATGGGGCAGGAGGGAAAGGCTTTGGCCTCATTCATAACTTCACAGCTACTGCAAATATCAGCTGATGAATATTTATGTTATGACTGGCAGAGGCCCGAAAGGCAAAGGGGGAGAGGAGCGGAGGGGGAAGCTTAACTTAGGAAAATGGTTGTCTGATCTCTGTGGGATTTCTTTACCAACACTTTCCATGCTTGAACAGTAGCTGCTGAATGAAATCATTATGTACTGAGCCCCTGTGCAGGAAAACAAGGTTTGTCAAGACTCTGTTCGTTAGCACCTCGTACTTTGTTTGAACCTTGGACGGTTGCTGGGCCCTGCAGAGGGGAAACTTTTTTTAATTTTAAATCAAACATTGTACAGGGTGGGCCAGTTTTGTTTAGTCAGGGTTTAATTAGTATTCCACTCAAATTTTAAAGACGCAAAAGAGGTGAGTGCCATTCCTCTGTATAACATAATTCCAAAGTAATGTGTTTCTTCATATTTTTATTATCTCAAGTCACTCACTGAGAGGGGGGAAAAAATCCCAGTCTCTTCCTTTTGCCTTCACCAGGCTGTAAATTAACAGTGAATTAACTTTGAATGAAGTTCACCACCATGACTTGGCTGTTGGGATGAATCAAGCTCAGGAAGGAATAGGCTGGAAGAGGGAACCAATGGAAGGTCCAAGGGCTGGACAAAGGGATGGGCTGAGCCCCTAAAGCAGCAGGTTTGTGCTTCCTGAAATCAAAAATTAAATAAATAAGGGCAGGCAGCCTGAGTTAGAAACATAGAGGGGGGAAAAGAGTGCCCACAAGGAGTTGGTCACCTCAGAAAATCCTTCCCCAGGGGCTCTGCAGATTGACCAGGCTCTGCTTTACAGTAGGGAAAAACCTGCACCTTGGTTATTGCACTTCTTCAGAGAATTCCCTGAACTCGGCACTCACTTGTCCGCTGTTTTTCCAGGTAGGTGGCTTTCCTTATACTGCGTATTTACACACACCTCAGTGCCTGTGCAAGCAGGAAAATCTCCAGGAGAAGCCCACGTGCAAGAAACCACGCGAACCCCTCTCCCAACCCCTTTCCGCTCCCTTGGGAGATCCCCGTGTGTTCCACTTACAGGAACCAGCAGATGGTGCTGCAATACACGAAGTTTTAATTTCCCTGGAAAGGGAAAAGTCGGGATTGGTATGCCCGGGGCTGCTCTGGTCACCTCCAGCCCCTGAGGGGAACCGCTCCCGCCTTCCCCCCGGTGCAGCTCCCTACCAGCCCTGGAGGGGATTTGCTCCGTTAATTCCAAATATCCCAAGCGGTTTCTGGCGGGAAGGGCTCTGTGGGACTGAGGAGAAGGTGGCTGGGGAGGGTGACGGGAGCTGCAGGGAGCGCCGAGCCCCTCACGGTGGGTGAGGATCTGGCGGGCTCCCCTCACGGTGGGTGAGGATCTGGCGGGCTCCCCTCACGGTGGGTGAGGGCCCGGCGGGCTCCCCTCACGGTGAGGGCCCGGCGGGCTCCCCTCACGAAGCGCGGCCATGTTCGACCCGCCGCCTGCGGTGGGGCTGGGGCTGTGCCCGCGTCAGGGAACGGACGGGCTGGAGGCGTAGGGAAAGGCCAGTTTTATCTCTAATATTTTAAAAATATCTCAACCTCACCCTTCCAAGAAATAGTGGCGAATTTGTGCCCAGCCGTGCTGCTGACCCAGCAGGACTCTTGGGGTGCTTCCCCTCTGTGCGGACACCCAGCTGCTTGCTGCAGTACGTACCTTCAGCCTCTGCGCTGAAATTTGTGAGGAAAATCATCCCAAAAAAGGGTAGGAGAGAGACGAGGAATTTGGAGTGGGAGACGGGGAATCTGGGAGAGACGGGGAATTTGGAGTGAGGTGCAGAAATCCTCGCAAGGCACCTCGAGCAAGCAAGACACGCTCATGTGCAGGGAGGCTCCTCACACCATGGCAGCGTGAACCAGGACCGGTGAGCAGGCGATACATCATTTTTTATGGAAAAAGTTCTGTGGAAAAAGGCAACTTCTTGAAACATTTGCTGTTTATCTGTGACATTGTCCCTTCAGCCCTTGGTGCCCTGTGAACCATGAGGAGAAGGGGCTGAGGAGCTGCTGAGCGGCAGCAGCGAGGGAAGGCACAAATAGGGAGGCACAAGTTAGGGAGGGATACAGAACGACTCTGCGCAGCTGTTTTTGTTATACCACCGAGCTGTAAAGTTGAAAAATGATTTGAAAAGCGAGGGATGTGCCGGCAGGACTGGCGTGTCCCGCTTATGGGCGCTTGGGGCATTCTGTGTAAATTGAACTTTCCCGCCCCCCGTTTTTTTGGATGGCTTTAATAGCGCAGCAGTGCAAGGGATGAGCTTGGAGTGAGTGTGGAGCCTTTTCCCTGATCCCTCTGGCACCGAAGTGCAGCAGAGTGAGCTGAGGACAGAGGCGAAGCGGCTGCTCCCTGTCTGATCATTGCTGCAGTCCCAAATGTGGAGGTTATTTCAGTGCAGAGGCTGCACCTGAGAAGGCCTTCAGGTTTTTTTATTATAAAAAAAAATAATAACCAGCTGGGACAAAAGGGTTAAGTTATGCATGATTTACTGGACAGCAGGGGAGTGAGTGGAGGGACCTTACTGGAGGAATTTGCACCTGGGCAATGTCTGGGCCATTGGTTGTACCCAGAGATTTGCATGGAGATGCTCCACAGACTGCACTTGAAACCCCCAGATCCGAGATCACCTACATCCCTTTCACAAGTAAACAGCAATCTGCAACTTTTCTCTTCACTTGAGGATTATTTGATAATTTTAAGTCATGGGAGTGTGTGGAGGTTTCTGGTTGGGTTTTTTTGTCTGCTCAGTAGCCTTTTGGGAAGTGACCAATTTTCATCTAACCAAAAACACCTAGGGAAACCTGCCCTGTAAGAGAAGTTATTCATCTCAGTGAGGGGGAAAATGGATGGAAAGACAATTACTGTGTCTTGTGACTAACATAATACGTGACTCAAAACATTAAGCAAGAGTGCTGACGTGATACCCTCATCCCCTCAACGTGAATTCAGTCTGAGGCATCAGGCCGAAATGTGAAGTAGTTCCCCTGAAGCCAGGTGGCTCTGGCTTTGCATCCAAAGCTGCTGGCATCGGGAGTTAGTCCATAACCTAGAGGAAATGGAGCTGTTTAAAAGGCTTCTTCCTATTACAAACACAAAATTGGGAGGTCTCTGCTGCAGTCTCTATGTTTTAAATTAGTGGGTAGAAGGTGGATTTCACAAGCAGCCTCGTGGTGTCAGGACTGGCAATCCCACTGGAGGGACCTGCTGTGGCTCCTCTTTTCCTCCTTGCCAGACTGTCCTGTGTCAGTCCTGGATTTGTTGTAAGATGCAGATTTGGATTTCATTTCTGTGTGGGAATGGGTGCTGGTGTTCCTCTTGCAGGATAAGGTGGCTGTGAGCTGTTTTTTCTGTCCTTTTCTGTCCATGTCTCCAGAAGTTTTGAGGAGCTGGTGGTCAGAGTGTGAAAGGCTCATTCCTTGCAGGGGCTCCTCATATGCAAGGTCTGGAGAATCATAGACTTGTAGAATGGTTTGGGTTGGAAAGAACTTTAAATACCATCCAGTTTCAGTACCATTCTCTGGGCAGGGACACCTTCCACTAGGCCAGGGTCCCATCCAGCCTGGCCTTCAGCACTTCCATTACCTGAGCTCTCTGCACAGGACAGATCATTTATTTGACATGACATGTTTATATTTCAAATTATGGCTGTCTGAGTGACAATAAAAATAATTATCCTATGAAAAAATTGGAAAGTTATGGAGAAATTCTCTAAGCATCCTAGAAAACTCAAGTTTATTTTCAAAGAATGAAAAAAAAAAAAAAAAGAAGAGAAATTGTAATTGCCTGATGTGCTTTGCTGGGTACTTCTAGAGCAAAGTGATGTTGTAGTCCCACTAAGGCAGGGGCTTTTTACTGCTTAATTGTAGTGCTATCACATGAAAAAGAGTGTAGTGAGAAAAGAAAATGCACTACTGCTGTCATTAATGGCTCACATCCCTATTCCTGCTCAGGAGTGGTTCCCCTTGGTCCAGTCAGTACTGGAGCATCTCAGTGAATCATTAGTAGCAATTTCATTGGCTGTATGTATTGAGGTGATTTTGCCTTTGGAACTGTCTGCATTCACATGGTTTCATTCCCTCATGTCCAAGGATGCACTGATCTGGGTGATGCTCTTGATATTCTGTTTATAAAAAAGCTGTTGCAAATACTTTCTGCAAAGAAGGTTTTTCAAAATTACACAGTTTAAAAGAGGCAAGAAAGGATCCCTCTTTGTCATTCCCCTCTTCCCTCTTCCTGCCCTCAAACTGTGCATTTAATTGGGCTCTGAGCTCGAGCTGTTTCATTCAGGTAGCAGATCCAGAAGGAAGCAAAGCTTTAGGCAGATAAACATCGATGTTGTTGTGGAAACCATGTGGCAGCACGTTGCAGAAAGTGCCTTCGAAGGGTGTGGGCTGGATCCTCCTGCCCTGGCAGAGCTGCCAAGGGGCTGAGCTCCCCAGGAGGGTTTAAAGGGACAAACCAAAGGTGAGTGAGCCCCGCTGGGAGCTGATGTCCCCAACAAAGTGCCACCTCCTGCCCCCCAAACGTCCGGTGACTGATTTCACACTTACCTCAGAGCCGGTGACAGGACGTGCCACGTTGCAGTGACTCCTGCAGCATTGTGCTGTCCCAGAGGATGTTTTTTTAATGAAGAATCATTTCCCAAAATACGTTGTACCATGTTTTGCAATAGGGTGGCAAATACTGCTTTGTTTGTCAACTATGGGGCGTACTGTGGATGGCAAATGATTCATTGCCCAGCGGGCAAGAATTTAATTTGAAAGAAAT
This sequence comes from Hafferia zeledoni, assembly GCA_035583235.1. NCBI lineage: Eukaryota > Metazoa > Chordata > Aves > Passeriformes > Thamnophilidae > Hafferia > Hafferia zeledoni. The sequence continues at coordinate 1,469,730 of JAWWEV010000115.1, forward strand.
GTCTGTAGTTTGGCTTTAAGAAACCTTTATTTATTTTCAGAAATCTTGTGAGAATGATAATTTGGATGAATTTTCACAGAAGAGGTAGTTAGGATACATGGGGAATTAGTCTTCTAACACCTTGGCAGATTTGGCTATAATTTTATGCAATCAACTTAAAACAAAAATAAATTGTAACTCTGATTTTATTTCTGATTTCCAGGAAAGTTAATTTTATACCTTACTTTGGGATGGGACATGCACAGTTGTTACCCCTGAAACTGAACAAAAGCAAAGCCCATGAATTTCAGTTTTCTTCTGCAAGTCCATCAGCTTTGGGGGATCACAATATACCTCCCATCCAGGAAGGTGTTGTGTGGTTTGAGGTTTTATTATAGACTTTCTCTGCAGTTGTCTCAGGGTAGATTCCTGTTTCAGTGGAAGCCCAGCAAGGCCAAAGCCAGGTGTTAGGATGTGGCAGGGGTGACTCAGTAGGTGGTAACTTCCTTCTCCATCAGCATTCAATAAGTGTCCTTGTGTGGTAAGGGATGGATCAGCTCTGGGCTGACATGGAAAAAACCACGGTCACTCCTGAGGCTTTGGTGCTTGTACAGGAAGGTCCTCTGGGAAGGACAGATATTATTCAGGCTCTTCAGTTGTGACATGGCTGGGCTTTGTGGGTTTGGGAAGTGACAACTGGTTTTTATTTTATCTCTGAGCTGTGCCTTTGGGCTGGAAGGGGTCAGTCTGGATGGTGCTGCCATTCCCAGTCCGCTGGTGCTCCGGTGCTCTGGCCCTGTAGGGAGGCACAGCAGAGGTCCCTTCACTCTCAGGTTTTCCTGCAGCCAGCCTCCAGATTCAGGGATAAAACTGTGCATCCCACAGTTCTGAACCTCTCTGAACCCTGCCAGGGCTCACAAATGACCAAAGCATGCATGAGTTCTGTTCTGCTTTAAAAAAGGAAAAAAAAAAAGTAAAAATCGCATCTTGGAGCAGTAAAAATGTTTTTTCACCTTAAAGATTGTTATTTCAAAGGATATTTTCTTAGTGACTGAAAAAGAAACTGGAAATCCCATATTATTTCTCCTTCTCTCCCTCAGCCAGGTCCTTTCTGTGCCCAGAATTGTATCTGGTGTGAGGAAAAGGCTCCCTGGACAGACTGAGAGAGGTTTGAGGGCAGCATTTAGGGGTGTTTGCCACCTGGCCTGAGTGGAGCTGGTTGGCTGCTGAGATGGCACATCCATTGTGGATGCAACAGCCAGGGGTTCTCATTTCCAAACTCTGCTTTAAGGAACAGAGGGGGAAAATATTAGAGAATTTAGTTGTAAAATGGAGAGAATGGTACTTCTGAAATAAGCACATCAAATACAGAAATGTACAGGGGTATCTCACTGCCCTCTGCACATTCCAACACACAGTAAGACAGAACTGTTTCTCTTTGGCTGCAACAAGACCTCAAACATGGAATCAAAAGCAAAATTTGGATTTCTGACAAAATGGAAAATGTTTCTGAACTCAGTTCACATTTAAATTATGCTTTATTGTAGCCACAGAAACAAAAAAACCCCCATTGTCATAAACTTCAGTTCTGCAGCAGAGCTTTACAGCAAATTCCACCTTCTGTATCTCCAGAGTTGTGTTTGTAGGTCTTGGTCTTTAAAGAAAGATGACACTCCTTTTCTGTTTAAGGCTTTAGCAGCATTGCCTGTCAAGATTACAGGGGATAGTTGCTGCTTCTTCCCATGGAAATGGCTTTTTTTAACCACATTAACTCATTAAATGGGATTAGGTAGTGTTAGGTAATATTTTATCTTTCTGAATGCTTCTGTGGCCTCACTGGAAATCCAGATGTCCTAAATGTGTTATCAGAGGAAGTTAGATCCTTAACCTCTGTGGGGACCTTTGAGAGCCCTGTTGAGTACCTACCTGTGCTTGAACAATTTTGAAAAGCTAATCCTTAATCTCTCTTTGAGCATCTCATTTGCATTGTTCTGTACTAAGATAAAGAGAGTAATATTTTTCAGTTCTGTCTAAGACTTAGCCATCTTCTTGACTTCCTTGAAATGGCCCACAGAGAAATATTTGCTGAGTAGTGGGAATAAACCCGGTACCTTTCCCCCCCCACTGTATTTTCTAAACAAAATGAAATGCAGTTGTTGTGCTACTTGAAAATATTTATTAAAAAACTTTTTTTTTTTTTCTACTTTCAGGCAGCCAGGTGAGAAGCATTTGTAGCAGGGAGACACTGCAGGTGAGTCTGGTTAAAGGAGGGGCAAATTACTGATCTCTGGGGTTTGGCCATCCCAGGTGGTGGGATTTGCTCTGATTTATTGGGACATGAACACCTGTGTCACACTGCACTGGGAAGCAAGGCTTGTTTGAGGGGCAGATCAGGAAGACAGAGACCAAAAGAAGGTAATGCAGAATTAGAAAATGCTGTTTGTGATGATACTTTTGTCTGTTGTTGTTTCATAGCTGGCTGCAGCTCTTCTGTGAGCACTGGATAATCAGAGGCACGTGCTAATAAGCTGTTCCATACAGGACAAATTGGAGCAAAGGAGCCATGTGTGTGTGTGTGTTTCCTGGGAAAGGTGGTGGCTGGAGTAGGGTTTCCACTAGAATGTAACTGCCTATATTGTAAAAACAGAGGGTAGGAAAAATACCTTGAGTTATGTCCTGATTAGTCATGTGCAAAGGAACAAATGCTGAGGGAAATTTTCACTCAACTACAACGCTTACTCATGGTGGGTGTTGTGACTCCTTAACTAGAGGCTCATTTGGGATTAGTGCTACAGAGAGACACCCAGGGAATGACCACAGCAGGAAACAGTGGCCCAGTTAGTCCTGGGCTTCCAGGCCGTTTGTACCTGGTGCTGATGTTGGAAACATTTTATTTTTCTAAGGAACTTCTGTGACTTTGCAAAGCTGAAAGTCTTTGCTGTGTGGATTTTAGCTCTTCTGATGAAAAATTGTTGTTTTCTATGGAAAGCAAAGACCCACTTTGGAGGGGATTGTACTGAGGGGCATACAGGCTGCTTTAGATGGAAAAATTTTCTACCAGCTTCACACATTCAAAAGAAACTGGTTTTTAATGAGCTTCCCAAGTGCCAGTGCAGCTATTTCAGTAATCCCTGTGCAGGCAGAGCATCCCAGCATTGGCACGTGGCTGTGTTCATTGCAAGCTGCCCAAATTCAAATTATTTTTAAGACAAGCAATTTTCATTCCAGGACTCTTTGTGTTGTGCAGGAGCAGCCACAAAATGCCTTGTTTTCAATAATAAATTTACTGTTATCTATAATAACACTTGTAATGGAGACATTGTATTGAGCTATGATTGCTCAGGACCTGCAGTAAAGAAAGCACCAGTGGTTTTACAAAAAATGAAACTGATTCCTAGCAAAGTTGTAGGAGTTTCTACAACTTTGTGTGCTTTCTCTCTCCTGGAATTTAAATGGTTCCCAAATTCCCAGCAGAATGTTATTTAGCATTTGAGTACTGATAAAGACAGAGCTCTTTGAAGCCTGCAGGAGGTGGGTGGTTTGAGTGGCAGCATAGAAAGAGAAAGGTGGACTCTGGTGGGTGTGAAGGTAACGTGGCTGAGACACCAGCAAGCAGTAGATGGCAGGAACTCTTCTCTCAGGTTGGTCTGGCTGTACAGGTGGAGCTGGAGTGCAAATGGTGAAAGATGTGAAGATCTTGAAAGACTGGGATCTGCAGGAAAAAGAGGATTGGAAGGTGAGGTAAAGTAAACAATTTTACATGGAGGAAAAGGACTTCACCCAACAAGCCGTTTTGGTTTATGATGAAAGACCTTTATTACACACTGCACATGGTTTATATAGGGTTAAGGTTATGTTCTGTTGGCTAAACTGAACCTCACACCATCAAACCACAAACTTTAATTGGTTATAATCCATATATCACAAGCCCAGCATTCTGATGAACTCATCCTGACTGTTTTCAGGAACATCTCTGGGGTCCTGTGGGAAGCTTGAAGAGTTCTCATGAGAAACTTCTGGGGAGTTGCTGAGAACTCCTGGGGAGTGATTTCTCCTTTACCAGTCAACAGCAGCT
>JAWWEV010000115.1:1473883-1514796 GCA_035583235.1 Hafferia zeledoni
AGTTCTCATGAGAAACTTCTGGGGAGTTGCTGAGAACTCCTGGGGAGTGATTTCTCCTTTACCAGTCAACAGCAGCTCTGGCCTTGTTGATTCTCAGCTGGTATCTGCTTCAGTCTCACAGGGTTGATGCAGCCTGGATCATTCAAATGTCCATTTTCTGAAAGAAACCCTTCAACAGTGAGGGGCAGGGAAGGAGCCACTAGGGAAGCCTGGCTGTCCTAATCATGGCTGTTTGCTCTTTGTGCTTTCTCCTTGCCTTTGCTCAAAGCAGATGTGTCCTTTTCTCCTGACCTACTCCCTTTTGTGCTGAAACTGTGAGGGCCACAGCTGAAGGGCTCTTCTTGGGATGAGCTCCCTGTGCTGGGCTCCAGCCCCAGCTGACAGCAAAGGGCTCATGGCAATTGCAGTTGTGTTGCCATCAACAGGGAGAGCAGAGGGCAAATGAATGTCTGGGTTAACTACCAGGGATCTCCCAGGGAAGCAGCAAGTGTGGTGTCCTGGCACAGTGTCAACCTGGATTTACTCTCCAAGTGCTGCTTGAGCTTAGTGTTGAGATAGTGCTCACCTTCCAGTGCACAGTGAGTTCATCCAGTGAAGGTGAGGAGCACTGGGAGGAGTGGATGAGAGGTGAAGGAGGGGGAGCCCATTGCTGACAGACCCTGTGGAGGTGAGGAGCACTGGGAGGAGTGGATGAGAGGTGAAGGAGGGGAGCCCATTGCTGACAGACTCTGTGGAGGTGAGGAGTACTGGGAGGAGTGGATGAGAGGTGAAGGAGGGGAGCCCATTGCTGACAGACCCTGTGGCAGCTGCAGGTTTTCATATCTACTTCTCACTCATCTGTTTGTGCCGTTGGTGATTCCCATGACCCTGGGATTTTGCTGTGAAAGGAAAGTTTTAAAACTTACTGTCATTTATTTATAATTATAAATAGTAATAAAAACAGAGACAGTTTCTGGGCTCACTATATTCTTCGCAGCAGGATTCCCCCTTGACACCAATCTCTGTTCCAGGCTGCCCTCCATTCCCTTTCTGCACTGAACTCCAAACAGTAACCCTGTGTTGCTTCCAGTAGCTCAGTTGCACCATGATGTTCATCCCACTCTCTCCCACTCCAAGGCCTCCTGCACTATTGCTGTGCTCTGATGGGCAAGATTTTAAGCAAGGAGTCATCCAGAAAATTTAAATTAAACTGTAAATTAGGTTCAGAGAAGTGACAGCCAAGTGTGCAATTTCCATATGTTTCCAAACAAACTGTAGATTTTTCGGAGGTTTTGAGGCAAGTTTGTAGGCTGAGTGTGGCAAAACCAGTGGAATCAGCAAATACTGATCTTTATGACAGAATGGGATATTGCCTTTAGTAATTGTGGTCCAGGTCAGGTGACCTAGATCTGGGAAGAAAATCAAGTTAATTTGCCTCTTAATGCAATCAGATATTTCTTAACATCTGATATCTAGGAATATATGGCATGCCAGAAAACCACAAAGTTAAGACCAGAAAAATTCCATGGAGGTTTTAAAATAGAATAGGGCTTTTCTTTATTTTTTTTTTTCATTTGTGCCAGAATCTTGCAATATTTTAAAAATAAATACCCATTTTTGTAATTATATGGTAATATGGACCTAATAATTGCCTGGAGCAAGGAATAGAATGTGAAATGCCTTGTACCTGAGTTGTTATTAAAAAGCATAGGCACCATGTGGGTTTGAGCTTTACTGATTCACACCAGAAGATAATCTGGCCACTATGGCTTGGGCTAGTCTGGACTTATGTAGGACTAGATTCTTTTGAATTCAGGTGACTCATTTGTACCTCACAGGGAGAGCAGAGCTGGGGTTCTTATACCCTTGTCTTGAGAAGCCTTCCCAGTGAAAGCCTAAAGGTAACCAGAGCAGGTTTACCCAAAACAGAAAGAGTGAGGAGTGCTCTTCTCCTTGAAATAAATGTATCTTGACTTTTATCAACTTTTGTTTAAAATATTTGTAATTTAACCTAAACTCCTCCAATATTAATTGCAGTAAATGTCCTTTTAAACATTAGCCAGCACAGGAGGCTGCCTCTGGATAGATTTTGGCCTCCAGCACACCACCAAGTTGCCACTCATCAGCTGAGCCGTAGCAACTGATGACACATGTTTTGGTAGATGAATGCTCATAATTAATATGAATGGGAACTGCATGTACAGCTTCCCCAGTGATATTTGGACTTTTTGTCCAACTTATACTATTTTTTGTTTTGTTCATTTTACCCTGGAGACATGTGTTTGCTTTTATTCTGATGGAAATTAGAGAGCTAACCTAGGTCAAAGTTTAAATTTATTAGTGTTACATTATATTTTCAGAAATTTAATCAAGCCTAAGTTCACTCAAGTAAGTCAGCTCCTGTTTTCAGCCGAGACTCCTTTGTCTTTGAGAAGTTGTGTAGTCAGAATCAAAATTAATTTGATTTTTTAATTAATTAATTTTGGTAGTCAGAATCAAAATTAGCCTCCTATTCACCTGAGTCCAGGACAAAACTGGAGCTAAGGCAGCACAACCTCCTACAATCTTAGAACTGGCTGTGGGAACAGACATTTCTGAGCCATTTCATTTATTGCCCCTTAATACCTGTCAGCAATAGAAGCTCATGTACATGTGTAGTGTTCCAACTTTAAGACCCCTCACAAAACATGGGGAGATGTTGGATTGTATTGATTTTAATCCCACTGAAAAGCTTTGTCATTTTATAAATTGATTCTATAAATTGTCAGTATCTGGGTGTTTCTGAAAATGCCACTGGTGGAAAAAGAAGTTCTTTCTGGGGCTGCACAGAAAGAGTGGATTTGGTAGAGGATTGAACTGAATTGTTCAAGTATTGTACATCTGTGGCCTTCCAGAAATTCCATTCCATTGCCTGGGCATGCAGATGAACTGAGCATCAAACCAACTTCCATGGAGTAATAAATACTGGGGTTTGAAGCTGAGGAAGTCAGTCAGCCAGTCAGTCAGTGGAGCCTGTGGATGGAAGAAGGGAAGTCACTCTGTGGAGCTGTGTAAACACACTTCTTGCTGTATATAACTCAAAATGGGACTTTGCAGCTAAACATGCTCTTCTGAATTCTTACATTATATATCTTCAGTGTTTCCTCTATACAGGGGTCAGAAACTCCTGTTAGAGCTGTTTGCTTTGAAATAAGTTATTCAGTTCTGCATCCATCTAAGCCCAGGCTTTTCCATCAACACTAGACTGAAAGTTTCCTGTTCTTTGGTTTTCTGTGGTCTACCCTCTTACTCACCATAACCTCTGGACTGCCAGGTCATACATGACTTGTAAGTTCTGGCTTGGGTATGATTATAATAGAGCTCTGAAACCCCTTAATTTGGTTACTAATTCCATTGAGAAAGACTGAAATATGAGTTTGAAAGCAAAATGTTATCTATTTAAAAGCCCATTTTCCTAGTATGTAAAAAATGTCCAGTTCCATCTAAGCCCAGCTTTTTTTGTCTAAGGATATAACATCCTGGTGGCATCAGACACACACTTAACTCTATTATTTTTGGCTCATTCTCAATGACTTTAATTCTCTGTCTTGTCTCAGCCAAAATTGTGTCAAAAGGGGTCAAAAAGGAGAAAGTAGTAGCCACACTAGGAAGGTCATTTTTGCTTAATATGTTGGGTGTGCTCACTTAAACCCTGTGGCTGAGTATCTGAGGAACATGGGATTGGCTTGGATCAAGTACAAGTGCTTCTATACTGGAAACTAATCCTGATAGGTTTTACAGGATGTTTCAAGTTACTAAAACACAAACCTCTGGCCGAGGGTGAGTGAGAGGGAAGGAGGACCCTGCTGGGCTGGCCTGTGGAAGAAACGACAGATGCAGAACGACTCATTTAGTCTTGAGGAGGATGAGTGAGAGGGCGTTGGGACACTGACTAAGGCTGACAGACCCTTGGTGGCTGGGGAGTTACACACCATTTCCATTAGGTTAATGTCAGCTTAAGAACACAAATGTCAATCTTGGTAACTCTCTCTGCTCCACGGAGCAGCTACAAACAAACAGCAGCCAAGCTGCCTGTTCCCCCTCCCCAAACTCTGCTCCTGGTTATCCTTGCTAAGGTGAGTGCTCACCCTTGCATGGAGGGAACATTCCAGCAGTGGGACACATGTTCTTTGTGCAAAATCATGTGAAATATTGGCAGTGAAAATGAAGAAGTTCCTCTGACTCCTGCTGAGATTTCCTCAGGACTGGGAGTGTTTGTTGCAGGGCAGATGTTTGAAACAACGTGATAGGCAACATAATGGAGAATTTTTAGGTTTATGAGAGAAGAAAGAGAACTGTTTGTGCACATGATCGAAAACCACCAGAGCCAAGGTGAGGAAAAGAGCAGGAACCTGCTGCTGAGATGCCTCCAAACTATTTTCTAAATATGGTTCTTTTTTGGGGAAGAACTGCCCAGAGGGGCTTCCCTACCTCTAGGGAGTAGAGAAGGCAGGAAAATCCTGCTGTGCACCTGGAAGTTCGTGGTACTTTTTGGAAAAGTCGTGGTGGGAAATATACCCTCTCTTTTTAAAAATATGATCAGTGATGTGATGGTATTTATCATATGATAAATATGAGGTCCTGATCTAAACAACCTACTGAATAAGCCACTTCAGCCTTGTTTTATATCTACTTTTAGATCTTGGAAAATTTTATATTCTCTGGTATATTTTACTGAATGTTTTTCTTGGTCCTGACCTATTTTGCTATAGTGTTATCCATATGTTTATATCCAGCAATTACTTAACAAAACATTATGAGTCTTCATTATCAAAATTGCTAGAATTTGAATATGCTAAAAAAGGATGAAAAGTGTATTTAATTTGACTACCTACCTACTAAGTATTTGCTTGTTCATCATCCTGGACTGTATTTAGATAAAATTTGGAATTAATCTATAATGCACAGAAGGACCACCAAAATGTTTCATTCATTGTTTATCTTAACGTTCCTGTTTATATAGGAAAAAATATTTATCTGAAGATACTTTGTATGTAAAACAAGCATGTTAAACAGAGAAGTCAAGAAATTGAAAGGTCAGCCTCTGGTTATCACAGTCTCCAACATTTCAGAATTATTAGGTGTCACCCTCTCGTAACTTTTATTTATAGCTAAGAGGAAACCAAGTTTCCTGTTCGGGCATGGAGTATAAGAGGAAAAGAGACTTTCCTTCTTTTTCAAATCCAAGTCTCTTTACCACTTCTGAATGAACTAGTCATTCCAGAGAACTGATTAAAGACAAGACTTAGGACAGGATTTCTGCTGGTTTTTATAGAAGAGGTTCTGCTGTCAGAAACTGTCACCTGGTTGCAGTGGCATCGACCTACTCACAGCTTTAACTGTCTAGATGAGTTGGACAATAAATGCATGTACCTCTTACCACAATTTTGAAAAAGGAATTGTAAGTATTTCAATTTTTGGTTTTGCTATGAATGTGTCATCAGATGACTATTTCTTTTTAAACAGGAAAAATATCTCACTGAAACACAAAATAACTGAATTTATCTTGGTTTATTTTTAAATGGCTTTCGAGTCCTAAAGGGCAGAGTCAGATCTAGGTTTGTTGTTGATGTAGGTCATGTCCTCCTACAGGGCAGTCAGAGCTAAACTCCCAGGCCAGCCCTGACAGTGTGAGTGTCAAATGCAGCATTTGTGCAATTCTCTTTGCACCAGGTTCCCTCTGAACCTGCTCCAGAACTCACAGTTGTCACAAGCCTTGACATTCTTCCAGTCTGTGTGTGCTTTGGTGTGAGAATGGAAGCCTGGCATGTCATGGGTTGACCTCTTGACTAACAGTCTTTGGTTGGCCCACCCAAGCAAGTAGGCATGATTCTTAAAAATGTCATAAATGTATTTTTTTCTGCTTAGCTTTTGTTCTCAGTGCCTGATGGTTTCAATGCCTTTTTAGTTGTTTCATGAGCTGTCATGTCACTGGTGCTCTGTTTGCCAAACGGTCTATTTTAGGTACCATTTTATTTGTAATAATTTGCCATTAAAACCATTGACTCCTGGTTTTCAAACGAAATGCTTATTCAGAGACTACAAAGGTCCTTCTACCCCCACTCTTTTCACTGCTAATGCCTCAGCTGAACAGATGAAAGAAGCATTATTTTTTAAAAATTAGTTTGTTTCTGTTAGTCCTACATCTGAAAAGAATGAAGATCTCTCAGATCTCTTGAGTTGTGAACTGAGAGACTGTTTTAGCTTTGTTCTCTTTTGCAAAATGAGGAAGTTCTTTCTGTTAGCTTCATACATGTGATTGTTCTTATCTAGCTCTAGTCATCACTAAAACCCCTAAAAGACTGTAAAAATTAACCTTCTTGTCTGAGTTAATCTCCTCCTAGAGAGCAAAGAGACACGTGCACCTACATTTCATCCCAGACTTATTTCTCAGAACAGGCCAGTTTCACCCCTTATCATTTTGCAGGTAGTTTGCACCTCTCTGTGCCTGTGCAGTGTGACAATTCCATCAAAGCCAGGCCCCTTTCCATGTCTGTGCAGGAATCCCATCAAACCCATGGTTTGGCACCAGTCAAACTGCAAATGTGGAGTGGGGAATGAGGTGCTGTCCATACCTTTAGGGTGAACAGACCTGCTCTTTTCAGACTGCTTTTATGAGGAGACCACTTGTCTAAGAGGAGTGATGAAAGAGAAAAAAGGGTTGAAGCTCTCAGCCTTGCTTGAAATAATAGAAATTAGGCCATAAAGCCACCACCAGCAGCTTGATTGGCCAGGAATGTTGGGTGCTGTGGTGGGGCTGCAGAACTCCAACACCCTGTCCAGGATTTCACCCACCCCAGACAGTGTAGCTGCAATAATGAATCAGCTTTTGTTGTCTTGAGAATATTTATGGTTGTGAGAGCAGAAATCTTAAGAACAAAACAAAAACCCCCAAACCCCAAGCTGGGATTTTCTCCTGTGTGTATGTGTATTATTTCTGGCTACTGTGGCATTTTTCCTCTGAAGTTTGGCTTTGTTCAGTTGATAGTATCACTTTGGTCAAACCAACTGCATTTCCAGACCTGGGCTGCACAGCCCATTACTGGGGTGAACAGAGGGGTTTTTAACAAATACCTCATTAAACTGTTGGGCTTTTTGCTCAGCAAGAAAATGTTCAACGTGCAGTGTCACAGTTCTTTGGGCTCCTCAGACCAAGGGGAATTTACCCACCTTTTCATGAGGTGCTTTTTTTCTCTTGTCACGTGTTCTGTGCTGTTTGCCACACGAGTTACAGATGGTAATTTTAATTTAAAAACCCAAATGAAATAAATTCAGCAGATTAGTGTTTGGCCAGGATTGAGTGCTGAGATTGTTCAATTGACTATTATGGAAAACACATCAGCCAAGCTCCCCCCTGACCAGAGAGCAGTGGTTCCATCCCCTTACAAACAAGGGCTTTGTTATGTCTTCCTTGCGCTGTGATTCTGGTCTCTACTGTGCATTTGTTTCCAAAGCAAAACAAAGAATTCATAATCTTTGGCAGTTGAAATATTTCAGCTTGGATTTTCCTGTTACACAACTTACCTACTAGGATCAGATAGGACATGACCTCACTGCTGAGGAACAGTATTTTTTCAGATGCTTTCAGCCCTGTTTGTTTCTAGTCCAGCTTTAACCCAAAGTCACCCATAAAGCCGAGTCTAAGGCTTTGTGTGCTCCTGTGGGAGGACTCAGGCCTGTCCCTTTGATATGGGTTGTGAACATGAACACACACACGTGTGTTATTCACATTCACTGTGATGAAATGCAGAGGTATTGGATAATCAGCATGTATCATGCAGCTTGGGACTGTTTTACCTGCATCCTGCATATTGCTTCCTCCTGCTTATTTATAATATGTCTAGACTTTTGTGGGATTTAATGAAAAAAAGTCATAATAGCAACAAAGATTTCATTGGTCCTCCAAGTGTGCACCTTCCTGGCGTGTTGCAGGGTATGACAGATTTGAGCTTTTTGGTGCAACCCTCACGAAACTTAATTTTCCAGTGAGTCATGTGATACCACTTCCTTAGTGTTGTGACCATTCTGTTCAGACAGTTTGTAAGTGTTTCATTTTTTATTCTCAGGTATTGAAGCCAAGAGCCAAAGAAGACTAGCAGAGGAAAGAAGGAGGAGAACACATAAAAGGCTGTAAGGTACTGGACTGGTTTCTTATTTTTAATTTTGTTGTCCTTTAGCAGTATAAACTGCACAATCAATTAACCATTGGGCCTAATGGGCTCTTCAAGAGAGCAACTGTTAATTTAGAAAGGGAATAGACTACTTGAGTGAGGACTGCACCAGTATTAGGCCTGAAAGATGAGCAATGACTCTCACTTTCTGGATGACTATTTGTCGGGTTACATATAAAGCTGCAAGTTGAACAGGAGAGAGGAAGTGGAAATGGAAAAAGTGACAGTTCTTTACAAACTCCTCTGCCAACCATTTGGTTTCTCCGAGAGTGCATTTTTTGACATTTAGTAAAATATTTGATGTATTTTAGTATTTGAGGTTGTTGAGGCCCTTGGCCAAGGCTGGGGATTTGTTATTCATTGCCCATATTGCACATATAGGGACCTCTCTGGACTTGCAAAGTGTAGGAACAGAAATAAAGGCCCACAGAGGTGCTGGTTGTTTCCATGGTCAAACTGCAGGTCGCAGGCATAGCCAAGAGTAAAACCCAAGTGTGCTGACTCCTGCTCTTGTGTCCTGCTTGCCAGACTTTGCCTCCTGTAGCAGGAAAATGGCAGCCAAAATGCTACAATCTCTGGGGTGGGAAAGACACAGAGGAAAAAACATGTTCCACTTTTTATGAATGTGCCATTATCAGGATCTGTCACTTGCAGTGACCAAACTGCCAGTGCAGCTTTTGTCTATCGAGTTCTGGGCTTCACCCACATTTGTTATTGGGTATTGACTTCTCACATTCTCTCCCTGCATAGTGTCTGTAAAGTCAGGTACTTTATTTGGTTGTTTTATAACTGTGCAGTGATGAATAGCATTATACAACCAATAGCAATACATGAAATGGGGCATCTTTTAGTGGTGAAGGGGTGGAAATTTGAAGCCTGACAAAGCATCTTTACAGGAGGAGTTGGACAGAAGTTGTGTCCGTTCTCCTGCAGCCTTTACACGCTGGCACACGACACGTGCAGTGGTTGCCATAACCTTTTATTGGGAGTGTTTTTGCAGTTCTGGGAGCAAACAGTGCTGTGGGATCTGCAGCACTGGTGTGTTCACTGTAGGAAATGGGTAAAGCACATGGGAACACAGAGCCTGCCAGCTCCCAAGATGGAGCTGATAACACTGCATAGGTAGGAATCGACATGCCCAGAGCATGATAGGAGTGTTGTCATTCTCCTGAACAGAGTTGATTTAACTGCTACCATTTACCCCTCAGAGCTAGATTTATGTGTTTGTAGTCATTTCTGTGTCAATACGTCAGTGCTTAATGCAGATCAGTTCTCTCTGAAGGAGATGGGAATGATCAAATTTCCTCTTTACTGATGGGTGAGCTGGAGCCACAGAAAAACTTCATGATTTGTTCACACAGCCAGCCAAGACGGAATAAGGGAGTCCCAATTCTCAGTTTGTTGTTCTAGTGATTGGAGGAGCCTGTTTCCATTCCCAAGCTGTAATGTCTATCCTAAACCCATTAAGAACACTCCTTCCTATTCCATATTCCACACTAGAACAAACTGTACTCATCTGACCCCAGTTGTGAAGCTATAAATTTAATTTACAAGGTCATTTATATGAGAGGAGAAGTAGTGTCAAAACACAAGAATCTATGCAAGGAGAAAACAGAAGAGGCATGGATAACATAACCCCTATAAAATGTCTCCACATGTGATTTGTGTGGAAACAGTTGCTCTGAGATCAGAAGGAAATCTGTTGCTTTTGGCAAACCTGGTAATTCTACAGCTCAGGACTTACTAGGGCCTCTGTGTGATACTTTCTGAGCTGTGGACTTATCTTAAAGACTTCCTGTTTTTTGGAGCTCTTGGTCCTGCCAAGATGTATGTCTTAGCATGATTCAGTTCTGTTGTTACAGTGATAGCAAGACTTACAATGAACTGCTAGAAGATTAAAAGATAACTGAGCAGCAAGCAGAGAGATGAACACAGTCTGGAAAGGAAGGTAGAAGAGTTGAGAAGAAAATTTCAGTCTGGATGTGGATTTGGCAGCATTTTAGGCCCTGTGTGCTTGCTGTAACTCCATGGGTCCAGGCAGCCTGTCCTCACTGTAACAGTTATGAGCTCTGAAACCCCTTTCCCTCCCCAGTGTGGTCAGAAGCAATTTCAGAAAGAGGTAGAAATGACCACATTAAATTTATTTGATTTAAAAAACATAAACAATGCCATTACCAAAGTAACTGGAGGATATGATCTTTAAAGGTCTTCTGTACGAGGTGCTGACACTGTTTGTGTGCACAGAGGGGGGATCTGTTCTTTGGTAGCTGCTCTAAGTGATGTTAATCAAAATAGGGAACAACCATCTCTGGTTTGAGTCATGGACACACAGGGCTCATTTTGAAGCTAATCAAGGCAATTATAGTCACATTTCTGTGCAGCTGGGGAGAGACAGCTGAAAAATAAACTATTATTTGGCAAAAAGATCTGTCCATGCAAGGTCTTCCAAAAGCAGTAAAGGGTCTGACCATCCATGGGAAACTCTACAGAATCTTCCTCTTTGGAAAACCTGTGACCCTCACACCATACTGACTGTGCCCTGTCTCAAGACTCCAACCCTGCCAAAACCCAATCTACCTCATACTAAATAACAACAAAAAGCCATGAAATCAATTTATCTTACAATCCCAAGTCAATGCACTCGGGTCAAAATCGTGTTAAAGCAGAGTAAGCTCCCAAAGAAAGGGCAGATAGAAACTCACCTTGTATGGACACCATGAGTGTTTTGGTCCATTTGATCCATCAGGGTCTCATAAAATGTGGTATCATGAAATAGAGAGACCAGGAAAATGGCATTGTAAAGCACAGCAGAAACAGGTATTTTACCAGCAGTGCTTGAGGTGCTGGGCAGCACTTTGTCTGCAGGGTCAGCTTTCTTTCCCTGGTAGCACCTCAGGAAATGGATGCAGGAGCAGAGCTTCCATCTGAGCTTTACTCACACTCTGAAGAAAATATTAGTGAGCTTGGGAGAGGATGTAGAGAAAAAAAAACCAAAAAACCTCAGAGCTGCTGCTTTTCTGGGCTTTTCTAGCTTAGGCATTTGAGGAGGGAAATCTTGTTTCTGGTGAAATAAGTGGGTTCTTTTCTATTCCAAGGGGCCAAGATTTTTCCCCAGGCCTCAAGAGCAGCAAAGTCTGAAAGGGACGGTAAAGTGTCTCTTGTTCAACTGTGTAGGCAATCACTGGGCTGAACTGGGTGATCTGGGCATAATTCACTGTTTCTTTTCCATCCACTGGAAAGATGAGGGAGCTTTTGGAAAGTGGATTCTGACTTAAATGTCAGAATTAAAAAATAAAAAACTGTGACTGGATGAATGAACAGAATGAGATGATGGATTAGCTCATAAATTTGCAGTTACTCACCTGGTCTCCTCCACAGTATAAAGTCACTTTCCTCCTTTCAGTGGCAGCTTTTGTTGTCACCTGTAGTTAATATTGTAATTAAATAAACATGAATTTGGCATGAAATTTATGCTGGCCTCTCTCTCCCATTCATGGAGTAAGGAAAGAGATACCTGTCTGCCCTGGCCCTGTGACACGTGGGACCAATCAGTCAAAGGCTTTGCTTTCCAGAGCAGTTGTTTAGATAGCAATTCACAAGATTTACAGAGGAGATAAATTAGCCTGGACTCCAAACCACACCATCTCCCCTGCTTGTCTCAAGGTCGAAAGGGGAAAAAAACATTTACAAACGGATAGAGGGACAGGATGGGAGCTGAGCTCTCACTCCCACTCCCCCACAGATGTACTTGTATAGCTGGTTTATATATAAATAGGAATTAGAGCTGCATTTAGATATGTGGGAATCCGAGGCTGAATCAGCTGCTGAATTTGATGCAAGAATGGGCACTCAGAAAGGTGCTGATTTAATAGCTCTTGAGCTCTGTAGAGGCTCTTCAAGAGATGTTGAAGCAGATTTGGAAAAAACACTTCATTTCTGTTGGTTTTGGGAGAAGAAAACTTCAGTGGCAGCAAACATTCTGTAATAAAGTGGATTTTTTTTTTATTGTGTTTGAAAAAAAAAAGAAAAGAAAATCTCTGTTTTGAGCTGTTATTAATTGTCCCTGTGCAATTGAAAGGTCAAACCTGATGTTCTTGCTGAAGCAAAACACTTTGCAAAGCCAGTGGAGTTTTGCCTGAGAAAACAGTGGATAGAAGCATGCCCAAATGTCAGCACTGGGACTGGGTTTGAGCTGCATTCAGGCATTAGCTAAGAGGCTTCCAGAATAAGCTCTGAGTGTGGAAGCAGTGCTATCTTTAAAGAGCACTTCTCCATAAGAAATATGGGGTGATACCCTCGATTTATAAACTCTCAGGACGGAGAAGGAAGTGGTTGCAGTTCATGGCTCTGTCCCCTCAGTCCTCGGGGTGCCAGTCACCAAGGTGCCATTAAATAAGTCTAAGGTCAGTCTAAATGCTGCTCCTAAACGTGCCAGCTGACTGTCCATGTCCTGGCCCTCCTGAGCAGGTGACATAAGGCTGATCTCAGTTCCCTCCTGTTCAGAATGTCTTTGCATCCATTTTTCATGCGTGTGCACGAAGCAGCAAAAGCATCCACAGTGTGACAACTGTGTGCAGCAACCAGGAAGCGGCTGGAAGGAGTGGGAGTTCATTTGTTTAGCAGCAGCATGTGCAGCTCTACTGCTTGGTTTTTTCACCCTGAACTTACAGTCCTACACCAAAATATGCCTGTCCTGCTCTCTGGTGTCCTCTCCTGTGGCACTTTGTAACATTCATGAGAAGTCACACGTTTTTTGTGCAATTTTTCAAGCACTGACCGAAACATTTATTATTTCTCTGTAAAGTTCCTGATTTGACCTTTGCAGATCTAGTCAAAGTACCCAATCACGGGGCAGAAAAGGTAGTGACTAATTTTTGTGAACAGCTTACACAGTGCATCCTACTAAAGCAAACACTGAAATGTGAACAGCAAACTTCTCAAAAGTTATTTTGGGAGGGAAAGGGCAAAGGACTTCACAAGTCTTTTCAAATAAATCTTGAAATATCTCAAGCCACTCACAAATAATAAAAAAAAAAAGATGGAGATTTCCCAAGAAATTTATTATACAGTTCAACTCTATTCATGTCCAAAAAGTTGGGAAAATCAACAGCCACTTATTGCTTTTGCACTTTTAATTTCCGAAGAGGATGGGATACAAAGTATTAAGTCGGTTGTGGGTATTCCTGTGTTGAGTGATGTCTCCTGGAAGTGGAAGGAAATGTGTTTGCCAGTCCCATGTCACTCTGATATTGATGAATGAGACCTTCACACTGGCTGCTCAGTTGGTGTTCCATTTGCTCAGTTGTGGCGTGGTGGATGGAGCTGAAGCATTTGAGGGGTTCTTAATGCTGAAAATAATAGTAATGATAATATTAAAGGCTGGAAAGTCTAAACCAGGTATCAGCTATGCCTGTGGTAAAGCTTGACCCAGTCTCTGTATAGAGACTATTTCCATACAGGGCAAGATAAACTGGAGTATATAAAGAACTCCTTTGAACTGAAAGATGAAAAAAGTTCAGGCTCTTCACTTTGAGAAGTACTTTGCAGTGTACGGTTTTGTCACAGTCAAAAATTGTGATTGTGGAGTTTGCTCTGCTCTGACAGATGCAGGTATAACTAGAAACAACAAACAGGAGGAGGAGGATCCATTCAAAGCAGGAGTCAGGCTGCACTTTGAACAATGAACTTATTTAAGAAGGTTGGAAAAAATTATCCAGGAACATTGTGGATCTCCATCACTGG
Organism: Hafferia zeledoni; assembly: GCA_035583235.1. Taxonomy (NCBI): domain Eukaryota; kingdom Metazoa; phylum Chordata; class Aves; order Passeriformes; family Thamnophilidae; genus Hafferia; species Hafferia zeledoni. Next base: position 1,487,815 of record JAWWEV010000115.1, read on the forward strand.
AACTCTTTAAATCAAGAGTGGATGGCTTTCTGATGGCTGTGCTTGTTACTGCAGCAGGAGTTACAGGCTTTGAAATTCCATGGCTTGTGTCATCCAGGAAGCCAGGGCAGAGGATTGCCCTTGGTCTCCAGTGACCTTCCAGCCCCCGAAGCTTTCAGCTGGATTGCTGCTTGCCCCAGGGCTGGAAGAGGAAGGGTAACATTTCTCATATCTCGACAATAGATGACAAGAGGTTTCCACTGGAGTTACAGATCTGATTTTCTTGAATTTTCCAGGCAGTGCACTAATTTTTCAGGGAATAAGGAAACTGCCAAAGGAGCTTTTGGTTATTTTAAATCTTATTGTAGCAGCCTTTCCTCTCCTCCCACTCATCCTCCCCTACAAACTCAGTGTGGAGGTGAACAATGCATAGAAGTGGGGCACTGGTCCAAATATGAGAACACTGGCCATGAATAACTGTGTTTGCATTGGGCATCCTTTAAATGACACTAGTAACAAGTTGACAGATTTTTTTCTGAAATGAATTTTGAAAGAAAACAGTTTTCAGCAGTTTGGAAAAAAAAATTAATTTACAAATGGCTTCTGTTGACTGAGGTTGAATATGAATAACCATAGACACATGAGGAACAGGATCTGCACAGCTCCTTCCAAACTTCATTACCAGAATCTGTATTTTTTTATGAAACTAATCTGATATACCAGATAATGGTAAATGTTATGTACACAAAAGAGAAGAAACAAACAGGCATTCCTTAGTGATGTTCTTCTGCAAACAGCCCAACACTGTGCACACACTTGCAGCCAATTCATTAAACCAAAGAATATCTGCAAATACTTACTTGATGGCTGGGGTTTGAAAAATCTATACCATAAAGAGTTTGGTACATAGAATAGATTTGCTTTGCATTTCAACAGGCCCATTGGTGAGAGTAAATGATAGGGGAAAAATAAGAGGAAACATCCAAAATGAAAACAAACAGATTATGTTTCCAAAATCCTGCTGAATGTGTGATGCACTGAAATGATCAGACTGTTCACTGCTTGTAAATCTGCCTCGACTGGGGTTGTGAAATTATTTTTAGCAGGACAGCAGAAACCTCTCTAATGCTACCACTGTGGCATCGTGTCAGCCCAGCAAGAGGCAGCAGGAGTGGCATAAAAGTCAAGTGGGCAACCTGAGAAGGAGGTGGTTCAGCAGTACAAAATTGTGTGTCCAAGCAGAGGAAGTATAGTGGGGTAATTGTGTTTATAACCTGGGAACTTCTCAAAGCCTGGGCAGAGGACATCTGAGGACAGAGCTGTGGCTTCACATAGTCCAGCCAGCAGCTGGGGCATTCTTTGCAGGAAAGCATCAAGGATTGTTGCTCAGCTGCTTAACAGAGTGTGTTAGAGCTCAGCTGTCATTGGGGAAGGGGCACCCTCCCAGCACAACACTTTTGCCAACCTCAGTATCCCCCCAAGTCCTACCTTATGCTTTCATAAGTCTTAAACTTGGTTTCAACTGAAAGAGCTTCAAATAACTTTCAGTCATTTTTAGTTCCTTTCTGGGTTGAGAGCTTGGTGTTGGTAGGGAATAAGGTTTTTGTGGTCTGGGAAGCACAATTTCTCCTGTTGGACCCTTTGCATACCCCATGCATCAGGCTGGGCCATGACAAGGAGGACTTTGGAAGAGGAACAAAGCAAAAGAAATCATTGTGGAGGTTTTCTGGAGATTAGAGGAGTTGTACAGACAGATCTTGGGTACGTAGTAGGATTTTATTTTTGGTTTTTTTGTAACACTGAGGGAAAAACAGGAGACTGCAGAAGTTCTGGTGACATCCATCCTCAGCTGTGGAAGTGCTAACAATGTTGACACAGACTGTCAACTTCTGGTTTCAGATTTACTTCACCAGGATGAGAGACAGGAGTTCACCTCCCTCAGACATTTTTTCAAGCTGTCTGCAGGTTAGAGAAGATAACAGTGCATCAGCTTACATTTTTATGGGTTTGCTTGTAAGTACAGGACAGGAAGGCTGAGTTTTTGAGTGTTTATTTCAGTAGGTGCAGAAATGCAGAGGCACTTCTGAAAATCTTGTCTGCAATTTATGTTATAAATGGAACTTTCAGGTTTTAATCTTAGTTCTGTGAAAAAATGTCAAAGATGGAAAAAGGCCCTGCATGTGTGCAGAAATAGATATGACAGTTCTACCTGAATAATTCTGAAGAAAACCAGCACAGCTTTATGCAGATGGAATTGCTCAGGAGTGTGTGAATACCTGAGAAAGTAAACTAAGGGAGGAGAAAACTGGCTTTTGAGCATCACACTCAAAAGAACTTCTCACTTAACTTTGTAAATTGTAACAATTCTGTTTCTCCAAGTGACTCAAACAAACTGAGCTTTGTCTTGCAGGCCAATGGAAATACATTATACATGTGGCAAAATAAAATGGCTCCAGTGGCTTTATGGAGAGGGAGAAGGTTCCCAGGCTTTCTGTTCCCAGTCCAGTTTAATTCCAAGGCTCATGCTCAGTTTCACTTTCAGAGTGCCCTAAGAGAAAATGTAATTTAGACTAGAGCTGCATTCACAAGTTAATGGCACTGACTGTAATCCTTCAAAATGATGGATACTGGAATTTCCCCCTCTTCACAGGAGGAATTGCATTTCTCAATGTCACATAAGGAAAAGAAACAAACATGCAGAAACAGCAACTGGCCCTCGAATCTTTGAAGATACATGTGTGTTTCCAAAGCTGAAGCAATTTTCCTGCCAGAAATCTTTGTGACCTGAAGTCAGAACTCCTGCACCAGTGCCCTTTGTACTGTGTCGACCTTGTTAAAGATTCCACTCTATGCATTGTCAAAAAAATGGGAGTCGTGGGGGCAGCAGAGAGATCATCAAGCAGGCAAGGGTTTGTCTCTTGAGCAAAGGAGAAGCTTAGACACAAAGCCCAGCTTCTCTTGTCTGTCTCTTGTGTTCTGCATGTCTTGAGTTCTCAGCAAATGTTTGAACAGGAGTATTTATTGCTGTGGGCTGTTTTTGCTGTATTGTGTCTGCTCTTGCTTTATTTTGCGTGGGTTGATTTACTGCTGTTGCTTTGCTGCACATTCACACCTGTGCTATGCACACAAGGAGGTCCTGACTGAGAGGTTATATCCTCAAAATGTTCTTCCTTTGAGGATAAGAAATTGATGGTTTTGCCTGAAAGAGGTGGGTGGAAGGATGATACAGAGCCATTCTTGTTTCTTCTGCCAGTAGTATGAACACCAGTGGTAATAAGGAAGCCTAAGAGGGATCTCCTTTTCACAAACAATACAGGGAAAGTTTTTTCACTTCGACTAACAGAACTACAGATCCAAACTTTGCATCCCTGCAAAACTCTCCACATCCTCTCTGGGAGCCAGATGGGGAAGGTAAGTCTATCACTTTGAGACTGTCTCACACTTAAGCTCAGCACCATGACACCAAAGGTCAGAAACACCAAAGACACTGAAAGCAACAGCTGGTAGAACAGCACCATGTCTCTCCTGGCTGATAAAAGCAGGGGCAAACAGCTGTGTGTGCTGCTAATGGATCTACTCAGTGTGTCCTCCCAAGGAGGTGCACATCAAACTCATGGATAAAGGTAAGGGCCACTCAGCCAGTCAGCCCTGAGGGACTGAGAATCACAAAGTCTTTGCAGCTCAAGGCATAACTGAGTGCTGGCTGGATCCGTGTTGCACCCAGAACAGACTCCTGGCACTCACCAGGTTATTTCTTTGCCAGATGACAGCCATCCATTCAGCACTGCTGGGAGAAGCACAGAGATGGGTTTGTGTCACTGTGACAGTGTCTTGTGACTATAGAGTTGAAACCTTCATGCTCAGCATGACTGGACTTCACTGCAGCTTCATCAGAGCAAAGAACAAGGTATTTCTGTTATGGTGTAGTAGGTGCAGTATCCCCAAGAATCTGGACAAGAATATTGAGTGGGATAGTATTAGTAGCTTCTCACACCCTTTTATTGCTGACATATCTGGTCTGAGGCATATCCCATTATCTTAAGTTACTGCAGTGTTGCCTGAGGTCTGGTGTTGTCCGTGGTTTTCCCTTATGTGTGACTGCCATGATGTGGAGGGGGCAGAGGGGGTGAAATAATCTGGGTTTTTTCTGGACAGCAGCAGGCACAGGGTCCTCTGCTTTTATGAGGTGTTCTCCTCCAGAAAAACTCCCTTACCAGTAGGTTTGATTCCTTTAAACAGGCTGGGAATAATACCAGGAAAAAAACCCCAAAATTGTGATAAAAGGAAGACTTTTTTTTTGTGCAAAAACTTTAAACATTTGTTTTTGCAAAGAGATACCTTAAAACCCTGACAATTGACAAACAAGCTGGAGTAGGTAACTGGATTGTATCAAGACTGTTTGGTGATGCATTGACATTTGGTGTTGTGACTCCATTAATCAAAAGTATTTTGGAGGAAATTCTTCCTGGTTCCTTCATCCACAAATAATTTACACTGGGAGCAGTGGGTCTAAACCTCTTTGGCAGACTGGAATCAGGAGCATGATGAACAGCTAGCCTGGCTCCTGAGTGACCAGACACTCACTGCCTACCAGGGCTCTCCTTTTTTTCCAGGCATGCAGTTGTGCCTGGAGGGAGCTCACAGTAGATATTTGTGAATGATAAAATAAAAGGGGGCTGAGGGCCCGGAGACTCAACAGAGGATCTTAGGTGGAAGAAAGCACAGTTGTTAACCTTCCTGTGCCTGATATGTGGTTTGTCAATTAGGCAGCAGGAGCTGGGTTGGTTGTATATTGACCTACAAGCATTGAACAACTGGCTGGGAGCCACATCCTGTGAAGACTCTGCTGTCCTTTTGATTTGAAAAGCAGCACCACAGTTGTGGTTCCACTTTGGGTTTTTGAATCACAGGCTTTAGTTAAAAAAAAAAAAAAAAAGAAAGAAAAGTATCTTTAACTGGGTGCACTTTGACTATTTATATGGAAAAAATAAAAAGGATTTTGCACAGAAGTATCCATAGTTTTCCAAGGGTTATTAACATGCATAGCCATGCCTGGCTTGACCGTGCAGTGTGCTCCTAGACAGAATGACAAAGCTGGAAAAATGAAGTCAAGGAAATATGAGCTGATTTATTTTTTATATGTAACAAGCTAAACCTTGATCCAGTGCATCTGTGGAGCAAAAGAATATTTATCCAGTTCCACCATCTAAAACACTGAGAAACACATGAGGTGAGTGTGAATTGTCTCAGCTGAACTCATGTATTCTCCATGGCTGGCTACTTAATTGGATGTCAGAAATTCCACATTCGGAGGTTCAGTTTGACCTTTAGTTACATAAAAGAAGCATTTAAGAGTCTCCAGTGAGTGTCAATGTCTGAATGCAGATGCCTTATTTGAAAACTGTGCTCCTTTACAATGGTGCATTCCAGGAGGAGAAAGCCCTGCTCCTGCAAACAGTTTGGAGCAGGCTGCAGCTTGCTGCCACTGACACCAGCCTGCTGGAATCCACTCATGCCAGGGAATGGTTCACTAGTAAAGACAAGCAGATGTGGAAGCAGTTGCAGGGTTCAGGTCCAAATTAGCATGAGACTTTTCTCCTGCCTAAAGACTTCTAAATTTGAGAATATACTTTAATTTCAAGGTGGAGCTTCAGAAAGGAAATCCCAGATAGGCATCTTTCTCAGATGCCAGAGGATTTAGAGAAAATACCAAATCAATTACAGTGAGACTTTCAGTAAGTGGTGCAGCCTGTTAAAGCTGGTGTGAGCATGTGAAAAATGGGACTTTGATACACACACAGGGATTGTAGGCAGGTGTTCTTGGTCATTGCCACTGGAGATAATGGTAATTCCTAGTGAGGGGTCCTGCAGGAACACTTCTGGAATAAGGAATTCCTAGAGCATCAGAAGCTGTTTGCTCCATGAGGTGTTCTCTGTGCCCCATGACCTGGAGAGACTCTTGCAGCTCGTGATATCTCCAACTTAAGTCCTGTCCATCCATTGCACAGTGAGGTTAAAGCCATGGGAAGTTTCTAATCCCTCTGCTGCTGACACTGCTCTGGCACAGGCCTGTGTGGGCTGGGGCTCACAGGGCTCACAGTGTCCCAAAGGGGTCTCAAAAATACCTTTGTACACAGCCTGTGATTCCCTTTCTGGGGTTTAAAAAAGTATTGTAGAGTCATAGAATGGTTTGGGTTGGAAGAGACCTTGAAGATAATTTTGTTCCAACACCTCTGCCATGGGCAGGGACTCCTTTCACTAGACCAGGTTGCTCCCAGGCCCCATCCAGCCTGGCCTTGGATGCTTCCAGGGATGGGCATCCACAACTTCCCTGGGCAGCCTGTGCCAGGGCCTCCCCGTCCTCATAATAAAGAATTCCCCCCCAATATGTAACCTAAACCTAGTCTCTGTCAGTTTGAAGCCTTTGTCCCTTGTCCTGTCACTCCAGGCCCTTGTGGGTAGTTTCTCTTTGTGCTTCTTGCAGGCTCCCTTTAGGCCACAATTAGGTCACCCCAAAGCTTTTGCTTCTCCAGACTGAACAATCCCAGTTCTCTCAGCCTTTCCTCACAGCAGTACTGCTCTATCCCTCTAATCATCTTGGTGGCCTTCTCTGGCCTTGCTCCAGCAGATCCATGTCCTTCCTGTGCTGGGAGCCCAGAGCTGGAGGCAGCACTGCAGGTGGGGCCTCACCTGAGTGGAGCAGAGGGTCAGAATGTGCCCCTGCCCTGGTGCTGGGGATGAGGGCAGGACATGGCTGAGTTCAGGGCTGTGGGCACACATGGCTGTGGGCACACATGGCTGGCTCTCATCCATCCTCTCATCCACCAGCACCCCAAGTCCTTCTCTGCAGGGCTGCTCTCCATCTGTTCATCCCCCAGCCTGGACTGACACCCGGGGGTTGCCCTGACCCAGGTGCAGCACCAGCACTTGGTCTTGTTAAACCCCATGAGATTCCCAAGAGTTCACTTCTCAAGTTTATCCAGGACCCTCTGGATGGCATCCTGTCCTTCAGGTGTGTCAACCACACCACTCAGCTTGGTGTCATCTGCAAATTTGTCCTATTACAACCCCGGGAAATTAAGTCATCAAGAGAAATGTTTTGCTGATTAGTTTTTAAATGCTGTGAGCTGCTTACAAGATTGGAGAATGACGTGAGAACCTCCAGTTAGCTTTGGTTTCTGATACTGCCTGGATCTGTGTGTGCAGGACCCTGTCCATGTACTGTGATGTGTTGAAACACACAAACTGCTGTTCTTGTGCCTGTTCTGATTTGTTTGGTCAGCTAAATTAATGTAAAAAATGTAGCTTTAAGGGTAAAAATGTCCTCAGAGAAAGGCACTGCTCACTGAAGTGTGTCCCTCACTTGCCAACTACTGCTTGGCAGGAAGGAGCGGGCAAGGTCATTGGTTTGGTGCTTTCTGGAGGAGGATGCAGAGTCCTTCCTACACTCTGCAAAGTCAGGGGATGCCACACTGCAGCACAGAGTCATTTTGTTTGCTGAGCCTCAGGGGATGCTGAAAATCTGTAGGTAATTGCTGTACTTTAAACAAATGTTCTTTCTGTGTATGGCTTGCAATTCACACGGGGCAAATGGCCACGAGGAAACAAAACTAAATGAAAACTGGACTGTCAGTCAGCACTGAGTGTGCTTTTCTAACCTGAATTACATCCACATTATTTGCTAATGCAAGTATGCATATGTAAAACAATTTGAACTGGCTGGTCTAAGTACTCGAGCAAACACAGAATTCCCCAGGAGAATTATGTTTGCCTCTACAAGCAATTCTTTTCCTCACTGGATCTGTTTTATAAAAAAAGTTTCACAGATAAGGATCTGGATGGTCTTTTGAGTCACAAAAAAATATTGCATTAAAAATAATACCTGGACTGGTTAAATGTAGTGTTTTGGTAATAATCTGTGGAATATGCAGGGGAACAGTGTAAGTGGTTCTTAAATCCCAAGCTGCTCCCTGCAATGTTATGGCCAAGGCTTCAAAAGTAAAGGCTGCCATATAATAAAATAGTTTTAAGCAAAAATAACTTAGGGTTCATGTTTCCAGGTTTTCCTCTGTAATTCTCTGAGGACTAGAAGCTAAGAGACAAGGAACACTGAAATTCTCAAAATTCCAGGAGCTGAGGCTTTCTTTCCTTATTATTATTACTATTTATCTTTTTTTAGAAAATGCTCTCCCTGTATCAGAACAAGTAGCAAAAATCATGAGTGTGACAATCCTCTTGTCACACTGAATTTCCTGCACTTATGTTTTTTAAACAGATGATGGCTCTGGTGAGAGGGTGAGTCTGTGTACAAATGTTTGTGGTTCAGAGCCCAGTTTTCCAGAGAGAGGTCCAGGATACACAATACGTCACCTGTTTGTACTCCAGCTCCATGAGGCAACGAAGACAGAATTATACAGCCTTTCCAGATCAGCTCTCCCATGGGGCTTTAAAGCTCAGTTTTGGTCTCTGCAACACACAAAAATGTTTCCCCACATGAATTCAAATATTACTTCTTGGCTGTACAGCCTGCTACAGGCTTTATCCACTGGTGTTACACTCTTACACTGCTTTAACCATTCCCCAACTAAGGTGGGGAGATGGGTTTGCCAGCTTAGGATTAGTCTGCCTTTGGCTAAGAAAGTATTTACATTTCTTGTTATTATTGCTAAGCAGATTATTCACTGTTTATGTGAAGAAGATTTATAATGTTTTGCAGGGTTGTAACGTACCTAATGAAAGACACAGGGGATTTTGCCAAGTGGGCTTCCTCTACCTCCAGTTCGATCCATCTGTACGACTGTCTTGGGGAGCAGCAGAAATCAGAGCCAGTGTGGACACTTCTCTGTGATGTTACGTGAGTTTTGAGCCCCAGTGAATACCTGGGCATGGCAGAAAAAGGGTTGCTGCTCTCTGTAGTAACCTTGGAGGATGACAAGTGAGTAGCACCAACAAAGACTATACTGAAATTAGGACTGACACTGGCATGGAGCTCTGTGCCTTTCTCCTAGAACTTAGTTCCAGTCCGTGAAGGGAAAATGATCAACTTTAGGACAGTACACAGATTTTCTGTGTGCCACCAGTCAGGGGAATCAGCCAGTCCCAGACATCCCAATGGGAATGATCATTCCACCCCACAGTGATCCATATTGTGGTATCAGTTGCCTCCTTTCCCACTTGTGCTCCCTGGCCCTGCTCTGAGGACAAACCTGACACACAGGCTGGGTGTTGGCTCCCAAGAGATGGAGCAAACCCAGCACAGGGAGTCTTGAGCAGCCCTTCTCCATGTCAGATTGGTGGGCACAGGCATGGAAGGAGCACAGAGTGTGACTATTGCACCAAAATTGAAGGAACTGGTGATAGAGAGCTCAGGATTTTATTGCGGTTCATACTTAGGTATTGTGCAGCTCCATTGATTATTATTGCATTTTTAGCATTACAACTATTCCTGGTTCTTTAGCTGTAAAAGGTCCTTGGCCAGGTGGCTTCCAGCCAGGTGGCTTTCAGCTCTCCAGTGATATTTATGTGAGAGACAAGCTGTGGTCAGATTTTCAGACGTGTTGTGGTCATATTCCCAGTCAGGAATTAGGGCAAGAATAAGACCATTCTTTCCCCCTCCCTGGTTAGAAATGTTGGACAGAGGCATCTTTCTGGTGTCCTTCCATGTCTGTTCATTGTGGGGTGGACAATGGCTGGTGTCAATCACGCAGAGCAGGAAGCCCAGACAAGGAGGGGAATTGATGTTCCTGCTCAGCCTCAAGGGAGATGTGCAGTGCAAAGAAATTAAGAAGGTAGGATACTTGGAGCCACTGAGTGTGCCCTTTGTGCATCACATTGTGATTTTTGGCTTTTGAAAGCAAGTAGGTGGGCAAACTAGAGCAGAGAAGAGATTCTTCACTAGCCAGCTCCAGGCTTGTCCTTGCCAAGAAAATAATTTTAAGTGCAAACGGAAACCCAATCATATACAATTGCGTGTGGAATGTCAAGGGATGGAAACGTTGTGTGAGAGTCAGAGGCCATGTTTGCTTTCTTGGTGTGGGTTTTTTCCATGCTCTCTTGAGGAGGAAAACGGAATTTCGAGTGGGGAGAAGAAAGATCTGGCAGAACTGATAAAGCAAAACATACACTGACACTACCTGACAATAATATGCATTTAGCTGCCAACAGAGGGAATGCTAAATAAATATGGATCTCTTACCAAGTGCTGCTGGTTAGATTTATTTTGGTTTTGAGTTTTTTTCCTTCCCTCAGTGTTTGTGCTAATTATAAGCTGCAGCACCAAGAATATTTAATTTTGTTGAAAGGATGTGTGGTTTTCTGGGTGGTGGGAGTGAAGTAGCCAGGCATACTACAGAGGGGAAGTGTCCTAAAGCAAAGGGTTTGAAGCAGTTTCTGTCCATCTGAGCAAGCACCTTGTGCCGTTGGGAGTTTATATATAGCTTTACCACTGGGCCCAGCTTTAGGGTGTTCTCTGCACATACACATACATTTCCAGTGTTATAACTCCATAGTTCAGCAAGGTGGATCTACTTGTGCCAAGTTAAATTCCAGTTTTATTTGTTTTGCTGGTACACCTTTGTTAATTTTAAAACCCAAATGCAGAATACTGTTTTGAAAAACTCGTGGCCCTTCTGGAAAAGCTGTGCAGTCTGGACCATCTTTGTTGAATATCCTTGTTCCTTTTGTTCTCCACTGTGGTCAGGCCTATTTGCTTCAGGAGCTGTCTGCTGGAACCTACTGGCACCTACTGGTGCCAGTGGGAGGCATCAGCTTTTCTCTCAACCTCTTTGGAACTTCAAGTATTTGTCAAAGCAGAAAGTGGGGTCACTGCAGAGTTTTCAGCAGGTGTTTGAGCAATATGGAGCCCTAGGCAGCTGATCTGCTCCCACATCCCTTTAGCAGTTTTCAAGACTGAGGTTGGCACTGGATGCCTCTGGGAACCTGAACTGGTCCTTTTTCTCCTTATCTCCACCTGGGGTACCAGTTGGAAGCCTTCCTGAAGTATTTCCCATAGCAAAATACATCAGTCTTCAGTCACTTGGTTCATTTCACTGCAGCCAGTTGAGTCACTGTGAAGACAACATTAAACTACTTACATGGGTACAGACTTCTTGTAAGGAGCTGAGAGATAAGGCCTTTTTTTTAACCTGAAAACCCCTCTGAAGAGTTCATTTCAGAGACAAACTCCTATTTTCTCAAGGTTTAAAAGAAATCCCATTTGTGGCTCCTCAGAGCTTATCTGTTGGTAGGAACCAAGACAAAGTTCTCTATCTGATTATTTTAATCCCTGTTTTATTTGTGGGGAGGTGGCTGCAAAGAAGCAGTGTGGCTTCTCCAGTGAAGATGTTGCTTTGGCATTGCCTGCAGGAGTCCCCTTAGTTACTCAAACTAGAGGTTCTGGTGTGTTACTGGGAACAGCTCTTATTAAACTCAGTAATCTCAGATACAAATAAAAAAGCCTTTAATGTGCTGATCAGTGACAAGTCAGCAAGTTCATTGAAGGTGTTACCAGCTGAGGAAATGTGTTTGCTACTGCTGAGTCAAAACTAACAAAAAGTTTTTCTTTAATGCCTTAGGAATATTCTCCAAACCGTGAAGTGAGTCCTGTCCCAGACTCTTCGTGTCTCATCTGCCATTATCTGTGAAGAAAATGTTGTTGTTCACAGGTAGGAATTGCTATGGCTTATCAATAACCTGCCCCAGTTCCAGGTGGCTTTGAGGGGACAGGACTGGGGTTACCAGCTCAAGAGAGAAGAGGATTCATGGCCTGTGGGGAGCACAGGGCTCTGAGTGCCAGAGGTGCTGACACAAGCCTTGTTTTTTGGAGTCCTATAGACGTTCCATGTCTTTCTGCAGGTTTCAGTACCACAAGAGCTGCAGGACAGTTCTGGCAGAGAAACTTGCTGCCAGAAAACACTGATATTGCAGAGCTACTGAAGGTGCTGCTATAGCTGTCTTTTAGATAATGATCTGCTGATGATGAGTGGTGATCTGTGGTTATGGAGCTGCCTGGACCAGCTGAGCCATGATCCCTGTACCCCAAGGATTTTTCTGTGCTCACAGAGCTCATAATCTCCAGAGCAGTAGATGTTGACTGTCTTCCTGCTGAATGTAAAGGGAGAGGACGCTCCAAACTTCAGCTCCTTTAACTTTCTAACTGTAGATATCATGAAGCTGGAACTAGGGGTTTCTTCTTTCATTTTCTTTATTTCCCCTTTTTAATGTAAAAAAGGTTTAAAAAAATTGGGAAGTACTTTTACAAATGGCAGCTGAAATAGCATTTTCTTCTTTCTCCTGCTACTATGAAGATTAACACAGTGGACATGAAGCAGAAACAAACATTGAGAGTAACTACAGCTGGAACATGTAAGAACCAAAGTCATGCTGGTCTTTGGGATTCAGTTTTGGAAGGAAAAATGGTGGCACCAGTCACAGCCTTGGCGTTTCAGACCCAAAGCTGTGTTCTTTTAGAGTCATGTCTACTCAAGTGATCTCTAACCAGCATGTTAACAGCAGTTTGTGTTTTCCAGGTTGGTGATGGTCTGTTTTTCTCTCCCTGTACACCCAGGAAAAGACAGCCCTGCATCACTTCAGATTTGGTGAGTTTTCTTTGGGATAGGAAAACCCAAAAGCCTTCAGGCTGAAAATTCAAACTAGCCATGAATCTATAGCAAATCAAATAAATGCTCTGAGACAGTTGTCCATCTGTATCCTGATCTCTCTGAAGAATGACCAAAGCCTGGAACATCTTTGGTGAGTCTGTTCTATATGAGGGACCAGCTTTGAGGTGTCTCAGTGCCTTTGCAGTTCCCACAGATCTGCTTGCAGGTAATGCTGGTGTTAAAAAAAAACACAACAAAAACCAACCAAACAAAAAAACCCAAAATGAGCAGAAATTGATCTATTGCTGCACAGTACAATGTTTATTCTGCCAGTGTTTTGTCAACATAAAGGCCCCCAAAACAGCAGGCCTGGAAATAGATGGATGTTTCCTGTTGGCAGCAGTGGTTGGGTCTGACTCCTCATGCTTTATCATCTGTTATTGGGGGTCACTTTGTAAAGGTGTGGTCACAAAACTGAAGTCCTGGAGCTTACACTTCATACATTGCACTGGTTTGTACAACCTTCAGCTTCCCTCCATAGTTAGCAGTAATTTCCATGTGCAATATTTAATGGTTTGAGCTGCTGGAACCTCCTCTTCAAGTTCAAAGGTCAAGGGCAAAGCAGAGCTGGTGAGTTGTTTTTGTTACTGTTCACTAAAGAAAGCTGTCCTCACTTTTATAGCCCCAAACTGCACTTTGCATGGTTACAAAGGCTGCTGGTGGTCAAAGAAAGGGGCCAAGACTTTTGGGAAGCACTTTAAAATTCTGGAAATGGAGTAGTGCTGCTTTTTTCAGGGTTTCAGTAGAACTGTTCTCTTGCTGTTCCCACTGTAACCCTGACCCTGCCTCCACCAAACCAGGTACCTCACAGAATTTAGATATTGAACCAGCTTTTAGTTTTAAAACTTCAGTAATCAGGAAAAATGCAAAGTGCTGGGTGTGTTTTTGCCAAATACATATGTTTGTGCTGAAAAATCCTAAATGCAGGTGCTTTGGGCACCTTATTTTTTATCCTAATAATAAGTATGAAAATAGAACTGCAGTGGCACAATCCAAGCTTCTATCACCATATTCCACAGCTTTAAGCCATAGTGGAAGAAGAATCCATATGTGTACAGACTGTGGATATTAGACAGAAACATAATTTTGCCAAAGCAGAATCATTTAAAGGGTTGAAAGTTATCTAAAGAAGGAATGAACAGGGCAGTGCTTTCCAAAAAAGCTGCTGAGGATTTTCTCACATCAGTTGTCATGACAATAGGTGGCACCCTCATGCCAATAAATACCGTGTTTGCCTTAACCAGCCTTCCTTGGACTTACCTCCTGAAATTCCTTTAACCAAAATTGCTGGAATTTAAAGCAAAAGCAGGTCGCCAAGGCAGAATATTCATTAGGGAAAGGGGGGACATGCCTGAAAAACAAAAATATAAACTCCATTCTGACTGTTGATTTTAGCATAAAACTAAACTCCCAGTTCAGCATAAAACTGAACTCCTGTTCTGTTGAGGCATTTGAGAGTGCTGAGGGTGAGCCTGTGCTGGGTCACGCACACAAACTGCGCCATCATGTGCTTTAGAGCTGAGGATTTCAACCCCCTGGGGGTGACTGCAGGACAAACAAGGTGTGCCCTGTGTTACACAAACTCTTGGGGGTGTGGCATGTCCAGAAAACCTGAAACTCACACCTGTGCAAAATCAGAAGGGGCATCTTGAAAGAAAGGCCTTCTGTCAGCAGAGGTTTTGTCACTTTTACTTCCAATGTGAGTCAAAACCTGGAAAAAAGTATTAACCAGCCTTTGTCAAGCCACAGGCATTTTGGCTTGTGGTTTGGAGGAATGGTCAGGTCGTTTGTGACTGTGCTCTGAGTGGACCTTTCACAGCTCCTTTGCTGAGCTGAGAGGAGCTCAGGGAGGGGTAGAGAAGAGAACATTAAAAATGCCTCAGTGCACTGTAGAACAATGAAAGGACACCAAGTATTAGGAAGTGGCAAAGACACCTGTCCTTGTTGATTTTGCTGATATAACTGGGTATGAGAAGTTTTGCTAAGCATAAATATTCTGCCTTTTTTGTATTTTCATGAGAATGGACTTTAAAAATTTGATGTAATTCCGAGGACATAAATTGTCTTAGGCCTGCAGATGGCCCATAAAATTTGCAAATCCTTGGCCGTTTATAAGCTGGAATTGGATCAGAAAAAGCTTCAGGATTCATTGAACTTTGCTAGTCTTGGCAATGTCTCAATTATGCTTTTGCTGGCATTTTGGTGCACTACAAAAGTAACATCCTATGGCAGTAAAGCCAAACTGAAGGGCAAGAAGAATTGATGGAATGAATGAGGTTCCATTCTAATTTCAGTCTTCCTTAACGCATCTGTTCTCTTAGCTAAAATTTTGCTGAAGTAGCTCTGATGTTTTAGGGGAAATTAAAATTTCCACTTCTTCAGGAAATATTATTTATTTGGACCTCACTTCATTTCCCTTCCATCATCTCATGCTAATTTTTGCAATGGTTTTTTTGCAAAGCAATGTAATCCCTGGGCAAATGGTATTCCTTGGGATAAATTCTGTCTCTGGGCTTTGGTGCCAAGATGGGATTGTTGGTTTCTGCTGAGCAGTTGCTCCTCAGCAGCCACAGGTCTGGTTGTGCAGGTGGTTACAGAGCCAGTGGGACTGTGGCAAGTCAGTGAGGTCTGTCAAGTTGCACTTCAATGGTATTAATTGAAGATGCTTTACCAGACACTTCCATATGCTCATCCTGGCAAATATCCTGTTGCCTCTGTTAAGTGTTTCTATTCCTTGAATTTCAAAGATGGGAAAACTCCTGGGTAGAAAATGAAGTTCCTTGTAACACTCATTTTGCAACTTTCTATGAAAATACAAATCCTGAAGCTGATTGTACTTTGATTTATGTTTAAAAAAGTTGTTGGGCTTTGGTTTGGTTGGTTTTTTTGCATCCGTAATTTCTGTTTGTTATAGCCTAAAAACAGCTGAAGGAGCTGTATTTGGGGGGTTTTACATTGCTGTGAGCACAGGCAGAACCCATTTCATGGCAACAAGTCTATTGGGTTGGCAGAAAGGGAGGGAAAGGCTTCCCATTCCAAAACTCTCCCAGTGAGGCTGTCACTTCATACAAGTATGTTCTGCTTTTTTATGGGCAAATAATTCAAATTGAAGAAGACAAACCTTTCATCTTTTGGGAAATAACTTTGATTATTTTTTGAGAGCGTAAAATGTTATTCATCCACAGTTTTTGAAACAAAAAGGAAAATAAGGTACTGTATATTTTGAAGGAACTGTGGAATGCAACTGTATGGAAAACCACTTCCCTATTGCATTTTGCTCTCACAAATAGGGGTTTGTTTATCTGGCTTTGATTAGAGCATTTTACATAGAAACCCCACTCCTGTCTGCATAAGCTGTCAGCTTCCTGGAGAGCAGTGGTGGAACCTGAGCACTGACTTTGGGCAGAAGGTGCCACCTGTCTTTAAACAACACTTGTCCTGAGGGAACTGTCTCTCCATACTGATGCTGGACGAGCAGTGCACCAACCATGCACTTGTTTTAAATTCCCTGTAGTTTCTTGGGTAGAAGGACTGCCAAAATGGTGGTGACAAAGTCATCAGCATGTGGAATACTTGGCTGTTTGGGTGAGTCACTGACTGTGTGGTCCAGGAACTTGTCCTGTTTCCACTGGAAAAAACGAGCTTCTCCTGGCAGCAGATGCCAACTGAGAGGCAGTGACTTCAGCTCTGCCTGCAGCTCTGCTGGTGATGAGGGGAAGGTTTAAGTTAAGTTTCCCCCATTGTGGTCCTTAGTGAGTGGGAAATTGAGTCTGACTTTGGTTTATTCATTAGAAGAGTTCCCTGAGGCTGGTAATGAGACATGGCTAATGTGCCCTGGGAATGGTCTGACGGATGTACTGCTGCATCCCGCTGGGAACTGAACTACATTTTGGCTTCCTTAGCTCCTGAACACCATTAGTTTAGTTTGTTTACATACTGTGTCCAAAGTTCAATAGAAATGTATTTAGAATGCAGGTTTTAACTGATGTTTCACATCCCCTAACCCCATGTTCAGTTCCCAAGGGTGCAGTTCCTGTCTGGAAATATCCAAAGAGGTTGGACCATTCTTTGTGCCACATCTCAGTCTCAGGTTGTGCCAGTGACCTGCAGTGCCTCAGAGCAGCAGGATGGTTCTTGGGAGCCTCACTGGGAATGAGGAGCAGTATTCCAGTTCATCATGTGCATTCTCCATCCCAAAATGGGAACAGACTGTGCAAAAAGTGTCATCAAAGTGCCCTCAGCCTTCCCTTCCTTGAGCTGCAGGTCTGCAAAGGGCACCAGGAGCTGCAGAGGAGCACAGATAATTCTCAGAGGGTGGAGAGAACACGAGCTCCTTCCTGTTTCTGGTCTCCCCTTGTGTAGGACCAAGTTGTGTGGTGAGATTTCTGTGCTCTCCAAGTGACTCTCACTGTGAGCTCCCAGCAAAACACTGCTGGGCAGCAACATTCCTGGGAAACTCCTCTCAGGGAGTGAGGGGATCAGGCAGTCCCAGGTTCAGTGTATCAGAGGGAACCAAAGGGGTTTATCTGTGTGTGTTTCTGTGGTTCTCTTGGCACTGGCAGCAACCTCAAAGGGTAGAAAACCTTTCTGGTTTCATCTATTCTGTTTTGTCAGCTAAGTAGAATTCTTCTTCCATTTTTTCACTTTATTTTTACAAATATGTAAGTGTATCATCAGTTACAGATGTTATTAATACATCCCATTATTTGCAATTTACCTTAACCTGGTTTTAATTAATTAATGATTTCAAGATTGCTAAATACTGAGGGTTTCCTTGCCACAGGGATGACAAATCTGTACTCAAAGGTTTCTTCACAGAGCCCAGATTTCACATTCACCAGAGTATCCAAAGGATAAAAAGAGGTCACTTGTGCACTCTTTCTCTCTTTGCTCCTGATGGGACAGAATTTAGGATGTCTTGAGCACCCTGCACCCTGGCATTGGTGCTGGCACTGTCCTCTGCCATTGTTGTAGTTTTCTTTCAAGATACATGGCTGAGATTTTTCACAATGTGTCACTTTTTAAATTATGTTTTTGATATCTGAATATAGATTAAGACAGTAATTTTTACTTATTACTATAAGAAGATGGTTCTAACTTAGAGAGTCCAATGTTTGGGACTCCTCAGGAATCCTTACAGAAGGAAATACCACAGTGTATCAAGCACTTAAGAACCTCCTTCCTAAGAAAGAAGGGGCCTATTTACAGCTCATTTGTGCATACACAGTGTATTAAATATTGTGCTTGGCTGATCATTGGGTCAAATGTTGTATTCTAAACTCCAAACAGATTGTGTGGTTTGCAGGGAGTTGCAAAACTCAATGAAGCACATTCAAAATACATTTTTGGTCTAATTTCAATTTCCAAATGTATTTATTAAACGTGAATATAATAGCCCAGGTTTCAACATCAACAGTGTTCTCCTTACAAATCAGTATCCTGGTTTTCATAGGAGTTTCCACGAGTGACTCTGCACTCCGAGCACACAGAGGTGGGTGTGGGGAGGTGCACCCTGGCCTTGATGGAGCACTGAGAGCTCAGGAGATCTGGAGCAGTGGGAAGGGTAGAGGTAATGCCCAGGTTTGCAACCTTCATTCCCCATTTCCCAAGGCGAGTTTCTCAGCTGGGAGCTCACATTTAAACTGCAGACTTGATGTATGTCAAGACTTCTCTAGAAACAGCTCCTGCTGCCCCTGGGCTGCAGCTCCCTCTGCGCTGTGTCCTGCCCCTGGGCTGCAGCTCCCTGTGCCCTGTGCCCCTGGGCTGGCCTCCTTTGCCCGTTGAGACAGTGGGGTTTGGGGGCACAGCCTCCTTCTGTGGGCATTTACAGCTCCTTGTGTGAGGGACTCTTGTGCTGAAATGTCCAGTTTTTTCTCACTCAGTGAACATCTCTGTGGTAGGAGAACTGAGCTGTAAGTCAAGGGAGGGTGTCCCAGTGTTTAGGCCAGGCCAACCTGCCCAGGCCCAGACAATGACACAAGTAAGCACTTGCAGGAGAAGCCCAGTTGTTCAGTGAGGGAGCTGTGGGAGGGGGGTAGGCTGGAGCCTTGTCTGAAATGTGCAGCTTCTGACATGCTGAGAGCCACAAACTTCTGGCTTTCCCTTGTTTGGTTTCCAGCTTGCAAGCAGAGGTGCTTTGTTGTTGCCATGGAATGTCACCTCTTCCTGTCTCCCTCTTCTGCTACCTCCACATTTACCAGCAAAAGGTTAAATAAGGCCCAGTGGGCTCACTAACCTTCAGACACTCCAAGTCCCTTCGTGCATCTGAGATTTCCAAGGACCTGTGGGGACACAGCAGTGGGACTGACCACTAAAATGTGCTGTTTTATTGAACATGGGCAAACAAACAAGGTTTTGGTCAAAGTGGTTAACGAAGACCAAACTGACGTGCTTTTCTGGAAGTTTGGGAGTACTGGGGAGCTCTGGGCTCAGCTGGAACCCTTGGGTGTAGTTACAGAGCCACTCTGCTTTCCTTAGGAGCCTTCAGAGTAGGGTTGAAAGGTGAAGGAAAGAAATCCCAGAGCTGCACACCCTGGTGCAGAACACACATATTTCTCGTGCCCAGACCTCTGGAGAAGTCCCCCACCAAGCTGACACTAACCCTGACAGCCAGATGTGCAACTGGGATCAGAGCAGCAACCAAAATAGACTGTGGTTTACAACTGCTTGCAACAATAAACAAAGCATATCAAAGGATCCCCCAAAACACACTTTCTCTCTAGAAACCTACATGGTTTTATTATTCTAGTCTCCAGCTTAAAGCATTTTTGTCATTTTTGTAGAAGGAGAGCTAAACAGTTGCAGATTCCAACCAGGGACAATTGTCAGGGACTGGACTGGGCTTGCTGGTCAACCACATCCATCCCCAGGAGCCTGTGCACAGTCAGCAAAAGCTTCCTTAAGGACCATCTGACTTAGCAAAATCTACTTAAATTTGAGATGCATTTTTATAGGGACATTACCTATATAAGGGTCTCCCCGGTGCCCCATGCAAATTGTCATAAATGTCTTTTTCTGTAGCTCCAGCTGGACTGTGCAATATTCAGTCTTTCACTTCTGTGCTGGGGAATTTCTGTGGTTAACAGGATGAACCAGGAGTATCCACCCCCTCCAAGCAAATCTCAATTGCTTAGACACAGATATCACAATATGGATGACAAAATGCCATAAGAAGTCTTTGAAACATGTTTCAGTATGTAAGCATATAAAATCTATAAGGTGTAAGTTGGAAAAATTAATTCAGCTTTGCAAACTGATCTGCAAGAACTAACCTGGGGAGGGGAAAGCGAGAAAAGCAGCTTTAATATGAAAACAAGTAAAGCTTCTGTTTCAAGTTGCTTTTTTCCTGAATCCATTTTAAATCTTGAGCATTCTTTTAACGTCCAGATTTCTGTAAAGTTGAAAGATGCCTTGTTCTCCCAGGCTCGTATCACCTTACTAGGAAAGCCATGGAGGAGGACTCATAATGTCTTCTATTATACAGTTATATCTCCACTTCATGATGACATGAAATTCTTTGCTCAAGTTCTGGCAATAAAATTAGAGAAACTTGCTGTCTAAATTGTTTCAGCTGATCAAGCAAAATTTGGAACTCTCTCTAAGTCCTGAAACTTCAAAAAGTTAATAGTTGTGTTATCCTGACTCAGTCAAACTCTTGTCACTTTCCTGGAATCTTTGTGGGCTGAAATACTTGGGGGTATTTTTACTTTTGCAGACATCTGCATTCTCCTGTGGAATCAAACGTGAGAAAATTGTAATTGTGTTTTGTTACAGACAAAACAATTGTTCTTGGATTAATTTCTTCTCTTCAAGGTTTTTACCTTGGTATATTCCTTTTGCAGAGTTGTGGATTCTCCTGAATCAAGCTGGGGATAATCCTCAGGCAGCAGAATATACGGGTGATAATTCCACCCTTGCATCCCAGACCTGTGGCACTCTTTTCCCAGTGTTCCTGACAGCCTGTGGCCTTGTCAGTGAGTGGAAGCAGCACTGCTTTCCCAACTCCCTGGACAGCCTTTCCACGCTGCAGCAGACGAGCTCTTGTGGTCATGGCATTAAAATATTACAAGCTTTGTTTTGAAACAATGACACAGAAATGTTCGCAATGACTCCTTGTGCAGTGGTTTGGGATTTAGCTCATGTCTGGAAACCACAGTTTCTAGATTGCAGGACAGCTCACGGCTTGGGAATGTCCAAAGTAACTATTAACTGGAATGTTGGTTTATATAACTGTGTCTGTGTGAGTTCAAGTTCTGTCCTCTTGCAGGTGGCAGGGAAGGGAACAGGAGGAAACCTCTTCCCATTCATTTTGCGTGGGTGCGGTGGAAATCCAAATTTTGCCTCTAACCCACCATGTCTGGAATTAATCTCTCTGGCAAACCAAGCACAATCATGGCAAGAAATTATATTTGCTCTTCTGAAACCTTTCCTATGGGGCTGATACAGCTTCTGATGAGGTCAATGGAAAAGCCTTCATAGGCTTCACTGGGTGAGGGGGGCTTGGTGGGCTCTGCAGGTCCTTCAGACTTAAGTGAAGACACCATGAAGAAAAAGTGTCCATTCCCCCAAACCCTCATCCACATTCAGAAGAAGTCTAAGCTCACTGTCCAGACACTACAGAGTGAGAGAATTCATTAGGAAGGATTGAGAGGCAAGACTGTGTTTGTTTGTTTGTTTTGCTTGTCTGTCTCCCAGATGAAGATGAAAGACTCTTCAGGCACCCAAAGCCCTGTGCTCTTCTGCTTTCCTTACCACTTTTTTCCCTGCCAGGAGAGGTGTCTGCTGTAGATTTGGTGCCTTGGGAATGCAATAGGGAGGCCAGGAATAGATACAGGACTGTGGCACACTCGAATCAGTGGAGTGTAATGAACTTGTGGAGGAGCTGCTTCCAGAGCACCAAACACATTGACTGACCTGATGAGGTCTCAGCTCTGGACAAACACAACAGGATAAGGATGGCAACCTGATTTTCCTCAAGTTGCCTTTCTAGGCTCTTAAAATAGTAGTGCTGGCCTAAATGTTAAGAAAGAGAAAAGCACAGTATTACCACTGAGCTATTTTCATTTGCCTTCTCAACCATGTCACTTGAAGCTTTAATCCTTTTGGAACTGGATGCACTTGGCATCCCTCTTAAGAGGAACACCTGGTTTTCTCCAGTGCCTCTTTAGTGCCTTTGTCTTTACTGCCCAATAATTATTTTTTTTTTAGTTTTCCCTCCTATCTCAGGTAGAAACCTTCCCTTTTAAGGTGAAAGATCTGATTGCAGTTTAGTGTGTTTGACTGTCAGAGCCAAATCTTTTCAGCCGGAACTACAAATGTTGAAGGATTCCTAACACAGGGGTGAGAAATACAAAAGAGAGAGTGGTGCAGTTGTGGTCAAATGGGAGCTAACGAGCCCTGCTGTAGAAAATGAAAAGCTGCATCCATGGCTGAGACCCTCCTGTGAGGAAATGTGGTGACTTGCTCTCTTCATAACCATGAGTTAGCAGAGTTTGCAGCAACCTGAGCCTGTTGGAGCTATTTTAGAGAGTTGAGCTGCTGCTCAGACTCTGAATCTGAAGATCAGTGGACAGAGGGACAGCAATCCTTTTTTCTGAGCAGATCTTGGATTGCTTTGTAAAACTCACAGTTGTGCTAATGCCTTCAGTGTAGGAAAACAGAATGAGTTAAGGGTTTTGAGATGGATTTTATCCCAACAAGTGAGTGATGCATTTTAATGTGCCCTAAACATGTAACTCACCTCTTTGTGCATTACAAGGTAACATTAATGTGTTGTTTTGTTTTCAGTTTACCTCCCACCTTTGAACTCTTGTTCTGTTTTCCATTACTGTAACTTGCAATGTAACAACAGAATCATTGAATCATATGAGAAGGGTCCAGCAAATCTTATTTTTTCCACCCAAATTCCTTCCATGTGTTGAGGCTTCCTTTTTTCTTTTGCTAATTTTTGTCATGTGCTTAATTTTAGTGCTTTCTCCCACACATTGGAGGCCAACATCCTCCCCTCACCACTGACAGGTTTCGAGGTCTTGCAAGGAGTAACCAAAGCCTGTTGGATTCACCACATCCTTAGGGGAATGTAATCATGGGCATAACTGAAAGCTGCCCTCAAAAAGAGGGGAGAGGAGAAGAGCAGAGCAGAATAACAGAAAAACAGCACTTGGGCTGGAGAATTTAAATGGTGATTCAAATTAGAGAGGCTAAATGATGTGAGAAGGAAACAAGACCAGGGGCAGACCTCTGATGTTGGAGGAACAGGGGATTTCAAAATTGCTGATAAAAGCAATTAATGGGATTCAAATGAGAGAGAATGCAGCCCCTCCAAGGTAAATTGAGCAAACTGTATTGGAGGGTGCAAGGCAGGGTGGGATTCTGAGCACGTTTCTTCTTTAGGCCTTTGAAATCTCTCATCTAGAGCTCAGGACCATACAGGATTTTGTCAGGGGCTACTGTGCACTTCATTTGCTCATACATGTTTGGGGGCAGATTTCCAGACTTTGAATGCCTCTTTCCTTTGGGAAAGGATAATTCGGGTCATTGGTCTTTGAAGAGCTTTTTCCACCAACAGTTTTGATTTGCTCAAGGAAAGTGAATGGGAATTCTATTAGAAGCAAATGCATAGCAGAGACATCTACTACTGCCCTCTAACTGCTGGAGACTTTGCTCTTGTGTGTTTTATTCATCTCATAAAAACCAGCTTAGAACCTTGTAAAAAAATATATATCACAGAAAAGACGTGAGACTTAGCACAAATATATACCACACACATGGGGTGGTCTTTGCTTTGCGTGTAGCCAATAAACTTTCCTCTTTTTTCTGCTTGTTTTTGCCAACTTCCCATTGTTTCCTCATATATGAATTTCCTTTGGCTTGGGCTCCACTACCCCCATTGTTGTTGTAGGCTTTTTCTCTCTCCCTACAAATTTATAGCTCCCCAATAAAAAAAAAGAGAGTGAGGATACACTTTATTAGCAGAGCCAAAGTATGTAAATGTTTATAGGAAGCATTGCTTACATTAATCTTAAGTAAACTGTAAGAACATATAAAACTAAAATGCTTAATACTTTCTGGACACAACATTTTGGGACAGGATTAGAACTTTTGCTAGCCAAAATGGTAAGGATTAGGGAACTGGAGCTGAGATCCAGTGCTGTCCCATAGAACTTTAGAATATGGAAGGTTTTTAAAACACTGTTTGCAAAAACATTTGAAAATATTTGGGTGATATTTACAGCCAGGCCCCAGAGGGATCTTTGCATTCTTCCTCTGGGTCAGAGGCCTGGATTTAGAGAGGTGGAGGACCCAGTGGGCTTCTCACAGCCAGTCACCCATCAGTGCAAGCACAGTCAGAGCTGCCCCTGCAGTTGCTGTTCCTCATTCACAGCCTCACTGGAGAAGCCAAAGGCTCTGGAATGTGGATGCTGCAGCATGGTCTAAATTATCTGTCTTTTGCAAAGCAGAAGTTTGCTTTTCAACACAGTCTTTAATTGCACAGAAGTTAGGCAGAGTATTTGCACCAGCATGCTACTTATTATCAACATGGTTTTCATTTGAGGACTTTTTTTAAAAAATCTTTTTGAGAGTACTCTCCTTTTCTAAGATTATGGACTTTATTTTCTTAATCTTAAGATCTCTCAAGTTTCCTGTAGAGGAATAATTTATCCACGACCCTCCTCTATCTATTTTATTGTGAGATGAATTTGTGGTGCTGCCTTGTTGTACAGACAAAAGTTTCCAATGGTCAGAAAACCCCATGAAAATCACTCTTTTGGTGTAGTGGGTATTAATGGTCTTTAAAAATCACACACCTGTAACTCTTTCTGGGGCCAATAGCTACAAATAGACTAAAATATTCTAGAAAAAAATTATAATTTTGACCAATAAATCTACATTGCCATTCTTTGAATGCCCTGCAGCTGCCTCTGTGATTTTTCTTTTCTGTTTCAGAGCAGGAAATGTGGAGTTCTGCTTCTACATGTAGAAATGGGTATATAAAAAGAAAAATGCCTTTTTCCATTGGCTCACCTGTGTGGGCATGAGTGGGGATTTCACCAACACAAAAATCCATCCCAGAGAGTTTTGGAAGGAAGTTGGTAACTTTTCAAAAGCATTTACTGTATTTACTTCTGAAGTCATGATTTCAGTAGCAGCTCCATGGGCACTTTGAACACACTGCTGGGAGATCTGTGAAGTCCATCTCCAGCTCATGACAGCTTCCAGGTATCTGAGTTCTCTCTGCCTTGGAAGGAAAACAAGCCCATGCAAACCAATGGCTCCTTCACACCCTTTCACAACAACTTGTGTTTCAAAGTGAAAACCCAAAGTTTTTGGTCAAACTCTTTTTTCCTGAAAGGGACCAGAGAGCCCTTCTGCATGTTTAGGAACGTTACTGTCACACTCTCTTTCCATGGAGCATTGAACACAATTTTATTCTTTCATGAAGAAAAGCTCTGTGAAAAATATTCTGGCCATCTCCTACAAATGTTTCACAAACATTTTTAAAGCATTTTATTTGATTTGCAGTTTCTTCTGGCAGGATTATGAGTCTGAAATGAGTTGTTATTCTTTGGACAGTTACTGTTTCTCTGTTCAGACTAAAATGAGACCATCTCTGTCTCTTTTGTGCATCCTTCTCACCTTCTTCAACCCAAGACTTTCTCTAGTGCCACCAAGAAAGTCTCCCCACTGAAACCTGTCTGTCTCTGTCCTTTGCAACTTGTTCTGCTGACTTTTCCCACTTTTCCAATGTGCTGATTGTTCCTTACTGGGGAGTTTTCTCAGTGGTCGTGTCTGTCCTAAATGCAACCAAGGAAAACTCGATTTTATTGAAGCTGCACTTTGAAACCTTCATTCCTTCAGTAGGTTTGATACTGGTTTACAGTGAGACCAAAGAAAAAGGACTTCACAAATGTCCACTAATAATATTTCCTTTTCACTGGTCTCCAGCTGTAGTTGTGTCTCTTTTACAGCCTGTTTCTCTTTGGTGGTCTTAAACCCAGAAGACTCCTTCCAGAGCTCTGCTGCTCATGCCAGATGCCTGCAGTGAAATTCAAGGGTGGTAGGAATGGGCTCCAGCCATTATACAACCACAAAAATCTCCTGATGATTCAGAAATTTCATTTAAACAATAAAATGCAGGGTACAGATAACAGAGAAAAGAAGAAAAAAATAAGATGCAAGTGTCTGTCCTTTTCATTTCATAGCTGACATCTGGTGTAACTAAAGATTTCATTAGTGCAGCTGTTGTCTTGCACTCTCTGCTTTATACTTGGTTCTTCCTATGAAAAAGTAATTCTCTAAATCTGGGCTGAGTGTATGAAATGGCCTGTTCTTAAGATGCTTGGGTGACTGGGGGGGATGCTCTGACTTTATAGATCAGCTGTTATCTGGCTAGAGCTTTATGGGACATCCAGCAAAAAAGGGATAGTGGTGCAAGTTCCTTGAGTCAGCAGCTGGGGGGAAAAAGGAATAAAATATTGGAACATTTCTTTTTATATGCTTGGCAATAAAACTGAGTCCAAAGGCCAAACTAGCAGCTGCTCATTCTTGCTGAGATGGAGATGTTTCTTGAGGGGGATCCTGAGTCCCATTTTCCCCTTGTGACAGCAACCTTAATCCACCCTTTCCAACAGAGGAGGTGTCTGACCTTGTGCCTTTTCATCAGTGATTGTATGGCCACAGAAAGGCAAGGACTGCTCCTGGAGGGCAGGAATTCTCTCCTGAGTGCTCCTGATGTGCACAGCTTTGCTGCTGCTGCCTCTCACACCAACTCTCGTTTTCATCTCCATCACAATGGAAATGGAAGACTCATCTGGGGTCGGATCCAGGGGCTACTGTGAGCCAGCCGGGCACCTGGCAGAGGGTGGCTCTGCTGCACAAACTGCGGGGCTGGAGGGGACCAACTCAGAGGTGTCTCTCCTCCCATCCTTTTTTGTGCACATCTGTTGCCATGAAGGAATGAAGGAAAGCCTCCATGGCAGGAAAGGGAGAACGGAGCACCGGAAAACTTCAAGGCAGTAAGTGCCTGCTGCTGGACCATATTGTGTCCTGCTGCTGGCCAGTACTGTGTCCTGCTGCCCGACAATACTGTGTCCTGCTGCTGGGCAATACTGTGTCCTGCTGCTGGACCATACTGTGTCCTGCTGCCCGACAATACTGTGTCCTGCTGCCGGACCATACTGTGTCCTGCTGCTGGGCAATACTGTGTCCTGCTGCTGGACCATACTGTGTCCTGCTGCTGGCCAATACTGTGTCCTGCTGCTGGACACTACT
The DNA here is from genome assembly GCA_035583235.1 of Hafferia zeledoni. NCBI lineage: Eukaryota > Metazoa > Chordata > Aves > Passeriformes > Thamnophilidae > Hafferia > Hafferia zeledoni. Next base: position 1,514,724 of record JAWWEV010000115.1, read on the forward strand.
GTGTCCTGCTGCCCGACAATACTGTGTCCTGCTGCCCGACAATACTGTGTCCTGCTGCTGGACAGTACTGTGT